>OV651813.1:67556905-68156905 GCA_927349885.1 Psylliodes chrysocephalus
AATAAAAATAATAAAAATAAATAAAAATAAATAAAAATAAATAAAAATAAATAAAAATAAATAAAAATAAATAAAATAAATAAAAATAAATAAAAATAAATAAAAATAAATAAAAAATAAATAAAAATAAATAAAAATAAATAAAAATAAATAAAATAAATAAAAATAAATAAAAATAATAAAAATAAATAAAAATAAATAAAAATAAATAAAAATAAATAAAAATAAATAAAAATAAATAAAAATAAATAAAAATAAATAAAAATAAATAAAAATAAATAAAAATAAATAAAAATAAATAAAAATAAATAAAAATAAATAAAAATAAATAAAAATAAATAAAAATAAATAAAATAAATAAAAATAAATAAAAATAAATAAAAATAAATAAAAATAAATAAAAATAAATAAAAATAATAAAAATAAAAAAAAATAAATAATAAAAATAAATAAAAATAAATAAAAATAAATAAAAATAAATAAAAATAAATAAAAATAAATAAAAATAAATAAAAATAAATAAAAATAAATAAAAATAAATAAAAATAAATAAAAATAAATAAAAATAAATAAAAATAAATAAAAATAAATAAAAATAAATAAAAATAAATAAAAATAAATAAAAATAAATAAAAATAAATAAAATAAATAAAAATAAATAAAAATAAATAAAAATAAATAAAAATAAATAAAAATAAATAAAAATAAATAAAAATAAATAAAAATAAATAAAAATAAATAAAAATAAATAAAAATAAATAAAAATAAATAAAAATAAATAAAAATAAATAAAAATAAATAAAAATAAATAAAAATAAATAAAAATAAATAAAAATAAATAAAAATAAATAAAAATAAATAAAAATAAATAAAAATAAATAAAAATAAATAAAAATAAATAAAAATAAATAAAAAAAAAATAAAAAATAAATAAAAATAAATAAAAATAAATAAAAATAAATAAAAATAAATAAAAATAAATAAAAATAAATAAAAATAAATAAAAATAAATAAAAATAAATAAAAATAAATAAAAATAAATAAAAATAAATAAAAATAAATAAAAATAAATAAAAATAAATAAAAATAAATAAAAATAAATAAAAATAAATAAAAATAAATAAAAATAAATAAAAATAAATAAAAATAAATAAAAATAAATAAAAATAAATAAAAATAAATAAAAATAAATAAAAATAAATAAAAATAAATAAAAATAAATAAAAATAAATAAAAATAAATAACAAAAATAAAAATAAATAAAAATAAATAAAAATAAATACAAATAAATAAAAATAATTAAAAATAAATAAAAAATAAATAAAAATAAATAAAAATAAATAAAAATAAATAAAAATAAATAAAAATAAATAAAAATAAATAAAAATAAATAAAAATAAATAAAAATAAATAAAAATAAATAAAAATAAATAAATAAATAAAAATAAATAAAAAATAAATAAAAATAAATAAAAATAAATAAAAATAAATAAAAATAAATAAAAATAAATAAAAATAAATAAAAATAAATAAAAATAAATAAAAATAAATAAAAATAAATAAATAAATAAAAATAAATAAAAATAAATAAAATAAATAAAAATAAATAAAAATAAATAAAAATAAATAAAAATAAATAAAAATAAATAAAAATAAATAAAAAATAAATAAAAATAAATAAAAAATAAATAAAAATAAATAAAAATAAATAAAAATAAATAAATAATAAATATATAAAAATAAATAAAAATAAATAAAAGTAAATAAAAATAAATAAAAACAAATAAAAATATATAAAAATAAATAAAAAAATAAGTAAATAATCACTCATAATCATCACTCATAATCATCACTCATAATCATCACTCATAATCATCAATCATAATCATCAATCATAATCATTAATCATAATCATCAATCATAATCATCAATCATAATCATCAATCATAATCATCAATCATAATCATCAATCATAATCATCAATCATAATCATCAATCATAATCATCAATCATAATCATCAATCATAATCATCAATCATATTCATCAATCATAATCATCAATCATAATCATCAATCATAATCATCAATCATAATCATCAATCATAATCATCAATCATAATCATCAATCATAATCATCAATCATAATCATCAATCATAATCATCAATCTGTTACATAGATTCCTCGCTGGAGGTGATTTCCAGTGGGAATCTATTACCAAGAAGTTACGGGGTTCTATTAAAACAATAATTATCTGATTGTACAGCTGTATAGGATTCCTTTATTTATGAAGAGTTGATAATTATGTACAAGAGAAAAAAAAAGAAACCAATTTCAAATCCTTTTTCAATAATATATATATACAAGGTCGGTGGCTGATAACTGGCTAAGATTAGATCATATAAGAGGTAGAGATTTTCTCAGTCCAGTGTATTTTATATCAATGATTAATTAACTTTGTAATATTTTAGAAACAGAAGAATGTATAGGTTATGTTTTATGAATAAAAAAAAATGAAATGCACTTATTTAAAGAATATTATAAATTTTACCGATATAGTATATATACTGTATGGTTTACATCATATCGTAAGTCATGCGATTAAATTATGTATACTTAATATTTACAATTATAACTTTTTACAGTTTTCCCGGCCTGTTTCCGGAAGCAAATTATTGCTTAAAGCAGAGGGTATCAACCAAATTAATACATAAAAAGGAGTTAATTTACTTGTGTTGTCCCTTTATCTGTTTGTCCCAACCCCAGAGAACAAAGACGTGGTTGAAAAAGTTGTTCGATAACCTTTAATATGACTACAGGAAGATATAACCTACTATCCCTAAGTTAATCATTGAATAGCAAAATAGACACGATTATATATATTTATGAGAGGCATGCAAGCTTATCTGTGTGTGTTTGGTCCTGGAAGTTCTGCATTCACGTGGCCAGAGTAGGTCCCAGATCGAAGCAGGTAGGTAGTAGCTTCGTGTACATGCAGGAGTATCCTTCAGGATCTTAAAGCGGTGGGGTACTGCGGGATGGATATATAAAAGCAGGTGTACATGCAGGAGTCCAAAATACCTTTTACCATAGGCTTGGAGCTGAGTAGATATATTCAGCGAGTAAAGGTACAAATCGTAACCAAAGAAAAAAAAGGTCTACAAAGAGAAAATACATTGTTAGCACTCTAATATAAGGAATATTAAATAAAGAAAATAGCAGAAATTGTTAGTTTGACCTACCTTGGCTGGTGGATGACCTTAAAAGGTGAGAAATAATATCTTTTATCTTTTAAATTTTTAAACAAACATCCTCATAAAGAGATTCTTCGTTTGTATGACAAACCGAAGTAAAATATATTTAAAAATTCAAAGATTTTTGGAAATATCCGCAAATTGCGACAATGTGACTATTCACATCAAAAAGTCCAAAGATAAGAGAATCAGTTTTTTTCCTTTTTCCTCATTCAATTTCTCACCAAAATCTAGTGATTTTGAATTTTAAAAATATTGTAGGTACTGGTAAGCAGATTTTTGGTGTTGCTGAGGTAGTCTACCAACTTCTGTGAAGGGGAGCCAGAAAAGAAGAATTGTGACAAGGTAATTAGAACAAAGTTGAAAAATCCAAAAAAGAAGAAGATGAAAATAAACATAAACCTCCTGGTATGATAACAGAACTCCTTTATAAATAACGCCTCAATTCACACATATTTCTAAATCCAAAAGGTCTGATATTTGATTTTTTACAATTATTTAAGATATATAAGACTGATAAAATCTCATCCCTAATATATTTCTAATGTGGCAAAATAAAACCGTTACACACCACCCTTCCCTGAAAAAAGTTTCAAGGAAACTTTTAAGTATTTCACCAAGAAAACAAAATAATTTGCAACTATAAAAAGTTTTCAAGGCAGAAAAGAAAAAAAAAAAAATATATGTACATAAATATTTACAAGCATTAAGGAAAGAGATAAAGGAATATCTATTCCTGTTCACTTTCTGCATCCTCATCTGAAGTGTCATCCGGAGGATGAGCTTTTAGATCTTTCGCATTCCATATGCCAAGAGATTTATGAGTTTTGTCCTCTAGCTCATAGGTCCAGGGGGAAACAATTTTTATTATTTTGTATGGACCGCAAAATTTTGGAGCTAATTTAGCTGTAAATTGCTTAGCGGCATCTGACAGCACATAATTTCGCTTCCAGACATACTGGTTGAGAGAGAATTTCTCATTCCTATGCCTTAGATTATAGGGTCTGCTTGATCGTTCATATGCCTTTTTAAGTCTGGCCTGGATGTCTTGGTACAATTTATTCAGAGCTTTTTCTTTAACCTCCGCATCGCTATGGATATTAGATGGCGACAGCTTCTCACTATCATTCATGTTCACCTCCCTACCAAAGACAACTAAATTGGGTGTAACTTGAGTTACATCATGCTTTGCAGAACGAATCGCGAAACCAACTTTGGGTAAATATTTATCCCACTGTTTGTGATTGTCTGTAACATAACTAGCCAGCATAGTCTTAACTACACGATGTACTCTTTCCACGGGGTTGGCTTGAGGGTGGTAATTAGCCGTATACCCAATTCTTACCTGATATTCCCTCATAAGCCCTTTGAAGAGGTCGCTTCGGAATTGCGTTCCATTATCGACAATAATTTTCTTGGGGGCACCAAATATAAGGAAAACATGGGCTTCCAAGTGACTTACTATGGAAGCTGCAGTGGCATTTCTAAGAGGAAACAATAAAATAAAATTTGCTAAAGCAATCCAGAGCAGAGAGGATGTAGGTATAACCCTTGGTTGAACGTGGAAGTGGGCCTACTAGGTCCACACTTACTAATTCCCACGGCCTCGAGGCCCCAACTTGGGCAGACAACATTTGTCCAATCGGTGGTTTTTGCTCTGGCTTCGTTTGAAGACATATCTGACACCTTTTGACATAACGTGTAACGTCCGATTTTAGTTTAGGCCAATAGTAAGCCTCTGAAATTCTAGCGCTAGTTTTTTGATATACCCATATGACCACATGTTGGGGGGAGTCATGATGTTTACTAATGATTGCATTCCTTTGCTCCTTTGGAACAACTGTGAGCCATTGTGAATCTGACAATTCAGGATATCGTAATTTGGTTTTTCGCAAGAGTTTTCCATCCTGTAACCTCCATATAGGGTATTTACGAGGAAATTTTGTAATTAAGTCACACATTTTCGTGTACCATTTATCGATAGAAGGTTGGACTGTAGCATGGGATTCGTCAAGGAAATCAATTACAGGCACCGAGCGTGATAAGGTATCTGGAACAATATGATCCTTACCTTTTCGGTGTATGATGTCGAAATCATATTGCTGCAGTCGTATTGCCCATCGAGCGATTCTTCCTACCGGATCCTTAATGCTGAAAAGCCATTTCAATGAGTAATGGTCTGTTATTACCGTAAATTTGGTAGCTTCTAAATATGGACGGAGTTTTTCTACTGCAAACAGTACCGCCAGGCACTCTTTTTCCGTGGTGGAAAACTTGCGTTCACTTTTTGTTAGTGAGCGGCTTAAGTAACATATTACTTTTTCACCTTCAGGTAACCGTTGAAGCAGAACCGCTCCCAAACCAAAATCGGAGGCGTCAGTTTCGACGATGAAGGGTTGACTAAAATCTGGACAGGCCAAGATCGGAGCCGAAACTAAATGTTCCTTGATCTTGTTTAAGGATTCCTCACATAAGTTATCCCAGATAGTTTATTCTTTTGGGTAAGTTGAGTCATTGGAGATACTACGGTTGAAAAGGATGGGATAAATCGTCGATACCATGATGCGAGACCAACTATCCTCCTAACGTCCGTAACAGTACGAGGTGTAGGAATATTGAGGATTGCATCAACCTTTCCTGGGTCAACTGCCAATCCGTGTTCATTCACAATATAGCCCAAGTATCGTAACTCAGAACAGCAAAAGTTACATTTCTCGCGATTCAGTGTCAAACCGGCCTCACGAATACGTTTTAAAACTTCACTTAGGACCTCTAAGTGCTTTTCAAAAGTTGACGTACAGATTATGACATCATCTAGGTAGACGAAAGTATAACCCTCCAAGTCGACACCTAGTACTCGGTCAATCAACCTTTGCCAAGTAGCTGGGGCAGAATGTAAGCCAAAGGGCATTCTCTTAAATTGAAATAGGCCACGATTGGGAACAGTAAACGCTGTCAACTCGCGAGACTCTCTGGCAACTGGTATTTGCCAATACGCTGACTTGATGTCAAGCGTAGTCAGGTAACGTGCATCCCTAAGTTTGTCTATAATCGCACTAACATATGGAATGGGGTACGCGTCGGGAATGCTTACTGCGTTTAACTTCTTATAGTTAACGCAAAATCGCCATTTGCCATCACTCTTCTTCACCATTACGATTGGAGATGACCAAGGAGAAGAACTAGGCTCAATAATATCTTTTCCCAGCATATCATCTAGTTCCTCATTTACAATTTTTTGTAAGGCTGGTGAGATTGGGTAGTACCTCTGCTTTATTGGCGGAGAATTAGTCCTAATCACGTGCTGTTCTAAATGCGTGCACCCTAATACATTACCCATTAAGGCAAATGCATCGTCGATTACAGAACTCAATCGTTGACATTGTTGGCCAGACAAGGATTCGAAATCTTTAATACCATTTAACTCAACCTCCTCAGCCTTATCTCCAGACCTAAAACTCCATTCACCAGCAAACAGATCAGGTACAATTTCCATTTTCAGCCAAAAGTCGATTCCTAAAATCAATCGATGGGGAAGTGTCGGAACAACTAATATTTCCAAAATACAAACGCGATTCTGAAGCTGAATAGGAACCATTATCGCACCTATGCATTCACATGATTGGCCATTTGCCACTGTACACACTTTCAACTTAGATCTATCTAATTTACAATATTTACAAAGAATGCTCCAGCCAGGTCCACCAAGAACTGTTCTGGAAGCACCACTATCCAACAAACACCTAAAAGTTTGTCCTAAAATTTTAACATTCAAATAGGGTCTTTCATCATCCCGAGCATGAGCAAACACAAAGTCTAAAATGGCTTTATTCTCCTTCAGTCTAATTGCCTTATCACCTGAAGGAGGCACCAACAGCCGACCTACTGTTGAGCCCGTTCCAAGTTTTTTTGAACATTTAGGACAGGTAGAGGCAATTACATTGGATTGTCCACACCTAAAACAAAATATTTTCCTAGGCTCCTTACACTTTTTGAACCTATGACCAGTCTGATTACAATTCCAACACGTAGGCTGACTACCATTGTATTGGTCAGAGGATTGAGAAGGTTGACTCTTTGTCTCAATTTTGACAGATGCAACGTTAGAACCGGATGGCTTCTTATATGCCAAATCTGGTTCGACCAGATGTCGTAAATTAGATGGAGGTGGAACGAATTTTTGAATCCGTAACTCTGTCTCCTCAATTGTTCGAGCTAATTGAATTAGTTCCGAGATAGATGTCAAGGGTTGTAGAGAGAGTTGAGTCTGGATGTTAGGTAGCATATTTCTACGCATAATTTGGACTCGATCTCTCTCAGAAGGTAGAACTGAAAGTTTTTTAAATAGATTCTCCATCACCGCTACATAGTTGATGATACGCTCATGGGAACCTTGAGTCCTCCTACGAATTTCTTCCCATAAGGAATATTCGTAGTCATGGGGTTGAAAAGCAGCTCGAAGCTTTTCCACTAAATCATCCCATGATACAAAATTTCCCATACGATACCACAAAAGTGCATCTTTTGTAAATACTTCTGGGGCAGATCGGAGTAACCTTTCTTTAGAGACCCCTCTAGAGAGCCTAAGTTCCTCGATTCGCTCTAGAAAACTAGTCACGCTTGAAATTCCATCAAATTGTAATCTCCAACGACTGACATCCACACTGTACCAATTTTCTCGTTCTCTATTGACAATAGGATTAATATCATTTTCTTGTGGGATCTGAAGATCTTGCATTCGAGTTACATTATCACGAACATCCGAATGACAATAATTATTGGGATAATTACTTCTAGGATACTGAGGATCCTGATTTCTAACGAGATCCGTCTGTTGACTTAGAGCAGTTTTCTGATAATTTACGTGTGGTGAACTAGACGTTATATGATCATTCTTCAGCTCATTTGCAGAAGTTTGAGGAAAACTCACTTGTCGTCTATTCAATTGACCTAAAGTGTAGTGCTGTTGACGAGACGCAACATGAGAAGGTTCGCTTTCAAAAATTTGACGTAGACTTGATACTCGACTTTTCGCAAGATCCGAATTCACCTTAAGAACTGGTGTATCTAACTGATTTTGTGGAAAATTAAAGAATTCCCCCAATCTGAGAGACTTTTCCGGAGACTCTCTCTCTAGATACTCTGGAAATGAATCAACTGGTACATCTAGCAGTGATTGATGAGTCACATGAGGGTTATCCTGTTCACATGAAACTTCCACTGTTTCACGCTGATTGGTTTCCTTTGTATGGTTAGAACTTATATATAAAGTCTCCAATGCAGTCTGTAGTTGAGAACACCAAGTTAATAATCGATCACGTTGTGAGTTGAATAATGAATTCACATCCCCATTAATACGATCTAACCGTAAAGTTAAATGTATTAGCCGTGATTTAATTTTCTTATATTCATTCTTCCTGTTTTCCTGATTAAATTCACGTAGGTTCTCCTCTAAATCACTCAGTTTGCCTTCACAAGTAGACAACTCATAACCAGGTTCCAACATTGGAGCAGATATAGGAGGTATCCTTTCCCCTAATCGCTCTAATCTCAGTACTTCTCGTAAAGATTCTCTCTTTTCGGACACACTTCCTCCAATGGGTAAAGCTCGGCAAGTTAACTCATAAGTTAACTCGTCCCCTAATAGTCGATTAACTTCCATATCGAGCTAAATGAGAACGAGTGGAAACCCCACCCTTACTTAAAAAAGAAAAAAAAAAGACCTAGAGATACCTAAGACCCTAGAAACCCTTATAAATAATATGTACAGAAAACTTACACTAACCGATCGAATCAATACCAATTTCTACTAATCAGTACTAACCTCTACTAATCAGTACTAACTCCTACTAACGAACTAGTATCAGCTGCACTATATCTAATATTCACAAACTTATTCAATATTATATTTACAAAACCCGATACTTATTAATATCCACCCAAAAGTTCCTATATATCTCCCAATAATGCCTATCTACAAGCACCTGCATACAAATTCAGATAATTCTGTGAATCACCCTATATACTGATCAAATCCCAAAAGATTGCTATCCCACTATATAACACACTCTAGAGAGTAGACCGAAGTACCCTGTATCAATAATACACCATTTTTTTTTTTATACAAATAAGTTAGGTTGTTGCAACGATGTGTAAACGTCTTAAATGACCGTAAAGTATTAACCACTTCAAGGACGAGAACACTATACAGTGCACAAGCAGATAATATACACGTTGGGGCCAATTTTTGTTACATAGATTCCTCGCTGGAGGTGATTTCCAGTGGGAATCTATTACCAAGAAGTTACGGGGTTCTATTAAAACAATAATTATCTGATTGTACAGCTGTATAGGATTCCTTTATTTATGAAGAGTTGATAATTATGTACAAGAGAAAAAAAAAAAAGAAACCAATTTCAAATCCTTTTTCAATAATATATATATACAAGGTCGGTGGCTGATAACTTGCTAAGATTAGATCATATAAGAGGTAGAGATTTTCTCAGTCCAGTGTATTTTATATCAATGATTTATTAACTTTGTAATATTTTAGAAAAAGAAGAATGTATAGGTTATGTTTTATGAATAAAAAAAATGAAATGCACTTATTTAAAGAATATTATAAATTTTACCGATATAGTATATATACTGTATGGTTTACATCATATCGTAAGTCATGCGATTAAATTATGTATACTTAATATTTACAATTATAACTTTTTACAGTTTTCCCGGCCTGTTTCCGGAAGCAAATTATTGCTTAAAGCAGAGGGTATCAACCAAATTAATACATAAAAAGGAGTTAATTTACTTGTGTTGTCCCTTTATCTGTTTGTCCCAACCCCAGAGAACAAAGACGTGGTTGAAAAAGTTGTTCGATAACCTTTAATATGACTACAGGAAGATATAACCTACTATCCCTAAGTTAATCATTGAATAGCAAAATAGACACGATTATATATTTATGAGAGGCATGCAAGCTTATCTGTGTGTGTTTGGTCCTGGAAGTTCTGCATTCACGTGGCCAGAGTAGGTCCCAGATCGAAGCAGGTAGGTAGTAGCTTCGTGTACATGCAGGAGTATCCTTCAGGATCTTAAAGCGGTGGGTACTGCGGGATGGATATATAAAAGCAGGTGTACATGCAGGAGTCCAAAATACCTTTTACCATAGGCTTGGAGCTGAGTAGATATATTCAGCGAGTAAAGGTACAAATCGTAACCAAAGAAAAAAAAGGTCTACAAAGAGAAAATACATTGTTAGCACTCTAATATAAGGAATATTAAATAAAGAAAATAGCAGAAATTGTTAGTTTGACCTACCTTGGCTGGTGGATGACCTTAAAAGGTGAGAAATAATATCTTTTATCTTTTAAATTTTTAAACAAACATCCTCATAAAGAGATTCTTCGTTTGTATGACAAACCGAAGTAAAATATATTTAAAAATTCAAAGATTTTTGGAAATATCCGCAAATTGCGACAATGTGACTATTCACATCAAAAAGTCCAAAGATAAGAGAATCAGTTTTTTTCCTTTTTCCTCATTCAATTTCTCACCAAAATCTAGTGATTTTGAATTTTAAAAATATTGTAGGTACTGGTAAGCAGATTTTTGGTGTTGCTGAGGTAGTCTACCAACTTCTGTGAAGGGGAGCCAGAAAAGAAGAATTGTGACAAGGTAATTAGAACAAAGTTGAAAAATCCAAAAAAGAAGAAGATGAAAATAAACATAAACCTCCTGGTATGATAACAGAACTCCTTTATAAATAACGCCTCAATTCACACATATTTCTAAATCCAAAAGGTCTGATATTTGATTTTTTACAATTATTTAAGATATATAAGACTGATAAAATCTCATCCCTAATATATTTCTAATGTGGCAAAATAAAACCGTTACAAATCATAATCATCAATCATAATCATCAATCATAATCATCAATCATAATCATCAATCATAATCATCAATCATAATCATCAATCATAATCATCAATCATAATCATCAATCATAATCATCAATCATAATCATCAATCATAATCATCAATCATAATCATCAATCATAATCATCAATCATAATCATCAATCATAATCATCAATCATAATCATCAATCATAATCATAATCATCAATCATAATCATCAATCATAATCATCAATCATAATCATCAATCATAATCATTAATCATAATCATCAATCATAATCATCAATCATAATCATCAATCATAATCATCAATCATAATCATCAATCATAATCATCAATCATAATCATCAATCATAATCATCAATCATAATCATCAATCATAATAATCAATCATAATCATCAATCATAATCATCAATCATAATCATCAATCATAATCATCAATCATAATCATTAATCACAATCATCAATCACAATCATCAATCATAATCATCAATCATAATCATCAATCATAATCATCAATCATAATCATCAATCATAATCATAAATCATAATCATAAATCATAATCATCAATCATCAATCATAATCATCAATCCTAATCATCAATCATAATCATCTATTATAATCATCAATCATAATCATCAATCATAATCATCAATCATAATCATCAATCATAATCATCAATCATAATCATCAATCATAATCATCAATCATAATCATCAATCATAATCATCAATCATAATCATCAATCATATTCATCAATCATAATCATCAATCATAATCATCAATCATAATCATCAATCATAATCATCAATCATAATCATCAATCATAATTATCAATCATAATCATCAATCATAATCATCAATCATAATCATCAATCATAATCATCAATCATAATCATGAATTATAATCAGCAATCATAATCATCAATCATATTCATCAATCTTTATCATCAATCATAATCATCAATCGTAATCATCAATCGTAATCATCAATCGTAATCATCAATCGTAATCATCAAACGTAATCATCAATCATAATCATCAATCATAATCATCAATCATAATCATCAATCATAATCATCAATCATAATTATCAATCATAATCATCAATCATAATCATCAATCATAATCATCAATCATAATCATCAATCATAATCATCAATCATAATCATCAATCATAATCATCAATCATAATCATCAATCATAATCATCAATCATAATCATTAATCATAATCATCAATCATAATCATCAATCATAATCATCAATCATAATCATCAATCATAATCATCAATCATAATCATCAATCATAATCATCAATCATAATCATCAATCATAATAATCAATCATAATCATCAATCATAATCATCAATCATAATTATCAGTCATATTCATCAATCATAATTATTAATCATAATTATCAATCATAATCATCAATTATAATTATCAATCATAATTATTAATCATCAATCATATATATGTCATAATCATCAATCAGAAATATCAATTTTTCTTACAATATGTAAATCAATATTAAATCAGAATTTAAAACTATAACTAAAATTATGTTAAAGGAATTTTAATGTATCTATTAAATTCAAATAACCTATAATAATTGCCCCGAAACTTCTTATAACTAAAATTTAACTTAGTACTATCCCGTCAATTAAACAATTAAAATTATTTTGAAATAATTATAATTTACGTAATAAATTTTAAAAACCTAAAATATTTGCCAAAAACTTCTTACAATTAAAATCCAAAAACAATTATTTTAAAATAATTATTTATATATAATCCATTAAATTAAAATAACCTAAAGTAATTTCCGCATTTGTTTTTATAGAAAAAATATTCAATTTAGAAATCCCTAACTTCACTCAAACCCTTAGATTCCTAACTAATATAACAAAAAATATAAACTCTAGCATCCACGCACTTAACAATGCTCTTTACACTTTACACTGTTGCCGCTAGTTGGAGTCAAAATAGTGAGTGAAATGAAAGGATAATATACATTATGTATATTATTTAGCGCCTCTAACGGTAATCTCACAAACTAAATTTTGTATATTTTCTTTCATATCTGGCACTAAATTGCGTCAGTTTAATTCATTATAACTGCCATCTCGTATTGGTTAGCTTTAAATAAGAGTTAAATATAGAAACCCAACCACAAAACAAACTTATCTCTGTAAAATTGATTTTGTTCCGTGCTTATACAAGGCGGGAAAAGCCGAAAACTATTTTGCGTCCGATATTCGGACGTAAAATAGTCATGGAAGCAAAATGTAACGTACTGTGTATGTTATCGGACGCAAAATACTGCTAAGGATATATATATATATATATATATATATATATATATATATATATATATATATATATATATATATATATATATATATATATATATATATAACCAATACAGATTACACAATTTCTGAAGTCAACGCGGATGATCCTCGACAGAAATGCAATATTTGGATAAAATTAAAATATTGATGCCAAGTTTGCGATGTTTTTAACTGTAGTAATGTTACTGCGTTTGCTTGAATTACTGTTAGGTCTTTAAATTGTCAAAAAAAAAAAATAATGTCTGACAACAGCGGAAGTAGAGTAGACCGCAATTGTGGAGGGTCGTATATTGTTTCATTCATAAAAATTCCTTCGATACAGTACTAGTCCAGGAGCCAGTGAATTTTTTCGTACTTGTTTTCCCGGTCCGTGTATATTTAAATAATCTATTCCCGGTGAACTGTATATTTAAAATGGAACGCCAATCTATTAACAAAAGTAAGCCAGATTGAATTCGCGCATTACGTCACATCGATACAAGTGAGATTGTTTACAAAGTGCCTTTGCAGGCCTATTTTGCCCATTTCATGTAGGTATTTGTTTTTAAATCATGTTAAATTACTATTTTTGAAACTCAACAAGGAGAAAATCCATTTAACTGTTCCGTTGTGTATATATATAAGATAAATTAACTGAAGTTTTATTAGTAAAGTATTAATACTAAAATTTTAATGTAATTTACAGAAAATAGCTAGGTATGTATTTGTTTTTAAATAATTTGATAATTTATGAAAAAGCGAGTAAAAGTGGAATGACCAGTGGCCAGTAGATCAGTCAATACAAAGTATCATATATTTCTATTATAACATAACTAAAATACCTACATCATAAGGACATAAGTTAAAAATCATTTTAATATATGCATTAGAATGAAGTAATAATAACTTAAAGAGACGAGGTCTTAAAGTAATAGCTGGTACAGCATGTTTTTTAAACGTTTCCTCATTGCTGCTAGAATGAAATCACTTACTATGAAATGTGCTCTAAAAACGGCATTTATAGCAGTCAGTGTTCAGTCTTAGGATCTCTTCCTAAAGCCCTCATCCAAGCTGAATTAATATTAAAAAATAATTAAAAAAAAACATATTATATACCTATATAGTTTTCGGTTCTGGGTGCCCTAAAAGAGGACACTTAGCCGACAATTTGGCTCAGATAGCTAAAACCTAAAAGTCACACCCCGAACCAGGACGTATTGCTATCCTTTTGAGTAAAAAATAACTACAAATAACTTACCTGAAAAATGAAGGCGTCTAACTTTACACCAAAAAAACCATACACTTTTTCCCATTGTTGCAAACACCCGATGACGATTAGGTAGATATTAACTAGAAGCATGTACTTAATGGTTATAAAGCTTATTTTAACACAAAAAGACTAAAGCACTAGTCGAAAAGCAGCAATCAAATATAAATAGACCACAATATTAAAATTCAAATTAAAAACTATATAAAAGACAAATACTCTAAAAGCGCAAAAGATCAGAACCAAATAAAACGAATAACCATAATAACCTAAAAATTACACTAAAATTGCAAAAACTATTACTGTAAAATCATGAGATTACATCAATAATGCATATGCGTCGGAGTATCGCAAATGTCAAAAGTACAGTGTTTCCATGAAAATTTGGCTATGTTTTTAGCAGTATTATAGGACCATTTCTACCACGCGCATCCAACGATATTGGCGTTCGACAGTTCACTGTATTTTCCTCACACCTCTAGTATAAATGATTTAACATAACGAAACTAACAATAATTATAATTAATGTAAATTAATGTAAAACAATTATTATATAAAAGTGTAAAAGGAAATGTAACTTATTTCCCTATTTTCTTCTGTAACATCTTCAATTATTATATTTAATTTCTATAAATAAACCAACTGGTTAGGTGAAACATTGTGATATAAGATTTTATTTATGTGTCCTATGCGTACACTTTAATATACAAAACACCTGGAACATTCTTTAAATAATTGTGGTCGTAGAAATAATTGTGTACATAACTCGTTTTAAAGTGTATTTTATGCACTTGCCAAATATATTATCCATACAGATTATTCAGACTATTTTTTTACTTAACTTCAGTACATCTCTTACTACTAAAACTATTTTTTTCAATGATAAAAAAGGGCCGTGTTCTCGTATGTTTTGACGCATTTTCGGCCTCAGCCCATCGGATCCCCCCTCTAAATATATATGAATTTGGCTTAGAATTGCTAATCCTACAATTCTCTATTCGTGCTTGCTGACTGGGAAAATAAATACCGAAAATCGTCACTGTCTCCTGGACTATACAATAGATGATGATGAGAACTTCACAACAAATACACTTTTATGAATGGCTAGTTGGGGATGTGTATCACATACTTTGATTTTCTGCCTGGATAGCTATTCACTAAGTCATGGGAGCGCTCCCATGGGAGTGCTCCCATATATTTTGCTCTCTTACTATTAGGTGGGTATATCGTGCTTACTCACTTTTAGCCCAGGTACATGCGTAGTAAGGTCAGATTTTATACTATGGGAGGGAGAATTGCGGGCTTGCCAGATTAGGTCCGTATTTATCACAAAGCAAATTTGAATTACTAAGAGCTGATTCCACCGTTGAGTTAAACGGAGATTAAAATGACATTGTTAATGTAAAAATGTCATTTTAAACTTCGTTTAACACAACGGTGGATCGGTCCTTAAATAGTAGATCAAAGTTATTCTGTCGACTTGGCAACGTTGGCATGGGAGTATGGGAGCATGGGAGTGTGGGAGTGCTCCCATGAGTTAGAGAATAGGTATCCAGGTATACATTTTTAAATAATTTGACATATCACAGTTGACGTCTTGATACCTGACAGGCACAGCCAAGCATTATTTTGATTTTTGCCAAAAAAAGGGCCGGTTAATTATTCTATGGGGTTGCGACATAAATTTGATGACGGTGTTTTTGTGGCTAGGGCGATATAGTAGTACGCTTAATTACCACCATAAAAAGTCATTTTTAAGAAACTGATTATATATTTTTCATAAATTGGCAGGCTTGGCTACTAATTTCGAATGAAAATAGCCTCCAAAATGGCTATATGGTTGCAAGTATGAAGGTCGCAACCCGCCTTAGAAATTTCACCTTTACTATCAACAGCTGTTGTTTGACAGGTCGTTAGAGAATGTTTGTAATTTATGGAATGTGAAGAATGTTAGAAATTTTGACGTCAGAAATAATTGAAATTCCTAAAATTGTTCACATAAGGAATGCATAGGCGGATTTTAAGTTAGAAGTAATTATTCAAGAAAATCAAAACCGCAAGTCAATCAGAACTTTCGTTCTAGAGTTATCGTGCCGGCATACATACATACAGGCGACCAGACGAAAAATTTTTTTTGTGGATTTTCGGATTCAGAATGATCAGAAACATGAAAAAAAGTTTTAAAAAATGGGGGTCAGAAAATTTTTTCGTCTGCACGAATGCAATACTGAGGCCCCATAGGAAGGGCCTCAGTATTATCAAAAATGGCACATGGAAAGAACCTACCTCAGATTTGGGAATTCTAATCGGTATGCAACACTTTATACACTAAACTTTAGAAGCCATGGCCGGTACACGTATAGAGAAAGTAAAAGTTGAAAAGTCTTTTGGTAGGTAGAGAGGGGGTAAACGTCAAACCACGTCGGGCGGCTCCGAGAATTTCACAGTAATGTTTACCTGCCAGTGTCGTTTCATAGAATAAGGAATTTTAAATTGTTATCGGCGGAACCGGACAATCGCATGTATTTATGGATTACAAATAATTATTAAACATGTATTATAATATTCAAATTATAATTTTACAAAATTTCAACAGCTATTGACAATTTATTAAACTATTTACTCGAAATTGTTATTAACATCTATAAAATAATTTTGTACGCCAATGTATCGCGTCCACTTCGGTGAGATCAGCTGCCAACCTGTCAATTTATGTGTATAAAGTGGGAGAGCCACATACTTTGATTTTCTTTACTATACGGCGCAAGAGAGAGGTCCGACACGCCCAACATAGGGCCCGGCCATTTTGAACCCTATGCAACAGTTTATAGCTAAAGAATCAGATCGCTCACTCTGCGTCGGCACTTTTGATCTCATGTTCCAGTTTATACACTGCGCAACTCGGATAATACAATATATAACAACCGCCTATAATAAAACAGCTGTCTTCTGCGTATCCTAAATTTGTATCCCTGGAGTGGATCTTATTTTGAAATTTTCAACTGGTCCGAGTGAGCTAACTGATTCTTTAGCAATAATCTGTGACTCAAAAAATATTCACTGACACTGACAGCCGCAAGCAAAATATCAGGTGCGTTTTAATCATCCGCTTCTGCTTCCGGAATTGTCGGTTTAGTCGTTTTAACAATTTTTTTAACAATTTAACAATTCCGAAGCAGAAGCGGATGATTAAAACGCACCTATTAAAAATATTGCGCCAAGATGTAGGCCACACGTAATAAGGGTTCAAAATGGCGGAGTTTTCTATCTCCTTTTAAAAGGCACTCAGAAAGCTGCGCAGTACGACCATTCTCCGTATAGTAAAAGAAAATCAAAGTATGTGGGGAGAGCTGGCAAAAGTATTTCCAACTTTTACTTCTGTTCTACACATAGATAAATTAATAAAACAATTAATTTATTAATTTATCTATGGTTCTACAGTACTTTATGAGGTATAAAAGATGGTATAAACAAAAGTTCTACTTTTCGACTGTTTTCTGTCCGAAAAACGACGCACAAGTTATATATTGAGAATATAATAGACTCTTTTATATATTATCTTTGATTAAGGGTGAGATTACAGAACGTCTGCAACTTTGCAGATCTGCAAATATGGCGGACTTACAAATGCAAGTATTCCAAAAAATATCTGCAAATTCACAATATTTATTGTGGTTTATTACCCCCAGCAACACTAAACCCAAATTTGGAATACGAAAACTTAATACTTGCATGTGTAAGTCAGTCATATTTGCAAGATTTTCAAAGTTGCCGCCATATTTGCAGATCTGCAAAGTTGCAGACGTTCTGTAATCTCCCCCTAATAATCAGTTTTGCTTTATAAATAGGAGTAGAACCTTATTATTGTCGTTATTTGTCTATAGCACATACTTTGATTTTCTTTTACTATACGGAGAATGGTCGCACTGCGCAGCTTTCTGAGTGCCTTTTAAAAGGAGATAGAAAACTCCGCCATTTTGAACCCTTATTACGTGTTGCCTACATCTTGGCGCAATATTTTTAATATATGCGTTTTAATCATCCGCTTCTGCTTCGGAATTGTCGGTTTTCTTGTTTTAATCTGACAGGTTAAAACGACTAAACCGACAATTCCGGAAGCAGAAGCGGATGATTAAAACGCACCTGATATTTTGCTTGCTGCTGTCAGTGTCAGTTAATATTATTTTTGAAGTCACAGTTTATTGCTAAAGAATCAGTTAGCTCACTCGGACCAGTTGAAAGTTCCAAAATAACATCCACTCCAGGGATACAAATTCAGGATACGCAGAAGACTGCTGTTTTATTATAGGCGGTTGTCATATATTATATTATCCGAGTTGCACAGTGTATAAACTGAAACATTGAGATCAAAAGTGCCGACGCAGAGTGAGCGATCTGATTCTTTTGCTGTAAACTGTGTCACAGGGTTCAAAATGGCCGCGCCCTATATTGGGCGTGTCGGACCTCTCTCTTGCCTCGTATAGTAATCAAAGTATGTGGTCTATAGTTATTTGACTCTAGTTAGTTAATTGAAGTAGCTTTAAGACAGATATCCATTTAAGTGTATTTTATACTTAAAAATAAAAGTTCCATTTTGGAATTTATAACTCACAGATCAAAACGACGTTTTTTGACACATTCGAATAAAAATTAAAGTAGCTGAATGTCCACTCCACGACAGACAAGAAAAAAAAAAAAAAAGGATTCGCGATTTGAATTTTGGAGTGCAAAGTCGTTTCGTATTGTAAGTTTTTTTTCGTTTAGTTAAGGATCCAGGTAAAGGCTAATACTAACATTTCCTTTGTCAAATTAACCCTTCTCTTCCTATAATTTAAAAAGTAATTGTTTTCTCTTGGTTTTCTTTAATATAATATAATTAAATTTAAAAAAAAAAAATAGTAAAGTAAAAGGTAGTTAGATGGGAGATAACTCAGGGGGGTCGGGCCCCCCTAGTGAAATGAGTTTGATTAATAGTGATAGCAATCTTGATACTTCAGATGTGGATATGGATGGCTCAAAGCCGGCAATTGTTGATAATGTAAATAATCATGTAGAAAATGAGGTTGTAAAAAATGTCACAAAAAATTCTGACAAAAAACGTCTAAATAGAGATAATTATACATACCTAGATAAAGGCCCATATGAAGTATACATTGAAGCCACTCTTGATAATAAAAATATAGGTAATTATAATTATTTAGCTATTGCTCGTGAACTTTATGACCTCCAGGTAAATAATATTAAAAAGATAAATAAAAAAGGGAAAAATAGAATTGGGGTAGTATTTTCGGGTTTTAAAGAGGCAAATAATTTTTTAAGTAATGAGGAATTAAAAGCAAAAGGGTATGCTCTGTTCATCCCTTCAAAAAATGTGTCATGTAAGGGTATAGTTAAATTTATTGATAAATCATTCTCTGATGATATGTTGCTTAGATATTCTGAAACTGATACTGCTAACATCAAAGTAAGTGAAGTTATGAGATTTATGAGGAAGGTCAACCCGCAGGGAGGGGGTGATGGTGAACAGGGGGCGGACTCGGAGGTCAACTTGGTGCCGACGGGGACGGTTCGATTCACCTTTACAGGTACCTACCTGCCTCGCAGTGTAAAAATATGTGGTATAGAACACAGGGTATTACCATACATTATGCCTGTTTTTCAATGTTATAATTGTTTAAATTATGGTCATATTAAAAAAATGTGCAAAACTAAGGCGATTAAATGTTTGAAATGTGGAGATGTCCATGAACAAGGGAAGTTTTGCATAATGAAGTGTGTGCATTGTAAGTCGCTTGAACATACGAGTACATATAAGATGTGTCCTGAACGTAAACGTCAAAACTTGATTAGAGAAGCCATGTCTTTAGATAATATCTCCTTTTTTGAAGCATCAGAAAAATTCCCCAGAATGTCAAATAATGATAATGAATTTTCACGTCACTCTAGGGATTTTCCTCCCTTACCAAGTATTGAGTCCCCAGAGGACAATATTATTCCCATCAGTAGTAGAAGGGCAACCCACGTACAACAAACCCCCTTAAGAAATTCCTTTTCTCAAGTTACTGGGAAAAAAAGGAAAGGTGAAAACCGAATTGGTTATGATGCAAAGGCTCATAATAAATTTTTAATAAGCCCAAGTGATAGATCACACTGTTCTACTGAGACATACTATATTCCCCCTTCAGTAGATGAAGAGGAGGTCTATTCATGTGGCTCAGGGAGAACCAACAGAAATACTTGTGTGAAGTTAGCGCCCGGCGCTGGCGCCCAAACTCAGCGCTCTACCCCCTCCTCCTAACCAAGTTCACACAACTAAAATTAATTATTGCATTTATTTATAATGTTTCTAAATTTATAGGAAAGTAATGTTTATGATTCGATTTTTGATTAAACGGTGTGGTTTGTAAAGTTTCTATAAGAAAGAGGTATATTTCAAAATTTGCCGTATGACAGCGAATAATGGAAAAAAAGGTACCCTTTCAGATCTGAGTTTGTCAAAAAATTATGTCTAAAACCACTGGCGTCTTCTCAAAAAAACACCCTTTATAAAAAGATGATTACTTAAAAAAACAAGAGGAGTGACAGATTACGACAAGTAGATATATTAATTATTTCGTAAGGTCTCATGCAGTAAAAATTTAAATATTTTAAACCCCTGGGGGTCGATTCTCGACTTGTAGGAACCTTTTCCTATAGGAATTTGTGACACTTTCCTATGTGTAGGGAAATGTCATAAATTTTCTATGTATAGAAAAATGTCAAAAATTCCTATAGGAAAAAATTCCTACAAGTCGAGAATCGACCCCCTGGCGTCTTATAGAAAAAACACCCTTTATAAAAATATAAATTATTTTTTTTTTGAAAAAACTATGTCTCGTGACAGATTACGATTAGTGGATATAAGAAGGTCCTTATAAGGTCACCTTACAGTAAAAAACTGAATGTCCTAAACCCCTGGCGTCTTATAGAAAAACCACCCTTTATAAAAATATGAATGATTTTTTTTTGAAAAAACTATGTCTCGTGACAGATTACGATTAGTGGATGTAAGAAGAACCATATAATAACACTTTACAGTAAAAAACTGAATGTCCTAAACCCCTGGCGTCTTATAGAAAAACCACCCATTATAAAAATATGAATTATTTTTTTTTTGAAAAAACTATATCTCGTGACAGATTACGATTAGTGGATTTAAGAAGGTCCTTATAGGGTCACCTTACAGTAAAAAGCTGAATGTCTTAAACTCCTGGCGTCTTATAGAAAAACCACCCTTTATAAAAATAAAAATTATTTTTTTTTTGAAAAAACTATGTCTCGTGACAGATTACGATTAGTGGATGTAAGAAGGTCCTTATAAGGTAACCTTACAGTAAAAAACTGAATGTCCTAAACCCCTGGCGTCTTATAGAAAAACAACCCTTTATAAAAATATGAATTATTTTTTTTTTTTGAAAAAACTATGTCTCGTGACAGATTACGATTGGTGGATGTAAAAAGGTCCTTATAAGGTCACCTTACAGTAAAAAACTGAATGTCCTAAACCCCTGGCGTCTTATATAAAAACCACCCTTTATAAAAATATAAATTATTTTTTTTTTGAAAAAACTATGTCTCGTGACAGATTACGATTAGTGGATGTAAGAAGAACCAAATAATGTCACTTCACAGAAAAAAACTGAATGTCCTAAACCCCTGGCGTCTTATAGAAAAACCACCCATTATAAAAATATGAATTATTTTTTTTTTGAAAAAACTATATCTCGTGACAGATTACGATTAGTGGATGTAAGAAGGTCCTTATAAGGTAACCTTACAGTAAAAAACTGAATGTCCTAAACCCCTGGCGTCTTATAGAAAAACAACCCTTTATAAAAATATGAATTATTTTTTTTTTTTTGAAAAAACTATGTCTCGTGACAGATTACGATTGGTGGATGTAAAAAGGTCCTTATAAGGTCACCTTACAGTAAAAAACTGAATGTCCTAAACCCCTGGCGTCTTATATAAAAACCACCCTTTATAAAAATATAAATTATTTTTTTTTTGAAAAAACTATGTCTCGTGACAGATTACGATTAGTGGATGTAAGAAGAACCAAATAATGTCACTTCACAGAAAAAAACTGAATGTCCTAAACCCCTGGCGTCTTATAGAAAAACCACCCTTTATAAAAATATGAATTTTTTTTTTTTTGAAAAACTATGTCTTGTGACAGATTACGATTAGTGGATGTAAGAAGAACCAAATAATGTCACTTTACAGTAAAAAACTGAATGTCCTAAACCCCTGGCGTCTTATAGAAAAACCACCCTTTATAAAAATATGAATTATTTTTTTTGAAAAAACTATGTCTCGTGACAGATTACGATTAGTGGATGTAAAAAGAACCAAATAATGTCACTTTACAGAAAAAAACAGAATGTCCTAAACCCCTGGCGTCTTATTGAAAACCCACCCTTTATAAAAATATGAATTATTTTTTTTTTTGAAAAACTATGTCTCGTGACAGATTACGATTAGTGGATTTAGGAAGGTCCTTATAAGATCACCTTACAGTAAAAAACTGAATGTCCTAAACCCCTGGCGTCTTATAGAAAAACCACCCTTTATAAAAATATGAATTATTTTTTTTTTTAAACTATGTCTCGTGACAGATTACGATTAGTGGATGTAAAAAGAACCAAATAATGTCACTTTACAGAAAAAAACTGAATGTCCTAAACCCCTGGCGTCTTATAGAAAAACCACCCTTTATAAAAATATGAATTATTTTTTTTTTTTTGAAAAAATCTGGTGACAGATTACGATTAGTGGATGTAAGAAGGTCCTTATAAGGTCACCTTACAGTAAAAAACTGAATGTCCTAAACCCCTGGCGTCTTATAGAAAAACCACCATTTATAAAAATATGATTTATTTTTTTTTGAAAAAACTATGTCTCGTGACAGATTACGATTAGTGGATTTAAGAAGGTCCTTATAAGTTTACCTTACAGTAAAAAACTGAATGTCCTAAACCCCTGGCGTCTTATAGAAAAACCACCCTTTATAAAAATATGAATTATTCTTTTTTGAAAAAACTATGTCTCGTGACAGATTACGATTAGTGGATGTAAGAAGGTCCTTATAAGGTCACCTTACAGTAAAAAACTGAATGTCCTAAACCCCTGGCGTCTAATAGAAAAACCACCCTTTATAAAAATATGAATTATTTTTTTTTTTGAAAAAATCTGGTGACAGATTACGATTAGTGGATGTAGGAAGGTCCTTATAAGTTTACCTTACAGTAAAAAACTGAATGTCCTAAACCCCTGGCGTCTTATAGAAAAACCACCCTTTATAAAAATATGAATTATTCTTTTTTGAAAAAACTATGTCTCGTGACAGATTACGATTAGTGGATGTAAGAAGGTCCTTATAAGGTCACCTTACAGTAAAAAACTGAATGTCCTAAACCCCTGGCGTCTTATAGAAAAACCACCCTTTATAAAAATATGAATTATTTTTTTTTTTGAAAAAATCTGGTGACAGATTACGATTAGTGGATGTAAGAAGGTCCTTATAAGGTCACCTTACAGTAAAAAACTGAATGTCCTAAACCCCTGGCGTCTTATAGAAAAACCACCCTTTATAAAAATATGAATTATTTTTTTTTTTTTTTTAAAAAACTATGTCTCGTGACAGATTACGATTAGTGGATGTAAGAAGGTCCTTATAAGGTCACCTTACAGTAAAAAACTGAATGTCCTAAACCCCTGGCGTCTTATAGAAAAACCACCCTGTATAAAAATATGAATTATTTTTTTTGAAAAAACTATGTCTCGTGACAGATTACGATTAGTGGATGTAAAAAAAACCAAATAATGTCACTTTACAGAAAAAAACTGAATGTCCTAAACCCCTGGCGTCTTATTGAAAACCCACCCTTTATAAAAATATGAATTATTTTTTTTTTTTTGAAAAACTATGTCTCGTGACAGATTACGATTAGTAGATGTAAGAAAAACCAAATAATGTCACTTCACAGAAAAAAACTGAATGTCCTAAACCCCTGGCGTCTTATAGAAAAACCACCCTTTATATCGTAATAGTAAAAGACAATATTTTGCTTTGAAATTTGGTATATTGTACGTTGTGTTGTGGTCTACATTATTTTTCCTATAAGTTTTTTCCTAAAAAAATTGGTTTTTGAATATTTGTTTTTTTTTATTCGGTTTCTGGGTAAAATTCACATTTTACTTGATATATCCAATTATATCTAATAGTAAATAACAATTTTTTTCTTTGAGATTTTGGTATAGTGTACGTTGAGTTATGCTCTAAATTGTATTACCCATAAATTTGTTTATAGAAAAATTAGTTCTTGAATATTTGTTTGATTTGTAGTCGGATTCTGGACAAAATTCACTTTCTAGTTAATATAGCCACCTATATCGTAATAGTAAAAGACAATATTTTGCTTTGAAATTTTGGTATATTGTACGTTGTGTTGTGGTCTATATTATTTTTCTCATAA
Source organism: Psylliodes chrysocephalus (assembly GCA_927349885.1). NCBI lineage: Eukaryota > Metazoa > Arthropoda > Insecta > Coleoptera > Chrysomelidae > Psylliodes > Psylliodes chrysocephalus. Next base: position 67,582,199 of record OV651813.1, read on the forward strand.
GTTTTTTCCTAAAAAAATTAGTTTTTGAATATTTGTTTTTTTTATTCGGTTTCTGGGTAAAATTCACATTTTACTTGATATATCCAATTATATCTAATAGTAAATAACAATTTTTTTCTTTGAGATTTTGGTATAGTGTACGTTGAGTTATGCTCTAAATTGTATTACCCATAAATTTGTTTATAGAAAAATTAGTTTTTGAATATTTGTTTGATTTGTAGTCGGATTCTGGACAAAATTCACTTTCTAGTTAATATATAAATTTTGGTATATTGTACGGTGTGTTGTGCTCTTTATTATTTTTCCTATGAGTTTTATTTAAAAAAAAAATAGTTTTTGAATAGTTCTATTATTTTTATTGGGTTTCTGGGCAAAATTCTCTTTTTATTTGATAAGAAGACAATTCTTTGCTTTTAAATTTTTTTATAGTGTTCGTTGTGTTTGGTTCTACATTTTTTCTTTGTATGTCTTATAATAATTCTTTTTTTAATATTAGATTTTCTTTATCATTCTGTGAAAAATTTGCTTTTTAGTAATATAGCGTGTTAAATCGTTATAGTAAAAACTATTTTTACATTTATATATATATTTTATATATTTTTATTTAATCCTGTGACTAGTTTTCTTTATTTCAAAAAAAAAAAAATAATTCATATTTTTATAAAGGGTGGTTTTTCTATAAGACGCCAAGGGTTTAGGATATTCAGTTTTTTTCTGTAAAGTGACATTAATTGGTTCTTTTTACATCCACTAATCGTAATCTGTCACGAGACATAGTTTTTTCAAAAAAAAAAATAATTCATATTTTTATAAAGGGTGGTTTTTCTATAAGACGCCAGGAGTTTAAGACATTCAGCTTTTTACTGTAAGGTGACCTTATAAGGACCTTCTTACATCCACTAATCGTAATCTGTCACGAGATATAGTTTTTTCAAAAAAAAAATAATTCATATTTTTATAAAGGATGGTTTTTCTATAAGACGCCAGGGGTTTAGGACATTCACTTTTTTACTGTAAAGTGTCATTATATGGTTCTTCTTACATCCACTAATCGTAATCTGTCACGAGACATAGTTTTTTAAAAAAAAATAATTCATATTTTTATAAAGGGTGGTTTTTCTATAAGACGCCAGGGGTTTAGGACATTCAGTTTTTTACTGTATGGTGACGTTATAAGGGCCTTCTTAAATCCACTAATCGTAATCTGTCACGAGACATAATTTTTTCAAAAAAAAATAATTCATATTTTTATAAAGGGTGGTTTTTCTATAAGACGCCAAGGGTTTAGGACATTCAGTTTTTTTCTGTAAAGTGACATTATTTGGTTCTTTTTACATCCACTAATCGTAATCTGTCACGAGACATAGTTTTTTCAAAAAAAAAAATTCATATTTTTATAAAGGTGGTTTTTCTATAAGACGCCAGGGGTTTAGGACATTCAGTTTTTTACTGTAAGGTGACCTTATAAGGACCTTCTTACATCCACTAATCGTAATCTGTCACGAGACATAGTTTTAAAAAAAAAAATAATTTATATTTTTATAAAGGGTGGTTTTTCTATAAGACGCCAGGGGTTTAGGACATTCAGTTTTTTACTGTGAGGTGACCTTATAAGGACCTTCTTACATCCACTAATCGTAATCTGTCACGAGACATAGTTTTTTCAAAAAATAATAATTTATATTTTTATAAAGGGTGGTTTTTCTATAAGACGCCAGGGGTTTAGGACATTCAGTTTTTTACTGTGAGGTGACCTTATAAGGACCTTCTTACATCCACTAATCGTAAGTTTTTTCAAAAAATAATAATTTATATTTTTATAAAGGGTGGTTTTTCTATAAGACGCCAGGAGTTTAAGACATTCAGACCTTATAAGGATCTTCTTACATCCACTAATCGTAATCTGTCACGAGACATACTTTTTTCAAAAAAAAAATAATTCATATTTTTATAATGGGTGGTTTTTCTATAAGACGCCAAGGGTTTAGGACATTCAGTTTTTTTCTGTAAAGTGACATTATTTGGTTCTTTTTACATCCACTAATCGTAATCTGTCACGAGACATAGTTTTTTCAAAAAAAAAAAATTCATATTTTTATAAAGGTGGTTTTTCTATAAGACGCCAGGGGTTTAGGACATTCAGTTTTTTACTGTAAGGTGACCTTATAAGGACCTTCTTAAATCCACTAATCGTAATCTGTCACGAGACATAGTTTTAAAAAAAAAAAATAATTCATATTTTTATAAAGGGTGGTTTTTCTATAAGACGCCAGGGGTTTAGGACATTCAGTTTTTTACTGTAAGGTGAAATTATAAGGAACTTCTTAAATCCACTAATCGTAATCTGTCACGAGACATACTTTTTTAAAAAAAAAAATAATTCATATTTTTATAAAGGGTGGTTTTTCTATAAGACGCCAGGGGTTTAGGTCATTCAGTTTTTTACTGTAAGGTGACCTTATAAGGACCTTCTTAAATCCACTAATCGTAATCTGTCACAAGACATAGTTTTTTCAAAAAAAAATAATTCATATTTTTATAAAGGGTGGTTTTTCTATAAGACGCCAGGGGTTTAGGACATTCAGTTTTTTACTGTAAGGTAAAATTATAAGGAACTTCTTAAGTCCACTAATCGTAATCTGTCACGAGACATACTTTTTTCAAAAAAAAATAATTCATATTTTTATAATGGGTGGTTTTTCTATAAGACGCCAGGGGTTTAGGACATTCAGTTTTTTACTGTAAGGTGAAATTATAAGGAACTTCTTAAATCCACTAATCGTAATCTGTCACGAGACATACTTTTTTCAAAAAAAAAATAATTCATATTTTTATAATGGGTGGTTTTTCTATAAGACGCCAAGGGTTTAGGACATTCAGTTTTTTTCTGTAAAGTGACATTATTTGGTTCTTTTTACATCCACTAATCGTAATCTGTCACGAGACATAGTTTTTTCAAAAAAAAAAATTCATATTTTTATAAAGGTGGTTTTTCTATAAGACGCCAGGGGTGTAGGACATTCAGATTTTTACTGTAAGGTGACCTTATAAGGACCTTCTTACATCCACTAATCGTAATCTGTCACGAGACATAGTTTTTTCAAAAAATAATAATTTATATTTTTATAAAGGGTGGTTTTTCTATAAGACGCCAGGAGTTTAAGACATTCAGCTTTTTACTGTAAGGTGACCTTATAAGGATCTTCTTACATCCACTAATCGTAATCTGTCACGAGACATAGTTTTTTTCAAAAAAAAAAATAATTCTAATTTTTATAAAGGGTGGTTTTTCTATAAGACGCCAGGGGTTTAGGACATTCAGTTTTTTACTGTAAAGTGTCATTATATGGTTCTTCTTACACATACTAATCCTAATTTGTCACGAGACATAGATTTTTAAAAAAAAAATAATTCATATTTTTATAAAGGGTAGTTTTTCTATAAGACGCCAGGGGTTTAGGACATTCAGTTTTTTACTGTAAGGTGACCTTATAAGGATCTTTTTACATCCACTAATCGTAATCTGTCACGAGACATAGGTTTTTCAAAAAAAAAAATAATTCTAATTTTTATAAAGGGTGGTTTTTCTATAAAACGCCAGGGGTTTAGGACATTCACTTTTTTACTGTAAAGTGTCATTATATGGTTCTTCTTAAATATACTAATCGTAATCTCTCACGAGACATAGTTTTTTCAAAAAAAAATAATTCATATTTTTATAAAGGGTGGTTTTTCTATAAAACGCCAGGGGTTTAGGACATTCAGTTTTTTACTGTAAGGTGACCTTATAAGGACCTTCCTAAATCCACTAATCGTAATATGTCACGAGACATAGTTTTTTCAAAAAAAAATAATTCATATTTTTATAATGGGTGGTTTTTCTATAAAACGCCAGGGGTTTAGGACATTCAGTTTTTTACTGTAAGGTGACCTTATAAGGACCTTCCTAAATCCACTAATCGTAATATGTCACGAGACATAGTTTTTTCAAAAAAAAATAATTCATATTTTTATAAAGGGTGGTTTTTCTATAAGACGCCAGGGGTTTAGGACATTCAGTTTTTTACTGTAAGGTGAACTTATAAGGACCTTCTTACATCCACTAATCGTAATCTGTCACGAGACATAGTTTTTTCAAAAAAAAAAAATAATTCATATTTTTATAAAGGGTTGTTTTTCTATAAGACGCCAGGGGTTTGGGACATTCAGATTTTTACTGTAAGGTGACCTTATAAGGACCTTCTTACATCCACTAATCGTAATCTGTCACAAGACATAGTTTTATCAAAAAAAAATAATTCATATTTTTATAAAGGGTGGTTTTTCTATAAGACGCCAGGGGTTTAGGACATTCAGTTTTTTTCTTGTAAGGTGACATTATAAGGACCTTCTTAAATCCACTAATCGTAATCTGTCACGAGACATAATTTTTAAAAAAAAAATAATTCTAATTTTTATAAAGGGTGGTTTTTCTATAAGACGCCAGGGGTTTAGGACATTCAGTTTTTTACTGTAAGGTGACCTTATAAGGACCTTGTTACATCCACTAATCGTAATCTGTCACGAGACATAGTTTTTTCAAAAAAAAAATAATTCATATTTTTATAAAGGGTGGTTTTTCTATAAGACGCCAGGGGTTTAGGACATTCAGTTTTTTACTGTGAAGTGACATTATATGGTTCTTCTTACATCCACTAATCGTAATCTGTCACGAGACATAGTTTAAAAAAAAATAATTTATATTTTTATAAAGGGTGTTTTTTCTATAAGACGCCAGGGGGTCGATTCTCGACTTGTAGGAATTTTTTCCTATAGGAATTTTTGACATTTTTCTATACATAGAAAATTTATGACATTTCCCTACATATAGGAAAGTGTCACAAATTCCTATAGGAAAAGGTTCCTACAAGTCGAGAATCGACCCCCAGGGGTTTAAAATATTTAAATTTTTACTGCATGAGGGTGGTTTTTCTATAAGACGCCAGGGGTTTAGGACATTCAGTTTTTTACTGTAAGGTGAACTTATAAGGACCTTCTTACATCCACTAATCGTAATCTGTCACGAGACATAGTTTTTTCAAAAAAAAAAATAATTCATATTTTTATAAAGGGTTGTTTTTCTATAAGACGCCAGGGGTTTGGGACATTCAGATTTTTACTGTAAGGTGACCTTATAAGGACCTTCTTACATCCACTAATCGTAATCTGTCACAAGACATAGTTTTATCAAAAAAAAATAATTCATATTTTTATAAAGGGTGGTTTTTCTATAAGACGCCAGGGGTTTAGGACATTCAGTTTTTTTCTTGTAAGGTGACATTATAAGGACCTTCTTAAATCCACTAATCGTAATCTGTCACGAGACATAATTTTTAAAAAAAAAAATAATTCTAATTTTTATAAAGGGTGGTTTTTCTATAAGACGCCAGGGGTTTAGGACATTCAGTTTTTTACTGTAAGGTGACCTTATAAGGACCTTGTTACATCCACTAATCGTAATCTGTCACGAGACATAGTTTTTTCAAAAAAAAAATAATTCATATTTTTATAAAGGGTGGTTTTTCTATAAGACGCCAGGGGTTTAGGACATTCAGTTTTTTACTGTAAGGTGACCTTATAAGGACCTTCCTAAATCCACTAATCGTAATATGTCACGAGACATAGTTTTTTCAAAAAAAAATAATTCATATTTTTATAAAGGGTGGTTTTTCTATAAGACGCCAGGGGTTTAGGACATTCAGTTTTTTACTGTAAGGTGACATTATAAGGACCTTCTTAAATCCACTAATCGTAATCTGTCACGAGACATAGTTTTTTCAAAAAAAAAAAATTCATATTTTTATAAAGGGTGGTTTTTCTATAAGACGCCAGGGGTTTAGGACATTCAGTTTTTTACTGTAAGGTGAACTTATAAGGACCTTCTTACATCCACTAATCGTAATCTGTCACGAGACATAGTTTTTTCAAAAAAAAAAATAATTCATATTTTTATAAAGGGTTGTTTTTCTATAAGACGCCAGGGGTTTGGGACATTCAGATTTTTACTGTAAGGTGACCTTATAAGGACCTTCTTAAATCCACTAATCGTAATCTGTCACGAGACATAATTTAAAAAAAAAAAAATAATTCTAATTTTTATAAAGGGTGGTTTTTCTATAAGACGCCAGGGGTTTAGGACATTCAGTTTTTTACTGTAAGGTGACCTTATAAGGACCTTGTTACATCCACTAATCGTAATCTGTCACGAGACATAGTTTTTTCAAAAAAAAAATAATTCATATTTTTATAAAGGGTGGTTTTTCTATAAGACGCCAGGGGTTTAGGACATTCAGTTTTTTACTGTGAAGTGACATTATATGGTTCTTCTTACATCCACTAATCGTAATCTGTCACGAGACATAGTTTAAAAAAAAATAATTTATATTTTTATAAAGGGTGTTTTTTCTATAAGACGCCAGGGGGTCGATTCTCGACTTGTAGGAATTTTTTCCTATAGGAATTTTTGACATTTTTCTATACATAGAAAATTTATGACATTTCCCTACATATAGGAAAGTGTCACAAATTCCTATAGGAAAAGGTTCCTACAAGTCGAGAATCGACCCCCAGGGGTTTAAAATATTTAAATTTTTACTGCATGAGGGTGGTTTTTCTATAAGACGCCAGGGGTTTAGGACATTCAGTTTTTTACTGTAAGGTGAACTTATAAGGACCTTCTTACATCCACTAATCGTAATCTGTCACGAGACATAGTTTTTTCAAAAAAAAAAATAATTCATATTTTTATAAAGGGTTGTTTTTCTATAAGACGCCAGGGGTTTGGGACATTCAGATTTTTACTGTAAGGTGACCTTATAAGGACCTTCTTACATCCACTAATCGTAATCTGTCACAAGACATAGTTTTATCAAAAAAAAATAATTCATATTTTTATAAAGGGTGGTTTTTCTATAAGACGCCAGGGGTTTAGGACATTCAGTTTTTTTCTTGTAAGGTGACATTATAAGGACCTTCTTAAATCCACTAATCGTAATCTGTCACGAGACATAATTTTTAAAAAAAAAAATAATTCTAATTTTTATAAAGGGTGGTTTTTCTATAAGACGCCAGGGGTTTAGGACATTCAGTTTTTTACTGTAAGGTGACCTTATAAGGACCTTGTTACATCCACTAATCGTAATCTGTCACGAGACATAGTTTTTTCAAAAAAAAAATAATTCATATTTTTATAAAGGGTGGTTTTTCTATAAGACGCCAGGGGTTTAGGACATTCAGTTTTTTACTGTAAGGTGACCTTATAAGGACCTTCCTAAATCCACTAATCGTAATATGTCACGAGACATAGTTTTTTCAAAAAAAAATAATTCATATTTTTATAAAGGGTGGTTTTTCTATAAGACGCCAGGGGTTTAGGACATTCAGTTTTTTACTGTAAGGTGACATTATAAGGACCTTCTTAAATCCACTAATCGTAATCTGTCACGAGACATAGTTTTTTCAAAAAAAAAAAATTCATATTTTTATAAAGGGTGGTTTTTCTATAAGACGCCAGGGGTTTAGGACATTCAGTTTTTTACTGTAAGGTGAACTTATAAGGACCTTCTTACATCCACTAATCGTAATCTGTCACGAGACATAGTTTTTTCAAAAAAAAAAATAATTCATATTTTTATAAAGGGTTGTTTTTCTATAAGACGCCAGGGGTTTGGGACATTCAGATTTTTACTGTAAGGTGACCTTATAAGGACCTTCTTAAATCCACTAATCGTAATCTGTCACGAGACATAATTTAAAAAAAAAAAAAATAATTCTAATTTTTATAAAGGGTGGTTTTTCTATAAGACGCCAGGGGTTTAGGACATTCAGTTTTTTACTGTAAGGTGACCTTATAAGGACCTTGTTACATCCACTAATCGTAATCTGTCACGAGACATAGTTTTTTCAAAAAAAAAATAATTCATATTTTTATAAAGGGTGGTTTTTCTATAAGACGCCAGGGGTTTAGGACATTCAGTTTTTTACTGTGAAGTGACATTATATGGTTCTTCTTACATCCACTAATCGTAATCTGTCACGAGACATAGTTTAAAAAAAATAATTTATATTTTTATAAAGGGTGTTTTTTCTATAAGACGCCAGGGGGTCGATTCTCGACTTGTAGGAATTTTTTCCTATAGGAATTTTTGACATTTTTCTATACATAGAAAATTTATGACATTTCCCTACATATAGGAAAGTGTCACAAATTCCTATAGGAAAAGGTTCCTACAAGTCGAGAATCGACCCCCAGGGGTTTAAAATATTTAAATTTTTACTGCATGAGACCTTACGAAATAATTAATATATCTACTTGTCGTAATCTGTCACTCCTCTTGTTTTTTTAAGTAATCATCTTTTTATAAAGGGTGTTTTTTTGAGAAGACGCCAGTGGTTTTAGACATATAATTTTTTGTCAAACTCAGATCTGAAAGGGTACCTTTTTTTCCATTATTCGCTGTCATACGGCAAATTTTGAAATATACCTCTTTCTAATAGAAACTTTACAAACCACACCGTTTAATCAAAAATCGAATCATAAACATTACTTTCCTATAAATTTAGAAACATTAGAAATAAATGCAATAATTAATTTTAGTTGTGTGAACTTGGTTAGGAGGAGGGGGTAGAGCGCTGAGTTTGGGCGCCAGCGCCGGGCGCTAACTTCACACAAGTAACAGAAATGAGAGTGAATCTCATATGTTAAATGATATAATGAATATAGCTAGTAAATTAAACAAATATGATAGAGAACATGTTCTCAAGTTTATGGATCAGTTAGTTAGAATATCAGTTCCTGATGTTTTTAAATTAGGTAAGAACGTCTCAAATCAAGGGAAGTGACCTAGATAGAATAGGCTATAATGTTAATAATTCTTGTAATAATAATAACAATAATAATAATAGTAATATGAATTTGAAAGGTAAAAATAATTTAGACTCTCTAATTTTACTAAACATAAATTAAAAATTTTCCAATGGAATATCCGAAGTTTAAAATCCAACTATGATCAGTTAAAGTATTTTCTAGAAGAAATTAATCCAGATGTCGTATTATTGAATGAAACTTGGCTAAATAACACATATTATTTTAAAATAAAAAACTATAGTATATATAGACAAGATAGAATTGATGGATATGGGGGTATTATTACATTGATTAAAAATAAAATTGACCACCAGTTTATTAATGAAGTAAATTTTTTAACACCCACGCAGACATTGACAATAAAAATTAACTCATTGAATTTACATATAATTAATGTCTATAACCCATCAGGTAATAGAATTAATATCAATCAGTGGAATTCACTTTTAAATAATACACCAAAACCTTTTATTATAATGGGGGATATTAATGCCCATGATCAACTTTGGGGTTGTCACAATTGTGACTATAATGGTAAAATTATTAAAGAATCTCTGGTAGAGGAGGGTTTAATTATAATGAATGATGGGAGTCCAACAAGAGTTGGGCTACCGGTACAACATGAATCGGCAGTAGATCTAACTATAGTTACTAAGGAGCTAGGATTATATCTACTTGTCGTAATCTGTCACTCCTCTTGTTTTTTTAAGTAATCATCTTTTTATAAAGGGTGTTTTTTTGAGAAGACGCCAGTGGTATGTTCATAATGACTTGGGTGGTAGTGATCATTATCCAACTATATGTGAAGTATTTAATAATAAGGATATGGTTTATACAGTTAGGAAAAGGAATTTAAAAAAATCAGATTGGAATGGCTTTAGTAAGGATATAGAAGTTTCATTCAATTCGTTTAGTGGGGATTTGGACTATATAAATTGGTATGAGTTAGTATAGACAGGTCAGCAGAAAAGTACATTCCTTATTTTAGCAACAATGGAAAATGTAAATACAATGTTTGGTGGGATAAGGAGTGTTCGGATTTAGTTGCTAGAAGAAGGCAGGCAATACAAAAATATAAATTGGAAATGAATACAGTAAATTATATTGAACTTAAAAGGGTTCAAGTTCTTGTTAAGCGAACATTTAAAATTAAAAAAGAAAACATCTTTCAGAGAATTTTGTGGGACACTAAACAGAGATACTCCAATTAAAAAAGTTTGGAAAGTAGTTAAGCGCTTTAAGTCCTACATGACTAACAATAATATAAGCTTCCCAAATAAAGAAATTGCCCAAAATTTGCTGGAGTCACTAACTTACTGTGACATTGATCCGGAGTTTAACATAGTTAATAATAATATAGATGTAAATCCATTCTCCTTTAATGAGTTCTGTAATGTAGTAGAGGGAAGAAAAGATAGGGCTACTGGTAAAGATAATATATCTTTCTCGATATTAAATAATCTCCCTAACGTGGCACAACTTAAATTACTGCAATATTATAATTATAGTCTGGAGACTGGTAGTGTTCCTGTACAATGGAAGGAGACTATTGTGGTTCCTATATTAAAAGAAGGTAAAGATCAGGGCTCATTTGAAAATTATAGACCAATTGCATTAACTTCATGTGTAGGTAAAATTTTGGAGAGTATGATTAAGATTCGCTTGGAATGGTTTTTAGAACATAATAAGATCCTTCCAAAATTTCAAATGGGTTTTAGAAGGGAAAGGGGATGTAGTGATGCAATTGCAATCTTGTCACACTCAGTATTAAAAGCTTTTAGTTCAAAAAATCATTTAATTGCAGTATTCATTGATCTTAAAGCGGCATATGATAATGTAGACATCCATATTCTTTATAGGAAAATGTTAGATCTTAATATCCCTTCATATTTTACAAATGTAGTTTTCAATTTGCTATATAATAAGAGAATATATGTTAGGGATATGAATTATGAATTAACTGGTCCTGGGTTAAGTAGTAAAGGTCTGGCTCAAGGTTCACCATTGAGCCCCTTCTATTTAAATATATATATATATATGATTTCATTGTTCGATATTATTCCGGATAATGTTAAAATGATTCAATATGCTGATGACTTGGTGCTTATGATAGAAGGGGATATAATAGCAAAATCTATCAATGTAATAAATCTTACTCTGGATAATGTCGCTGAATGGTTAGACAGTCACAAACTCAAAATCTCTCCACTAAAATCTTCTGCTGTAATTTTTAATAATTCATATAGGAAATTGGTAAGCCCTAATATTAGAATTAAAAATAATATAATTGTAATTAAAGAAAATGTTAAGTATTTAGGTGTCTCAATAAATAATAGATTAAATTGGAATGTTTATGTACAAGAGCTAGAAAATAAAACTCAAAAAGGATTAAATATAATGAGAGCGATAAGAGGTATCCATTGGGGAGCAGATCCATCCACTATGCTTTCTGTATACAAAGGTTTAATTAGATCTCACCTAGATTATGCATATTATGTTCTGAGACCATGTAGTAAAAAAATATTAAATATATTAGATAGGGTACAATACAAAAGCTTGAGGTTAGTAACAGGAGTAATGAAATCAACACCAATCAACTGCCTACTTGCTGAATCTGGTGAAATATCCCTTGAATATAGGAGACAATTGTTAGCCATTAAAGTTCTATTTGAAAATAAGATCGGACAATAACAACCCCCTGAATGCAATTTTAGATTCTTTGTCAGATATGTATGGAGCTAGGATTGGTTTTTGGAGAGTGAGGGACCCCCCCCTTACCTAATTGAAGCTAAAATTGTAGCAGATCATGTTATTACTAACCTGTATAGAACAGATGTAAATCCGTGTTTCCAAATTGAAGTGTCTGATCAAGTCGATAGAATAAGAACAGTCTTTTCAGCTGCAAGTAAAAATGGTATTTATAGTGATCAATGTTTTTTAAATGAATTTGCGGATAAATTTATGTCATACTTGGGTATTCACTAATGGTTCATTAAATCCTATAGATCAGAGTGTAGGCTGTGCAGTTCATATTCATGATATTAAATATAACTTTTCTACTAGGCTACTTGACCATACACAAATATGTTCTGCTGAAATTTTAGCTATCAATAAAGCCATTGTGGTATGCATAGAGAAAGAATTAACAAAATGTATAATCTTTTCAGACTCTCAGAGCGCAATTAGAATGATTGAACACAAAAAATATGGGAATAATAACCTTAATGCCTTAAAAACCAATAGACTATTATTGGACGCTAGTAGGGCTGAGTTTGAGTTCATTCTAGCATGGATCCCAGGTCATATGGGGGTAATGGGTGACAAACAGGCAGATGATCTGGCTAATATAGGTAGAGTTTTGAATGTTCCAGCTGATATTAAAATAGACAGGCATGATTATTTTCCTTATTTTAAAAAACGAATATTTAATGCGCACAACATTATCTGGAGTAGATCCTTTTTGGAAAAAGGGAAATGTTATCCAAATCAGGGGGACTTTCCTCATAAAGCTTGGTTTTTGAAATTTCCATATATTGATCGCAGACATATTACAACTATTATTAGGTTGAAGACTGGGCACACCCTTTGCCGAGCTCATCTTTTTAAAATTGGGTGTAGCGATGACCCATTCTGTGAATGTGGTCAAATTGAAAGTCTACATCATATATTTTTTGAGTGTTCCTTGAACATTACTTTTAATTTTTATTTATATAGAGAATTGATTAAAATAGGCTGCACTTCTCCTATCTCACTTCCTTGTATTTTAAATCACCTAAATTTAAATGTTATTAAAGTTATTATGAAATTTATTAACACATTTAAAATAAAAATTTAATATACAAATAAAAAAAAAAAATAAATATATATATATATATATATATATATATTCTTGTTAATTCCAGAATAATTCCCGAACTATTTAACCTGGGTGCTTTTTCTATCTATCCGAGGCAACATTTCTGGGTTTGTGTAGATGCTCGGCAGTTGCCCCCGAGTGAGAAAAGTTTATACCTTTGTTGTGTTGTCTTTTAACATGTTTAGCCTATGTATCAAGTATTAATACAATCAATGGAAAAGAGTGAATATGGATTTTTCTTCAATGGGAAGATGGAAAATTCCAGACGTTCTTTAATGAATATTCCCGAAAAATAATAAGCTAAATTACCTGCGCTGGCTAAATACCCAAAGGGTGGAGGCCAAAAAACAAAAAGAAGAAGAAGAAGACAAGAAAAAAAAACTAAAAGATGAAAAGTCAATGAATTATGACGTATGACGTAATATACGATTTTGGTTTTGTGGTTTTGGATTCTGTTATGATTTTGAGAATAAACAACATGAATATACATCGTGGCAATAAATAAAAGAAATAAATATAAACCACCGCTAAACACGTGAAGGAAGGAACACTCTCATAGATAAATAATAAACTTTATTTTATATCAAACAAATGTGAATTTAAACTTATGGGTAAGTATTTACAATATTTGAATCCTTAATTTATATTTTCGATATCTAAATAGTACATTTTTGTATTCATAATCAATTTTCTTTTATAGGTTTAAGTAAAGTCTCGAGTAAAGTAATACAATTTTAAAATGCGTTTATTACTTTTATTATTTTATGTAATAATAACTCAAGCTGTAAAAGATGACTGGATAGATCCTCATGAAATTAAATTAAACAGCAATGCCAAAAAAAAATTAAAGAGATCTATGAGTGAACATGACAAAGATCAGTTTTTAAATGTTAATCCAATCGTAAAAGAAAATGAATCAAATACAACGCCAACTGTTGAAGAAAGTACATCGCTAACATATTTAAAAAGAGCTGTAAACCTGATAATAAACTCTGCTAATGCAGAAAAAGGTGATCCTAGTGTATATACAGGATCTTTTAGTTTTAAAACAAATACTGAAGAATTCTCATTTTTAACTGATTTTAGCAAGAAAGCATTAGTGAGTGTTGACGATATTAGACGGTTGGATTCAATTTTAAGTGAAGTTTTCTCTAAATCTAATGAATATAATTTCATCAGTATAAATATATCAAAAGAGGAAGTTTTTACTGCTTTATTTCGTCTGGATGTTCTTATTATATTTGGAATAACGGTCTGCCTTTTAGTTATGTACTATTTACTCAAGAATAAGTATGGCTTTTTTTATATACTTTCGTATTTTACCTTCCTAATACTAATTGTTGATTATGCTGTCCGCTACAAATTTTTATATGAGGTTTGTATAATGTTTTATACAGAAGTAGTTTAAGTTAATTGTAAAATTTACCACCATGTTATTAATACATTGCCTGCCACTCCTTTCTATAAGACCTAGGCCTATATTTATAAACCGATCTCAGTTGAGTCGGACTTGACTGAGTTGTCCTTGAACAAAAATAGAACTTTATATAAAAATTTAATGAATCCTCTTTTAATATGTCGAATGAATTTTAAGTAAATTTTGAATCTGCTGACAACAAAAGTGATATTGATGAAGATTATATAATGAATAAAATTAAATGGATTTATTAAATTACTTACATTTGTACTGATTTCTAAAATGCTGACACAACTAAAACGATCTATTCCATTAGCTTTTGATAAAGTAAAAATTTAGATTAATCTGGCATGTAATGTCAATAAATCTGTCTATTATGATAGGGAGATATAAAAAAATTGTAATTTTCAAAATGACATTTCACTTACCTAAAATCTATTTTGACATGATTGATAGATTTAACTGAAAATGGCTCTAAATTGAAGGACTGGGCTAGATTTTGATCTATTTAATGGCAAAGCGAAACACCAAAGTGAATATACCATTCTTAAATAAATACAAATTTTACACAGTTGAGTAGCGATATATATTTGTTTTAAGTAAAAACTTGTTTATATAATAGTTGCTTTCAGATTTATGGTCATTTAAAATCATAGAGGTGAATTTCTATTGAATTTCAATATCAATAAGGTCTACAGGCTGGATATACTAACTTTCATTAAAATGTATGAGTCTAATAAACATTGACAGATGGTTAGACTATAAGTAAGTTGAAATTTTTGTCAATCAGACAGACAGATCACACTCTGTTAAATTTTATCAGATTCATACATTTTAATGAAGGGTTTTGCAACCGGCTGCAAAGTGTTCCTTTTTTTACATTTTTGTTATTTTCATAATCACTACTGGAAATAAGACTGATGGTCTTTAAAAAGTTTTTGAATTAAGAATGCAGTTTTAAGATTTGTTTGTAAATATCCTCAAAAATTTGGCTAGTTTCAATAGTTTTAGCAATCTAGGTATTATGTATTTGAAAACAACCCTGGCAGGCGCGGCTCGTGGCCTAGTCTACGAGGAGGCTACTTTTGATAGACACACCCTATATACTTACTACAAAAATATATTTCTATTAGAATACAATGTAATATTTCTGCTTTTTGTATACTAATAGAAAGGTAGCCTCTAGACTAGGCCACGAGCACCACCTGGTGGTCTTGAAATGCCAAAAGGGTTCAGCTGTATTTTAAGAACGAAAAAATATAAATTTTGCACTTTTAAATTATAAAAAATCTACTTTTATTACTGCAATTTATTTAATTGTTAGTCTAATATTAAATTGCAATTTTTAGAACCTGACAACACCACCAAACAATTCACAGATTAAATGATGGAATGTAACTTAGAACAAACAATATTCACATACACTAGTATCACATACAGATTTAAAACATGTCCTGACAATATATTCTCAAATTTTCAATATAAAGAGTATGGTGGTAAGAGACATTATCTGATCATGATTCTCAAATATTAACTTTTAATAGAGGAAAAAACAATAGAAATGTCGACTTTAAATTATTTATTACAAAACAAGACCTGGAGCACCACAAGAGATGCCACTTCAGCTATTGCAAAAACCTGTGCTTTCCTAGAATTTTTTTTTAACGCACTTTAATTACTCTTTTCCTTTAATTCAGAAAAATATGTCAAAATACTGGATAAGCGATGATATAAAAAATCAGAAATGGTGCTATTCATGCATGACATATAAATGTAACCCTACAGTTTTCAACAAAGCACAATATCACAAACAAAAGAACAATTGTAACAAAACAAAAATCCATTTGTGGAGAAATTAATAAATCCAGCAATAAAACAAAAACAGTGTGGGGTATAATTAATAGGGAATTAGGATCACACTACAGATAACATCATAGATGTGAATTCTTTCAATGCGTTTTTTATTAACTATATAGACAAAATAATAAATGTTCATATACCAACCCATATACCTTTACTCAACCATCAGTGTGGAAATAAAAGAGCAAACTCATTCTGTTTTAACTCGGTCAGTGAATATGACATCATAGAAAAACTTAAAATCTAAAAAGACTCGGGACATGTATGGGATCAACACATGCATTATTAAACAATACTATTTTAACATACTATCGCCACTCACGGATATAATAAATAGTTGCTTAGTTGAAGGGATTTTCCCTGATCCCCTGAAATTATCTAAAATGTTACCTATTCATAAAAAAGAAGATGATACTCTGCCAGAAAACTATAGATAAATCCATATCTTACCACCTTTTCCAAAATTGTCGAGAATGTGAAAGCTAATCAATCAGCACAATACTTTGAAAACTATAAGCTTTTCTCTAATGCACAATATGGATTCAGAAAAGGAAAGAAAACTTCTGATGCAATTATGTCCCTCGTAAAAAATATACAAGATGCGTTTGAAAAGAAATACAATTGTATTACTCTACAAACAGATTTATCCAAAGCTTTTGACTGTGTTAACTATGCAAAACTTGGCCAGAAGCTTAGTCCTTATGGCATAAGAGGAATTGCAAATGACTTAATTGCTTCATATCTCAGGGGCAGACAACAGAGTGTATACAGCAATGAATATAGTGATCTGTTAATGATAAAGAGAGGTGTCCCTCAGGGATCTATACTTGGACCTCTTCTCTTCATTATCTACACAAATGATCTCCAGTCTACATGAAATCACACTTTCGGAATCTATTGACAACAATGTATGCAGATGACACTAACTTCTCGTACTGTGATAAATCTCACAACACCAAACTCAGTGAAGAAGTAATGGATACAGCAAAGAATTGGTTTGACCACAATTAATTGTTCATGAACTCGGACAAAACCGAAGTTTGCACCTTCCAATCTTAATCAAACTCTGATAAAAACAGCATCAAATTTTTAGGGGTACATATAGATTCTCGTATAGCCTGGAACCAACAGATTGATGCACTCTCAAAAACTATTTGTGCAATTCGAAGAATTTCATACTCCAACATCGAAACAACCCTGTTAACTTATTTTGGATTATTCCACTCTAAGCTCACGTGGTATCTTAGAATGGGGTAATACATCTTTTAGTAATTTACAAAGGGTGTTTGTTCTACAAAAAGCAGCTATTTGATCTGTTGCAAAAGCAAACTCTGTGTCCCACTGTTCAAACAGCTTAAAATCATGACAATTTTCTCAGCTGTAATATATGAAATCATACTATATAAAGAGCAACACATTTTTATTTAATACACACTCTCAAAACCACTCATACCATACAAGAGGGAAAGATGCATTAATCCAACCTCGTTTTAGGATTAATAAATCTAAAATATTGGGTGTAAATTACTTCAATGCATTACCAGAAGGGATATGGGCACTCACTGTTAAAAAATATAAATAACAAATTAAAACCCTTATGATTGATATGTGCTTGTATAATTTAACGGATTATTTTGAAGCAATTAAGCATGCTGACTAGGGTAACTGTGTAATATGTTCTGATATTAATACAGGTCAATAAATTAATATAATTTTAGTCTTGGGCTGTGATTAATGAACTACTATATTTTATTATAAATTGAAAACTATTGCTATGATGCAGATATGTATCTGTATGTGTGTGTTTATATGCATTATAATAATATGTTTTCTTTTTTTCTTTATATATTTATTATTATTATTATTATGATTTATAATAATAATAATCTCCCCCACACTAAGCTTTGTTTTCTGGGGTTCACTTGCAAAGGTTTAAATTATAAGGAAAATATTCAAATATCGTCTCTGTCCAGGCAAAATTATCGTATGCGCCATTTAAATAATTTTACAGGAAACGCAAAAAACTGTTTTTCTGCTTTATGTTTAAAAGGTTTTAGAACTTTGGCTATAGAATAAAATGTAAGTGACATAAGCTTAGGATATTTTAAGAAGATTATGGTGGATAGAAAGTGACAAATATTGATAATATTGTAACGCTTGCGATATTTTATGATTTGTGGGCGTATATGGCAAATTTTTAAATCAAAATTTGATGTTTTATGAGTTTTGTAGCAAACTATTTTTTTTTTTTTTTTTTTTTGAGTGGACGTAACTCACTTATAGACGATTCGGACAACACGAAAATCCCAGATTCGCAAAAAATTTTGCTTACGATACTTTACCTGGACAGGGACGATATATTTTACAATGTTTACCTTTAATGTGTATCTACTTTATGCCAAACTCCTTTTTTATGGATAATAAATTTTAGGAAGCTGAGGAACATAATCTCAAGTTATTATATTCAAAAGACTGCGATGTAGCGAAAATGAGTTGGACAGAGTATCTTAAATTTGTACTGAGTAAGTAAATTTATTATTTATTTTGAAAGGTTAAAAAAGTTTTTGCACTATTTTTTACTTTATATAAAATATTTTTGAGTACCGAAATTTAAAAACCGGAATTTACTTTAAAATGAATTGAATAAGATATAATAGGAACATGCACATAACAGATAGAGGCCGCTGTCAGCAATCACCTCCCGCTCTTGCCACTACGTAGACAAATTAATGGACGACGAGTGACAATGGTGTCTGTATGTTATGTGCATGTTCCTATTATACTTTGTTCAATTCATTGTAAGGTATATTCCCCGTTTTTAAATTTTCGTCACTATAGATACTGTAAGGGTTAAGATTTGACAAATTTGTATGGACAATAGCTGGCATCAAAACTAAATTTTCTTATGTTATCCCAATATACAAATTAGGTAGAATATCTTAAATTTTTAAAACCATTATAACTGACTACCTTACTTATGACTACCCCAGCATCATAACTGAAAAACAATATGGTTTTTTCTTGTCAGTAGCCTCGAAAAAGAGTTACAAATAGTTTTTGTGTATACTGAGGCTTTTAATAGTATTAAACATACTTTCTACTTCAAAAGCTTAACAAATATGGTCTGGGTGGTGTATTTCTGCAATGGATTAGCAGATATCTTACTAATAGAACCCAAATGGTCAGAGTTAATACCACTATTCTAACTTATTTCCAGTAACATCATGGGTCACATCTAGGACCGTTACTACTTATAATTTATTGTTTCTGTAACAACAAAGCTTTATTATTTGCAGATTACTTAAACTTAAAACTTATTGTTATAACCATGATGCCGCCCTTAGACTTTAGTCTAACTTCAATAACCTCACATGGGCGTCGTTTGGGGGGGGCAAGGGGGGCAGTTGCCCCCCCCTGGCTTTTAGCGACTTAATCAACAACGCGTAAGATATGCCTTACGAACAACAATCTCATATAGAAATAATAATATTCAGGCTAATATAGTTGAAGAATATTATAGGTTGAATATATTTATTGCATATCTGGATTCCCTTATTACGTCGGTTACATCACGCTTTTCCGAAGATTCTGTTAGTTTGTCCTTACATCCCAAAGGCATAAAAACAATACTTTTTCACTACCAATTAGAAAATGAAAGTAGTGGAAAAATTTGGAATCGACAATTTTGAAGCTGAATACCAAACTGGAGTACGAAAGAGCTTTCTACACACAATGAACTCTCCATTAATGATATAGCATCCAAACATTGTGAATTTTATCCAGACATACAAAGTGGTTTAAAAAATATTTATGGCTCTTCCACCAACGACAGAGTTAATCGAAAGAACGTTTAGCTAAGGCATGTTAAAACATGGCTACAATCTATTCGAACAGTGCGAAGTCATTGTAGGGAAAGCAAAAGCGATACTAGCGCAAGCTGCGGATAATTCGAGTACTTTAGGGGGATATTTTGTAATTTTGGCGTATTAAATACACGTATACATTTTAATTTTTACTAAAAAATAGGTTAAAAACAATAAAATGAGCAACCGGAGTTGATATGTATTATATAAATTTTCAGTAGCAAAATAGAAATTAAATCAAAAAATTAAATAGACATCTGTATAATAAGAAAAAAAAACCTTTATTTTTGTAATAATAACAATAATACTGGAAATAATAAACATCAGAAAAGGTTTTAAATAAACAATAAATTATTATTTTATGATATTCTTCAACATCCCCTAAGTCTTAAATGTTTAGCAAATGATTAGATTTCTGCCTTTAATTATTGTATATGGCTGAAATGTAATCTTGTGACTTATTGATAGGAAACCAGTTTTAATCATTAATTTCTATGGGTTCTTTCGAACTAAAAATGAAGAAAATATAAATTACAATCGCAAATATACCAATTATTTTTGTTAATACGTTTTAATTCTACGTTAATATATAATAGTAGTGTTTTTATTTTGACAATATTTAACCTATTCTTCAATGATAACTTATTAGGTTTAGGCAAGATCTCATACATTTTCTCGTAAATACGTACCTAATGTTTTATTATTGATTTGTATTGATTATACTACTTTTTTTTAGCTGAAGTAATAAAAATATATAATAATAATAATAATAATAATAATATTAATAATTTTTTCACTTGTTTTATAAATCTATATACTTTTATTTTTTCTTTTTTTGTTGGGTTATTTTATTTATTAGAGACTTGTTATGACAACTTAAGTATCAGTTCTGTCAAATAGGTCAGTGACATTGTTAGGGTTACTACTACAGTACGCTAATTCAGTGATGATGTAATTATGGTTCCACTGACAATTAAAGCGACAGTAGATTTTTTGAGTGCGTTTTGTTTACCTAAATTATATCGTTTTTTCACTTTTATAAATATATTCCTAAAGTAAGTAGATAACATGCGTCAAATATACAATCGTTTAGTTACCAATTACATACCTTTAAACTATTTTTTATGACCTGTAAACAATATTTAGAAATAAACTAAAAACAGTAAAAACTTATATGTCAAATTTATTGATGTTTTTGTTAAAAGTTTGGTTAGAATTAAATGTCAGTGGAACCAAAATGACATCACACTGAACTAGCGCGTTCCACTCCCCCTTAGCTTCGCTAAGTGAGATATCAGATTAATTTTGTTCTGTTTGAAAGACTTTCTTATGATGGATTCAATTGTTCTGTGACGTCATGGCTTACTTCCGATTTTTCCGAAAATAACAGATTTTTTTTTATTTTTAAAAGGAAACCCTCTTTTTTATTGTAAATTTAAATTTCTGGGACATTTTTGTATAATAATCGTGTATTGACAGTTTTCTGTCTATGTTACTATTAATTCGTTTATGGAAAAACATATAGGAATGTACAAACTTCATAAAATCTTTTTAGGCTTAACAATTCCCATTGAGACCCATTTACCTTATACCAGTGGCGTATCTCAGCATTTTTATTATTAGCAAACCGTTTAATAATTCTATCCGCTTTTATCTTCGTTGTTAATTGAGATATTGGAATGAAAACTTATTTGATTAAAAGCTTGGGATAAATACTCTCATGTACTGGATTCAATTGGTGTGTGACTTCATAGCTTACTTCTGTTTTATCGGAAATAACAAAATCTTAATGTATTTTTAACTTTTAAATAGAAACCTCCGTTTTTATTGAACATTTGAATTTTAGAGACATTTATATGGATAAGAATCATGTGTTGAACATTTTTTGTCAGCTGCCAAAATGATCATCATATTTTTTAATATGTTACTGAGAAAATTTTCAATACACGCTTCTTATACAAAAATGTCCCAGAAATTCAAATTTTCAATAAGAAAAAGGGTTTTCATTTAATAATAAAAAATAAATTGTGATTTTCTGTTATTTTTGGAAAAACCGGAAGTAAGCCATGACGTCACAGAATAATTAAATCCATCATAAGAAAATTCTCTTTCATGTTTCATTTTCTTTGTTTTCCTATAAATAAACATACTAAATTTTTTCAAAATTTTGCCCCCCCCTATAGAATTGTGTAACGACGCCCATGTAAACCTCACAATAGTGTTCTTTGAATAGAATGAAATTGAATGCACATAAATGCTATATCATTTGTTTTGAGCGTTTTCCCCTACCTCCAATTATCTTAGATTCGGTTAATCAAATTAAAGACTTATTTTAAATATCATTTTAAGCTTTAACACATATTTGTTGCTGTTCACAAATCCATGAAAATGTTGAGTTTTATCAGAAGGATATCCCATCATTTTACTGACACAACTGCAATTAAAGTTTTTTATTAAGCTCTTCCATTTGGTCTCCGTACTACATAACATATAGTAGGAAAATATACAGTGTTCAGCACAATTTTCTCAGATACATAGCATTAAATATCTAAATATCTTACTTTGCTTAATATTATCAATGGTAGATGCAAATGTCCTTAACTTCTTTCAAAAATAAATCTTCAAACCCGTTCAGCTAGGCAACTGCAAACATTTTATGTGCTTTTTTAACAGCTGCATTCCAAGAGTGCTTAGATTAGCTGACTTACACAATTATATTAGACTCTTTAAAATTCCCAATTACCTAATTAATTACTCAATTACTTAATGCTGAGCTAATGTTAATGTTTTTACTGAGTATTTTTTGACCTTCAATTCACCTATTTTATAATTTTAAATGGTCTTAGTCTGTATGACCGTACATCTTTGTTTGTGCTACTGCACCACAAATATTTTGGATATTTTAAAATTGTAATTTAAATGGACTTGCCCATAAATAAATAATTAACATGGTTCCAAATCTCCACAGTTTTCGAGAAAAGTGTGAAAGACGATTTAGAATTTTTCAGTAAAGCTGGTAACGTTCTGTTGCCAGCTGGCCAAAAATGTAATAAAGAATATCAAGCAAAAAAATAAATTAGTTTATTTTGCATCATTATTTCAAACTTGAAATAAAATGCAATTTATATTATTTTTTAAATTAACAAGTTAATTAATGTCACATCATTAATTGTCTATTCTATCATGGAAATGCTTGGACAAATATGCATTTACACCATTTAAATAATTAAATATGTCTAAAACAAACCTATCAAAATGTAACAAAATCAGGATGTGTATAGTATTCAAAACCTTTATAAGAGTTTTGCGACTTAAAATGGCAAATAGGTTTATTAAAATTGAAGTCCTTTTGGTGTCTTACTATTAACGTGAATTTGAATGTGGATATAATTTTCCATATGGATATCGAGGCCACTAGTTAAGATATTTTTTTTGTGCACCACTTGTAGTTTTTCAAATTCTTATTCATCCTCCGGGCATTTTGATAAATAAATCTAGCTTTCGAGCTTAAACTTACACAAATGTTTGGACCTCTGAGGATTTTGTGGTAAATTTTTCTTGTTCAATGCCAATTTCTAATGTTGATGGCTGAGGCTCACAGATTTCAGCAATGTACAAGGCATTTTCTTTGCAATAAGAATTATCATTAAAAACTGAATCAAAAACTAGTTTGTAAATATTACTTACAGCATTAACCCTTAACTGGTCCGGCGTCGTTTGTCAGACTACGCGATATACACAATTCTTTCTTATTGGTATTGGGAGCTCCCAAAGGCAGGTCCTTACATCTAATGCTTTCCCTATTAGAACTACACAGGTAGCCATGTTTGCGACAGGCTGGCGTCAGTTTCTTAAAAGTTGTGGCAGAAATTAGTTCAAGTTTTAGATTTGTATTTTATGTAAGTTTTGACAGTTTAATATTGCAATATGAAAGTTTTTCTTTTTTCTTGTATTTTTTGCCTTTCTTTTAAAAATATGTACTTTTTCAAAATTTCTGTGCGGGTTTTAGTTTTGTGTTAAATTTTGTTTTTATTTAGTTTTAAATATGTTTATTTTTACATATTATTATTATGATTAAGTAATGTTTTTAACATCTATGTTAAATAAAATATTTCATTTTGCCTATTTCATTTTTTTGTCCTCCGAAAAAAAGTAGTCTCACAGACTACGTCGGACCAGTTACGTTACTGGTAGAGTGCCGGACCAGTTAAGGGTTAAGAACTGCAATTTTTCTAAGACTCCTGTTTCTAATTTTTTGATTATTTTTAAAATGACTACTGCATAATAATATTGAATATATCACTACCAATATCTGTGAGTGCTTTACTGTTTATTGCTGAAACCAATTTCCTCATTTTTGGAAAAGATGCTTAAATTAGGAAGGTAGTTAAATTATATCTAGGTGATTCAAAATCCAATACACCTTCAAGTGCAATAGCAACAGCCATTTTAAATTCTTGAAATTTATTGCATATTGTTTTCTTTACCACCGTCGTTTTGTTGATTACTGGTTGATTCCTATAAGTGTCATTTTTGTACTTGGACAATTACTCGACTCTTGAATTCGTGGGAATAGAAAACCGGTTTTTTCTCTTTATCTGCAACGCACAAAATTTGTATTTTTGTCTCATACTTGCCTCAAGATTTCTACTCCCCGAGATTTAAGAATAGATACACTGCTGAGCGACGATTCTAGTACACATGTACTAGAATCGTCGCTCTGGAAGCACGTTCCATATGCGTTGACTGTAACGACGCGCTTGGCAACGAGCACAAATTAGAAATGCAGATATTCTTTAATTTCAATTTAGGCTATAACATCAAAAAACTGTTAGCCATGAAAATTTGTAATTTGTACGCGAACTCCATATTTTGTCAAGAATTGCGAAAAATATCGAATTATGTACAAAGTTACAATCTCAATAACTATAGATTTTTATTTTGAAAAGGAAATGTTATTAAGCAGAAAGTAATAAATAAACGTACATAAAGAATATATATTTTATCTTGCAACACTCTCTCTCCTCGCCTGTTTTTTCTACTTAATTATTTCTGCAATCATGGAATAATAAAAATAAGCAGAGATCAGAGTAAGACGATGGCGGAGATACGAAATACCTCATATTCTCATAACGGAACAATGCAACGTGACATAAAACATTACGTTTTTGTGGGTATGGGCACTTTCGGCATGTACCTATATTTATGATTTACAGACTTACATTAATAAGTAGATTAATAAATTAATACATTCTGACTTTTTCAATTCTTTTAAAACTTCAAATTGATAAAAAAAAACAAAGACATAAAACCACGGCGGCGCCTATCAATGCCTGTAACACCGGCGCTTGTAGGAGTGGCGCACCGGGAAATCTCCCGGTTTCCTGGTGGGCCCCTCTGCCATTGGTTGCGGGATAGAAATAAAATCAAGAGCAAACCGAACCTCTCGCGAAAGCAAAAATGTTTATATGCGTGCCACTGGGAATACTTCGCGGTATTATGTATTTCGAGAATATTAAGAGCTTTAAATTTATGCAACGAAAAGGCACACTCTACAGAGACGTTTAAGAAAAAAGGTGGGAATCCTCACATTTAAAAACTACTAGATATTTATTAAAACAAAAAGAAGAAAATTGTCATAGATTTAATACAGAATGGCGCGTAAATATGTTTTTTAAATTCTTTTCAAAATTTTTCAAAATAATCTTTTTGACGGTTTACAAAAATTCAAGGTTTCTCCACCCCAAGTTTTGTTATTATTAGTAATTCTTGAAAATTTTACAAAAATCGGACTAAAAATAAAGGCTCAAAAGGAATTGTAAATTTTCAAGGTGTTTGGTTTCCTCTTAAGGACATTAATGTTGATATTTCTGTTTAATAAGTGTTTAGTACTTACCAAAATCAATCTTATTATTATTATTATTATTATTATTATTCATTTTTATTATCTAGAATAATTACAAACTAGAGCACAAAATACAAAAAAAATTTAAAACCTAAAATGAAAAATGCAAGTAAACCGAAATAACGAAAAAACGAGTATGATTTTCGATAAATGAAAGTTCCCCTTCCACTCCTAGAAACATAATAGCAGCTGAACTATTTGCTTTATATGAAATCTTGGACTATTTTTCTCGAAAACTGCTGAGATTTGGACCCAAGCTATTATATTTTTTGTTAGTTTTGATTTGAGCTATTACCCATTAAAATTGGCTAAACCCTTATGTTAATACAATACGACAAGCGAGAAGTGTCCTGCGAGAAACAGATATGCATTGGCAAAAGTAGTCATTTTGATCTCTCTCTGGTTATCCCTTTTTCTTGTATGCATCTCTCTGGTCACTTCTCGCTTGTCTTTTTTCTTATAATATATTTCTACTTGTACCATTGAATTGAATTGAAAATATTTAGAATGAACTTTTAAGTCGTACATCTCCCAAAAATATTTAGAATATTTTTCAAAATAAATAATACTTTTTAGGTCATAAGGATTGTGAAAGAAAGATAGTAACTCCTTTAGATGTTGGTTTAAACCAGTTGAAATACATTATTATTATCCCATTGGAATCTTTTGGAACAGGAATGGGTCTATTTGGCAAGGAGTTATGGGGTTGGTAAAAAATATATAACATCTAATATAAAATCCTAATAGCTATTGTTGATTGAAGTATTAAAGGTGACTTTTTAAGTGGGATATGTTGCGGATTGAGTGTTAGAGATTGCAACCACATGAACAAAATTAACAAAATTGAATTTTTTGTATCATAAAATATTTATGCTTCTAGTTCAACTGATCTTACTTAACAGTTGTTAAAATCGGAATACATTCTACATTATTTGCAAAAATTCGGTTCATTGTCTTATTTTTGCAACAAATTTTGTCTGACATTTCAATCTAGTTGTTTACAAGTTTAGTGGAGTAGGAGGACAGACTGGATTCACCCAGGCAGTCGATGAGTTGATAACCTGCAAAGCTTTGATGAGCTGGGACGATGGCTGTCTCTAGACACCTCTCGGCGACACCCATATGGATTTTGGCGAGTTGAGAGACATCCTGAAGGATGCACAATGGGCCTTGTTTTGTTGTGGAGTGGAAATCCTCGTGGAACGCAGGTGCTTGGTTGTTCTCATTTAAGACCACTTCTATAGTGCCCCACGCCCTTTGCCTTTCTATCCCCCCGTGGTTTCAGTGGAAGATTGTGTATACAGGGCATTGAGATAGAATAAAGAGGATGACGATGCTAAATTGTCCGCATCGATCAGTACTAATTTTATTATTTAAAATATCTTTATTTTTGTCGTGACACATTATGGTAGAATCATCAGCAAAGCTAGTAAATAATCCATTAATATTAGGTAAGTCAAAGTACAGTCAAAAAAGTTGCGACTCCAGAAAATTAGCCTTGAGGTACACCAGTGTAAACATGGCGACAATTTGAAATATCATCCTTAACCACAACAATTTGACATTTGTTTAAAAAAAAAAAGATTTCAACCATCCCAAAGCCACAGATTACCCAGATGCGAAAGTTGACAAAGAACATAAAAATTAAGAGAGAGATAAATGGCCATACCTATTTAAAGATCCCTCGTAGCAACTCGTTTTCACTCGCGTAGTTCCGAAGGCAAAAATTATTTCATTATGCAAAGTTGCCGATGCTCCTAAATTTTCTGATGTTATGTGACAATGGAATTTAAGTCAAATGAAAATGTACATACATTTTTTAGTTACCCCCACATACTTTGATTTTTTAGTATGTGGTTACTCCAGACGTTACATACAAATAACGTATAATTAAAATCCGCTAAACAAAAATAATACAAAACCATTTAAAGGTTTATAGTTTACATTTATCAATGACAATCAATGACACTTTAAAAAAACTTTAATTTTTTATGTGACAACCTTGCTTAGGATGCTGTAAGTGAGATGACATTTCTGTGACATTCAGGACAATCAGGATCGGTCGTGACGCTTTGCGTTGTGTGCATTTTTGGACAAAAATATTGTGTATTTGTGTCTAAGTCTTCTTCTGTAGATAAATCATGAGTGAAACGAAGAATATACGTCGTGGTGGCATTTGGGCACTTATAAAATGTCTTCGAATTCATAGCTGTAAATGTATGAACACTTCTCTACTGCAACTTTCGTTTTAGATAGCAACAATATTTTTATACATTTGAAAGGTTATGATATCAAATCATTATTTGGAAGTCTAAAAACACCAACCGAATGTTTTTATGAGTACATTTATCAGTTGGAATATTGCAGTTTTTAAAAAATATGGAAAATTACTTACCTTGTCCCACACTTGGAAATAATTTGTATAATTTGTTTAACCTTCACCTGGCCTCGTGGGGTATGTACATACCCCACGCTCTTTCTCGTCGATTTTCGATATCTAAATCTTCGAAACTCGTAACGACATCTATCGGTAGTCAAGGGATATACTTTTATACCTAGGCCAGTGGGATAGCGCTCTCAAAATAAATACTTTTTAAAGACCCATGAAAACAATTATTATTCTTTTATAGTGATGTAACAGAAGAATATAGCTAAAATTTCAGCCCTTTTTACCGAAAAAGAAAAAGTTTTTTTTTGTTAAAAACGCATTTTTTTCAAGCTTTTAAATTTTCCGGATTTTTTATGAACGTTGATCTTTTTTCAATTCGAACTATTCTAGAGTTTAAAGTGGTATCTAAAGAAGATCTCTAAATTTTTTTGAGACAAAATAATCAATATTTCAATTTTTACAAAGATTTTTATCACTGGGGTTCGTACGTACCCCACGAGTCCAAGTATGTTACTCAGGATGAGCATGCCAGGTGAAGGTTAATACAGTTCAAGGATTTAAACACCCTTGTCAACATTTTTCTAATGACTACTTTTTAAATATATTTATTCGTCTTCGAATATTTTACCTAATAAAATTCGACAACATATATTTCAGAAATCAGCAAAAAAAAAAGAAAGGTATGTATGTATTTTAAGTAATGTCTTATTGAGTGCTTTAGATCTGATTCTTCATTAATTAATTAATTCATGAAGAATTTGATAAATATAAAACTAAAACCAAATTTAATGAATATTCATGACTAAATGTTCTATTTTGCATTTTCAGTTCAGAAGTATCAACCTACCAAACTATTTGTTCAATATTTGTTTTATTAGGTTTGTGGCTACATGCGATAGAATTGTAATTTCCTGCTAATAGGGTTGTATGCAATAAGTATTCAAACCTCAATTATTTAAAAAAGTTGTATTGGTATACTTGTTAGTGATGAGTTTATATTGTATCCCAACAAACAATGAATTGCCGGGATATTGCTGGTCTTTTGCTGTAATTGAAGCAAAAATGAATGCGAGGATTAAAAAATAAAAGAATACTTTTGTCCTTTTAATAGTGGCCCAGCATTATGTTGGTTGACGAATGGGTGAGAGCCAGGTAAAAGTCAAAAGGCTTTTAACTGCTGCAGACCCAACAGTCCAGGAGGGTTCCGTCCCGCGTTCATAGATGAAGACACCGATGATCACTTGCTACATACTCAACGAGTGGACATGAGGCCAGTTTGGGATTGATGGTACTCACTATTCATTGTAATTTCTTGCTCATACATGTTATTAATTTAGATTATTATATATTATATAGCTGAATTAAATAAAATGTTTACAATATTCTAGGTATATTGGAATGCATTCGGTTTTATATACTTCAAACAGTACTGCTGGTCAAAGAGGCACTATCGAATTGTACCTGGCACATGGCCTTTATTAGCAGTCAGTATTAATTTGATAAAAGGCCTGCAATTTCCCGTTAACTTTCCATCAATAGGCCATTAATTGCCAATATATTTATTTCAACACATTAAAGAGAAAACGGAGGTCTTTAACTTGATTTTATGTCTAACAAAGCCCGCTTAATAAAGTTTTAAAACCTTTACATTATAATTCGTTGCTTGTTATAACTTTTTACCTATGATAAAATTTTGAAAATATTAATACAAATCATATTCTTTTTCTATTAAAATGTTTAAAAATGAAACTCCTATCGATAACTTTTTTAACATACTAATGCTGCTACTATACATTAGTTACCTAAACCAACCCTGGCATCCAAAAAGCATGTTTAGAAAAAATCATATTTAGTAAGACTGATTGAAAATAATTAAAATTGGCAACACCTATGCCATACCCATTTAAAGGTCCAAGGCACATACTTTGATTACTATACGAGGCAAGAGAGAGGTCCGACACGCCCAACATAGGGCGCGGCCATTTTGAACCCTGTGACACAGTTTACAGCTAAAGAATCAGATCGCTCACTCTGCGTCGGCACTTTGGATCTCAATGTTTCAGTTTATACACTGTGCAACTCGGATAATACAATATATGACAACCGCCTATAATAAAACAGCAGTCTTCTGCGTATCCTGAATTTGTATCCCTGGAGTGGATGTTATTTTGGAACTTTCAACTGGTCCGAGTGAGCTAACTGATTCTTTAGCAATAAACTGTGACTTCAAAAATAATATTCACTGACATTGACAGCAGCAAGCAAAATATCAGGTGCGTTTTAATCATCCGCTTCTGCTTCCGGAATTGTCGGTTTAGTCGTTTTAACCTGTCAGATTAAAACAAGAAAACTGACAATTCCGAAGCAGAAGCGGATGATTAAAACGCACCTATTAAAAATATTGCGCCAAGATGTAGGCAACACGTAATAAGGGTTCAAAATGGCGGAGTTTTCTATCTCCTTTTAAAAGGCACTCAGAAAGCTGCGCAGTGACCATTCTCCGTATAGTAAAAGAAAATCAAAGTATGTGGTCCAAGGTCATAGAAATCTCATTTCAAAATCCTTTGATCTTTTGCCGGGTTTCGCATCTGTTGTGGTTAATCTGTGCCAAAGCTATATCCCTGAAACCATAGTTTTGCAATTTACCTAATAATATTTTATGATTTATAAGTCAAACGCCTTAGATAAATCACATAATACCACTGCAGTCACTGATTTTTCATTTAGCTCTAAATATAGTTTCTCTAGAAGAGAAAATATGGCGTCTAAAGTTTATCAATAAATAAAAATTTTTATATTTCAGAAAAACTACCATTTCCGTGGAACATACTTATCTTTCCGATAATGCTAATTTTCATCGTTTTAATGGTTTTCTTTTTTACAATTGCATTCAGAGACTCGCCATTCAAACTGAACATTATGCATTTATTTAAACTGGAGTTTGGAAAACAGCATGATGATAAAAACAGGATTTCTGGAAAAACATTGGATACATTTTTGGAAGCTACTACTTTACATCGACCTTTGCTAGAAAATGCAAGATCCTCTCCTGAAAACAAAATTAAGAAAAATAAAAATAAGAGAAATAGAAATAAGTCATTGCCAGAATGTGTTAAAAGCGATGGCACTAAGGAAAGTATTAAGGAAAGGGATACTAAAAATGATGAGGTACCAAAAGGTAGACAATTTGGTATAGAAGAGGCTATAAGTTGATAAAAGTGAGGTAATTACAGAAACGATAAATCTAACTAATAATAATGATAATGACAAGGAGTAGTAATTAGGAATAATTATCATATATTAC
Organism: Psylliodes chrysocephalus; assembly: GCA_927349885.1. Lineage (NCBI taxonomy): Eukaryota > Metazoa > Arthropoda > Insecta > Coleoptera > Chrysomelidae > Psylliodes > Psylliodes chrysocephalus. The sequence continues at coordinate 67,613,698 of OV651813.1, forward strand.
TATCGAATACAAAAAATTATATTAATTTTTTCTTTTTTTTGTTAATAAAATATAACAAAATTTGTAGTTTTTTCCATAAACCTTACAAAAAAATATGTTTATTAATAGTTGCACATCGTGGTCCAACCCCCAAATCCTCTCGGGCATTATCTCCAAATTATCCATGCGTTCAGTCATATAGCAAACACCGCCCATGCATCGCCTGTATTGCTAGACAACCTATGTCATTTAGTTTTTTGTCTTTTAATTTGGCTTTGCCATGGAAGTTAACACATTTCACTGTGTATCTGTGTATAATATCAATATTATTTAGAGGTTTTGTGCTCCATTTACATTTTATGATTAAACTGTGTTATCTGAGATAAAAAATCTCGGAACTAGAGAAATTTACAATCAGTAGATGGTCCATTTAATGTATTAGATTGGTGGAAAAAATAGTAATTTCACTGATAATTTAAATGATGAATGAAAGATTATCCCTTTTTTTTTCAAATATCGATACCACAACATAAATAATAAGATACAACGGAACAATTAGTTTCGGTCTATGTGGCCATCATCAGACCTGTAATACAAATTTAAGTGTTGGGAGAAGGTGTACAATAACATAATATGAAATGTTAAGGCGGGTCCGCATCAATAAATTTTTTCATTGTGCCTTGTATTTAGCGCAAGTTTGTTCGTACTATGCACCGCATCAGATACAACGCACGCTATCCATCAGCCTGTCGGTTTTTGTAACGACTTCAAAGAGATTTGTGTGGAACGCTTGTGTGAATGTGGACTTACTTGATCTCCAAATTATTTAAAGTTTTATTATTTCGAGGATACGAGTGTGGCGTCATGTCTCTAAGGGCCGATCTTTTCACCTCTGAGTAAAGTTACATGTAGGTTTACTTAACAGATTAACAAACAATAGCTCTTTAGTTTAATCAGCAAGTAGTTACTTTCAACTTTACTCAGAGGTGAAAAGACAGACCCTAAATCTTAAACAATAAATTAATGAATGTTTTTTGTTGTTGTATTGTTACTAGTCATTATTGACTAACCTACAATTTTGATCTAAAAATCTTTTGAACTAATTATTTATCTAAGAAGTACCCATTGGGTTGTCTTAATTGTTTCTATAGGAAAGCATCACAAGAAGGCGTGACGATTTATTACACTGTTTTAAACTATACTCGGACAAAATATTGGAGGTGAGTCATATGCATGATCAACACTGTTGTTTATGAATGAAAATTCCGACAGAGTTAGCATAGGCGGCGTATCAAATACCAAATTATTATTTATTAGGTATTTGTTAGTAAACTTTATTAAATTTGTTTGTCAACATCTTTATTTAAACAAAGATGATGCGGTAAATATACGTTTTTGATAGTTTTCAAGAAATTAATATATTTATTCCCTAATGACTTCGTTATCTGTGTTTAATGGTTTCAAGTAAATAAACGACAGACGAGTTACATATTGAATATTGTCAGCACAGGCACAAAGACAGTTGAAAACTAACTTTCGACGAAGTTAGATTTGTATCGGTTTAACTATTTACGATAATTATTTTATATTTTATGAACACTTTTGTATAAGTGCTCTTTTCTGATATACGAGTAGGTGTTCATATTTGTGCCTTACAATTTGGTAGTGATAGCCGAGAATACCGATCAAGGAGAAGCGACAGTAGCTGTCGGTGCCTTTGATATCGGATGTACCATTTTCACAGTATGACTTTGACTGATACACAACTTAGCACGCTGAGAAAACATGCTTATTTTCTACACTGAGCGAAATAGTTTGGCAAATTATCTGAAATTATTGTTATAGTCCATGCGCAAATGTTGCAATGTGATTTAATTACATTGAAGTAGTTAGGGTTAATAGCAATGCTGAAATTTCGGCACCAAAATATAATTCATTATGTAATAATTAATTATTTATTATAAAAGTAAAAGACGTTTATTATTTTATAATTTATCTATAAAATTTGTTCAATATGTGGTTTATTTATTGTTAAAAATGTAAAAAAAAGCCCTATATTTAAATTAAATTACTTTTTCCTTAACTAAAAATAAGGTAAATAAAATTAAGGGTGTCAAAAAAAATTTTGGTAACAATTAAAAAGACATTAAGTTTGAGAGGTTTAACTAAATATTTGCAATGTGTATATATTTTCAAAGCTTTTAGGTTTAAAAAGTAATTACATATTTTTAGAATTTCTAGATTTATATGATATTAAAAGGACTTTTAAGTTTATCACTCATTTCTGTAGAAACAAGTGTTTTCTCGCCAAGTTAAACCAGATGTCATTTAAGGTTTGTGTATTTAGAGTTAAATACCTGGCCTGGCTATTACCCAGACAATACAAATATGTCCATTGGACGTCCATTCGATATACAATTTTCGATGTCTAGACGTCCAAAAATGAGTTTTCTGGACTTCCGACATCCAATGGACGTCCAGTGAAGTATACAAATGGCACACTTTTGACCATTCAGAGGACGTCCAATTCTGGAATATATTTGGACGTCGAATACTGGACATTCAAAAAACGTCCAGGATTATATTTCCATTGAGACCACATCCCCACTTTTTTACAGAACCGCAACTCACCACACACTATTTTATATTATTAATAATTTGTTACTTTCGCAAATCGCTTTACACTATTTATTTATTTATTTTTTATTAAAAATCGTTTGACCTGAGCAGGAATCAAACTCACGACACATCCATTATCGTTTTACGCTTTCAATCGCTAGACGAGCTCTACAAAGGAACCACTTGAACACTTTTTACTAGATACAGTTATAATTGAATGAGATTTCAAACTTCCGCTGATAGAATGAAATGCAATAGATTCAATTTGTCAACTTTTAATGACCAGTTATATTAAAAAAAAGAAGTATATATAGATGGGTATTATCTGGTAGGCTTAATAAATAATTACCTAAGATGGACGTCCGCTGGACGTCAAAATACTACTGAACTTAAAATTAAGTCCAAAAACAGACGTTCTCTGGGTATCGATATTCAGCTGTCAATTTAATTAGCATAAACGGACGTACACTAGATGCCCGGATATGGACGTCCTGACCCTCAAATAGATCTAAAGTGGACGTCCATTGGACTATGTGTGCATACACGAATTTTTAGAAATAGTACTTATTTAAGTATGCACCAATATTTCCAAAATCAACTCCAGTATGATTCATTCAATAAATGTAAATATGAATGGGCAAAACATCTTTATATTGACACAATTTAGCCATAATAAAGGGATTTTGCCCACTTTGAACAATCCTAATTGAAATACGCGAATTTATTATATTTTTTTAAATATAATTTCAAAATAAAATAAACAAAATCTGCAGTTCATTGTTTATTAAATTTATTTAAAAGAAGAAAAATATATATTTCACAAAATACAATACCTACATATGAAACAAAAAATGTCAAAAATGATTAAATCATTATAATTAATATTTATGCATGTGATAAAATTCTTAGTTTCCTAATAACTTTTTTGGCACATTTTATATCTGTATTAGAATACCTAAGTATGTAAAAATCTTCATCTTATTACTACACAAAACAAACACCAAAAAATATCACTTAACATTGCTCACGTACTAAACACAACTTGGACTGACTTTGACAGATAACATAATTTTGAGTAATACACAACTTATTTTCGCACATGCGCGTTACAAAACGGTACACTGAAAACACCAAGCTGTCGCTTCTCCTTGATCGGTATTCTCGGGTGATAGTGCATATTCGAGGAATTATATTTATTGTGTAGTATATTAGGAAGGTACTTTAAAAGTTTATTAAATAGTAAAATATTGGTGTCTTTATAAATTTAATAAAAACAATTTAATAGTAGAATTATATTGTTACAATAGTAATGGATTCAGAGGCGGGTATCAGTGAAACCCAATTACGTCGGCGAAAGCCCTTATCAAAGGGATGAAAAGAACATTATATGGAAAGTGTATGATGGGCTGAAACAGACACTTCCTACAAATGAAGCTGTAAACCGCAGTTCTTTTTTAACTGGAGTATCTGTTTCAACAATTGAACGTATTGTACGCGAAAAGACAAAAAAAGGCTCCTTAGAAGACCCTAAAACGCATACCCGTGGTCGAAAATTGTTGAAATTGGACGATAACCAAAAACAAATCATTCGAAGAACTGTACATTCTTTTTTTTTTTTTTTTTTTTTTTTTTTTTTTTTTTTTTTTTTTTTTAAACAAAGCCCCCACACTTAAAGTTGTTCTTACGAAATTAAAAGAAAACGAAGAAATTCCATTAATGAGCCGTGAAACTTTACGAAAAATTTTATGGGACCTAAAATTTCGTTTTGTCAAACGGTGTAGGAAATCAATTTTAATTGAGAGGTCAGATATAGTGTCCTGGCGACGGCGTTATTTACGAAATATTAAAGAGTTTAGAGCCGTTAAAAAAAGATATACTATCTCGATGAAACGTGGGTGAATGCTGGACACACGGTATCTAAGATATGGCAAGATACTTCTGTAACTAGTCATCGCCAAGCTTTTATAGAAGGATTATCTACAGGTTTGAAAGCACCATCAGGTAAAGGATGGCGCCTAATTGTTACCCATATCGGAAGTGACAGTGGATTTTTGGAAAATAGCGCTCTTGTGTTTATATCGAAAAAACAGGAAACTACCACGAGGACATAAATGCGGAATGCTTTGAAAAATGGTTTACTGAAGTATTACAGCGTGTAGAACGAAATTCAGTTATTGTACTAGATAACGCTTCTTATCACAGTCGACGAGTTGAACGCATTCCGATAATGTCTAGTAGGAAAGCAATAACATTTACTGAGGAGATGCTTAAAGTGGAATTAATGGACCTAATAAAAGAACACCGCCATAAATATATTCAATATGTTGTCGACACAATGGCTCGTGATCGTGATATTATGGTATTAAGACTTCCCCCTTATCACTGCAAATTCAATCCTATTGAACTAATTTGGGCGCAAGTGAAAGGGTTTGTAGCTCGAGAAAATAAAACTTTTAAAATAGCCGACGTTCAAAGTTTATTAAAAACCAGTATAGAACGTATAAAACCTGAAGATTGGCAGAATGCTATTTCCCATGTAATTAAGGAAGAAAATAATATGTGGCGCTTGGACGGTATGATCGAAACGGTAGTTGAACCTTTAGTCATAACTTTAAGTTCCGACGATAAAGACGATTCCAGTGATAGTTCTGCAGAATCAATTGATTACGAAACTTCATAGATTTAGAATTCAAATAAGTGATACTAAGCTTAATTTACATATTTTTATAATAAACAAAATACAATTATAAACATAGATGAATTATTATAACAAAAATAGATAACCAACCTACTTTCATCTAGTAATATTCACAAATACCCATTTAATTTGCCAATATAGTATTTCTGCGACACTGGAAGAGTGCATTTTGATATGATAACGATACCTTTGGCAATTTTAAGGCGCACTTTCTTCAATATTTTGTTCTAGTACAATACCCCATTTAATTTTCCAATAGTATAATATTTTAACAATAAACAAAACAAAATTATAAACAAATGATTATTACTACAAAAAATAGATAACCAACCTACTTTCATATAATATTATTTACTCTTACCGCATTTAATTTGCCAATAGTTTTTATACGCCACTGGCGTAATTCATTTTGGCAATAAACATGCATTTATGACTAGTTGGCACGTGATTCCGATAACTTCTGCAGTTTTAAGCGCGTGATTCCATTCATTATGCTCTGGTATAGTATGATTGTTGTACGTGAACAGGAAGGAATCACCTTCTTCAATATTTTGTCCGAGTATAGCACTAATATTAACGTTCACTGCACTAGCTCAAGTGGCTTCTTCCTTTTGAGCCTTCCATTGAGTGTACAGTTGTCCAGTAATTGCAGCGCTTCTTCGTTGACGTGGGAGTGGAGTCGATCCTCATGTTTCGCAGCACACCTCTTTATTTATTCTTCGATTGTTGGCATCTTCAGGTCTCTATGAAGATAATCGTTTCGATAGAACCAAGGACTTTTGTAATACTTGTATCACGTTGATATTACTCTTGCTGGCACATCCCCACAGAGCTGTATGCCACAAATCCAGATTTGTTTTAGGATTTGTTTATAAATTAGCAGTTTGGACTGTTGTACAGTAACAATTTGAATTTTCTTCCTAGGAGCCAATACATATTTTTGAATTTAAGTTCAAGGTCTTTACGCTTTTTATGTGCTCTTTCCATTTAAGTTGTACATCTAGGTATTTGGCCGAATCGTAATGCGGAATATCATCATTAATTATTCTAATTGGTTTTTGTTCATTTGGCCGATGAGTAAAATCAACATGCACTGATTTAGTTTGATTTACTTATATTTTCCACTTTTTTGTCCATCGATTGATTCTGCTGCAGGTTTCCTGGAGTTTTTCTAAGGTCTCTGTATTAGTTCCGCCCACTGCCAATATTGCTGTGTCATCCGCAAATGTTGCTATTTTAACACATTATTGTTGAGGAATATCGCTGGTGTATAATAAATAAAAAACCGGTCCTGGCACACTGCCTTGTGGGACACCTGCTTTAATTTCTTTTATTTCGGAGTATGCCTTGTCTTGCTTTACTCTAAACATTCTCTCCGTTAAAAATGATTGAAGAATGTCGACATATTGTCTAGGGAACATTTTTTCAAGTTTCTGTATCAGGCCAGCGCAGCGTGCCTGATACAGATAGCAAAAAGCGCTACTCACCCTGAACAGACCACGAATTAACTCCGGATTAGTACTAAAATGTCACGAAGCTTTGGTCGAAGTATCCATCGACAATGTGGCCACCTTAAGATGGAGCAAAGGTCACGCCACACAGAAGGTAACCATCTTGCTGATTCACTGGCCAAGAAGGCAGCCAACCAAATACTTTTTGGACCTGGCCCTTCTATCGACCTGACAAAATCGGCAGAGGCCGAATTTAAGAACACTCCTTTGTAAAATTTAAAGAAAGATGGGATGAAACAAGAAACTGCAGAGTTACCAGGGAGCTTTTAAGTTATCCTGACAACAGCACAGAAAACAAATACTTGAATATGACTAGACAGAATCTGCGTCTGGTCAGGCATTTTGACTGATCATTGCCAAGCACGGAAACATCTCAATATCAGAATCCGCACTCTGCAGGGGATGCGAACAAGAAAATGAGACCATCTAGCATATCCTCTGCGATTTCCTGACGCTTTCATTTATTACAAAATTTGTGTTCGGCGAGTATCGGCTAACACGGACCGATATAAGAGATGCACTTCTTGGCGACGTTAACTACATTAAATCTCTAGGCTGGTTCACGAGCTAGGAGATGCCTATCTTTTTAGGAGGATACACAAAGGGCCTAGTGAGGCCTAAGAGCCGTGGGGTAACCCGTCCTCCACACGTTACAGATGCAGAGGTATAGGATCCCCTATTATAAAGCCCGAAGAAGTTTCAACCAGTCAAAAGGTTTTTCTGAATATCAGTTCCTGTTAACAAATTATAATATCCATTTGCACCTATTAAAATGTCTATTTCAGACGGGAGTGAAACTTGGGATCAGCTAGTTGAATATTCTCTGAAATAGAAATGTTTTTCGGTCTTAGAGACAATTGGGGCAATTTCTAGGTTATTTTCTATAAAATGGAACACGTTACACTGAATTGAATATTTTTTCGAACATTTGAACAAACATTGACTCTTACAGTTTTAGTCGAATTTGTTTCTATGCCGTCAACAGTTGATATTTGAAATTTGAATACTTCTTAAGTGAGGAGTGATGTAAAGTTTGTCTAGTAAACCCTTTGTCTGAAGAGGTGTGCCTTCAGCAGTAAAAACAGTTACCATTGCTATGGCTAGCAATACTTCACCACTTGAAGATAAGCCTGACATTACAGTGCTAGAATTATTTTTAAAAGGAGTTTTCATATTTTGTTCAATGTAGGTGCTAAATTGAGTTTTAAAATATACTTTAGAAGTACTAGGCTCATTTTGTCTTTGTCTACTGGAATTAAAAGTTGCTGGTTTATTTCAATTGGAAGGAATCGTGTTATAAATGAGAGGAATTAATATTTGGAGATTTTTTCTTGAATTACTCGCATTTGTTTGGAAATTATTGCGAAAATTGTTTGCATATGAAGTATGTATTTGAAAATATGGAGAACCTTTGAAATTAGATTTATTAGGTCTGTTCCAACAACGATCTCAAACCAGTCACTGACAACAGGATTCTGCGCAATAGATAAGTTGGCGGTTCCAATAATCTACTGACTGGTTTCTGACCGTTGTTGGAAAAGGCCTATTATTGTAGTAGGAATTTCTATTGTCTGACATATTTTGTAGAGTGTGTCTGTCTTGATGTAAAAGTGTATGGTGCTTATTTTGGCATAGTGTGAATATCCACGAGAAGTGCATTTCTTAACTAAATGGTTGTGTGCCAAATAGTTAAAACATAACTTGTTCTCTTTAATAAAATTAATCTCTTCTTGGTACGCTAAACCTCCAAATGTAAAACAGTTATAAATGCTGTGATTATTTGCGAAGTTGGACGATGAGAACTATTCGAATTAGAAGGAAATGCTTGAAAAATATGAACGTGATGTGCAATCTTGTGAGGCTTTATTTGACCTGCATTTAAGTCGGGAATTATTTGTCGTTCTAAAGTTGAACATTTCCTCTCCAAGAAACTAAAAAACAGTTTCAAATTTGGGAATTGATTTGGAGGAATTTCGTAGTTAAATTAATTTTTTGTTCTATTGTCTAATTTGAGAACAAATGTAAACTAAAAAGATTTCCCAATAATCATCAACATTTATTTCTAGATTTATCAACCCTTCTAAATTTTGTTTTATCGCTAGAGAGCTGTAGCTTGGAAATTAGATTTAAAGGTCCGCCTTGTAAATACGACTTCAAATAAATGATTTTTTTCTGTCTGTTAAGAAAACGACTTTTACTATTACATTTTCAAAAAGTTCTGAAAAAACTGGAATATTTAAAACTTGTTTATTTACATGAAACACGGAGTTTCGCTCCCTAATGTCGAATTATTTGTTTCGATAAAAAATGATTCAGTTTTCTTTCTTAAGGCTGTATATGTCACGATACTAAATTAAGTACTAAATTTAGCACTAAATTAAGTTATTAATTTAGTACTAAATTTAGAACTAAAAATATTTTTTTTCCGTTTGCAACGATACCAATTTTTAGTACTAAATTTACTATAGGCGCACGCGCATTGACGTATTAATACGTGAAATTAGCAGAGAAATGAAATCTGTGTAAGTGAAGTAAATGGTGTTTTTATTATCAATTTGATACTATATAGTTGACTTGACAACAACCAAATACAGCATAAAAACCACGAAAAAAACACAATAAAACCTACAAAATCAAACAAGCGAACTTTATTCAAGGCGATAATGTAAAATTGTCGCTAATTAAAAATAAAAGGGTACAGAAAATACCGTCGTGTCAACTTTTTCTATGAAAAACTACTGCGCAACATTTCGGCGCACTTTTAGTACTAAATTTAGTAGAAAATAGAACAAGATCTAATTAATTAATGACTTTTTTAGTACTAAATTTAGTACTAAATTTGCTGTTTGCAACGTGAATTTTTTTAGTACTTAAAAAATGCATTAATTTAGTTCTAAATTTAGTACTTAATTTAGTATCGTGACATACAGCCTTTAACTATGCTCTAATCGAGTAACATGGTTCTTCAATCGTTTCCCCTATCATTTAATTGTGTTTCATCCAAAGTTTCAATTTCATCTTGCACTAAATTGTAGGCATCGAAAGCCTAAATCAGACATTCTAATCTATCTTGAAAACCATAAATTTCAGATTCTGTTTTAAACCATGTATTAATTCTTGATATTTTACCCTTATTCATTTAAAAAATAATATTTTATCACTGTATGATGGCAACTAAATTCAATTATTAATAAGGAAACGTTTCATGATTTTACACTGGAGGAAAATTGAAACCTTTTCTGAACTTGTTTCTAATTTTATACAATAATTATTATGGAACAATAAATTTTTTATAAAAATATATACAATCAAAAAAAAATAAAATATTACCCTATTCAAAGTAAACATTTCATAGGGTATATTTTTTTCAATTTAAATTCACACAAATTTAGCATGCAGAATTAATTTTTCTTTTTAAATAAAAAGTCTAGGAATAATCAGACCTCTAGAGTCGAAATAATTCTGTTGGTATGTGGTTTATCCACAAACTTTCGAAACGGCGTCAAAAGTACTCGGGCAGCACAGATGGAGATGAAAAATTCCAGGGGTCAAAGGTCACTTAGACTAAGGTAATTAGTAGCCACAAGTAAGGGCTTTAATCATTACTTGTGGTTGTAAAGAATTTCTCACTGCTGAAAAGTAAGGGGGAAGTAAATTGGGGATTAGTAACCTCGAGTAATAGTGAAGGTAATGTTGACACATATATTGGTTTAACTATTTACAATTAAAATAAAATAATATATTTCAACGCCCACCCTCTTGGTTATGAAACCCTGAACAAAAAAAAAATTAAAACCAAAAACAAAACGGGAACGAACGACTCATATAGTTGGCAGGTATTCTCAATCAGACTGCTTAAACTGGGTACGGTGAAGGGGTCGCGTATATAAAAAAATTGTATTTGTAAATATCAGACTAAGGTCAATATTTAAATCTCGGATTTTTAAGTTTAAGGTAATTACTTTTTTTTTACACCCTTCAGACCTCCCGTACTACACCCTAATCCGTCTGTAGTCTGGCAGCACTGCAGCCTGCGGCTTATTGTACCACCATTTGAAGGTCCTACTACTTTCCCATTCACACCCTCATTAATTCTCATTCATTCCACGTCGTCGATGGTTAAACGTTAGTCGGATGAAATCCCATGGTGACACGACCCATGGTGGAACCTCCGGCAATTACTCTTAAATCGCAAGAAAAATCAAAATGTAAGTCGTGGATAATACGAATTCAAAAATTTAAATTTACGGTAATTACTTAAATCGCAAAGCAAATCAAAATTTTGACCAAGGATAGTATAAGTTGAAAAATTCCAAATTTACGGTAATTTTCTTAAATCACAAAAAAAATCAAAATGCAAATCAGGGACAGTATGAATTTAAAAATTTAAATTTACGGTAATTTTCTTAAATCGCAAAGAAAAATAAAAATTTAAATCAAGGATAGTATGAATTTTAAAAATTCCAAATTTACAGTACTTTTCTTAAATCGCAAAGAAAAATCTAAATGTAAATCCAGGATAGTATGAATTTTAAAATTTAAACTGCGGCACTTCTGAAACTCGTGAGGAAAATATTAAAAAATATATATAAACACGGCCAATAGGTATCCAAACAAAACAAAAATTTTTCGACTGTTAATTTAATTATTAAATTTGGGAATTTTCAAACAAAATTATTTACGTGTAAATGTAAATCTCAAAAGGTGTTTAAATCTACCTAATTTGATTCGGTTTTATTTTCTAACTAAACTCGATGCTACGGCAAAAAATCAAAACGGGTTTTTTGTATTTACTGCGGTAAACAAAACGGTTTTGGCTCGCGGCGCTGCTATTACAATTATCGACTGACTCTTTCAATCGCTCGAAATGGAAAATGGAATTAAAAATTTCTCTCTCACTGTTTTCGATTTCGACTCGAAAAATATTTACCAATGCCCCGCGCATGATCAACTTAAGAGGGAGAAGGTATTCGAGAAGGGGTGCGTAAATAGAAAACCTACTTCAATACGTCCCCCAGGGGGTCAATTCTCGACTTGTAGGAACCTTTTCCTATAGGAATTTGTGACACTCCTATATGTAGAAAAATGTCATAAACTTCCGATGTGTAGAAAAATATCAAAAATTCCTATAGGAAAAAATTCCTACGAGTCGAGAATCGACCCCCAGGCAGTGACCAACTAGACCAGCCATACTCAACCTGCGGCCCTCCAGGCTTTTTTTGCGGCCCGTAATAATACTAAGAAGATGCTTTTTAAAACTATAAGTTTCTATATTTTAAATCTTAAGCAAAATGCGCAAAAACATTAATTAGTCACTGCGCTAAATATCACGCTATTTTTTAAATAAACATTTGGAATCCGTCGGGTTACTGCAAAAACAAGATAACTCACATTTTTAGAGTTTCGAGAAAACGCCCTTCAAAAGTTCAAAATTGAATAAAAAATTAGAAAAACTATTTAATAAGCAATAACTCCAATGGAAAAGGGTATTCAAAACATAATTATTCTTCACAAAGTATAAACGATTGATAAAAAAAGTCACTTAGCTTATTTTAGCTGTATACATACAGGTCATAATATTCAAAGTATGTGTCACTATCTTCAATGGAAGATTCAGGTACCGTGTCTTTAAATTTATTGGATATAGGTAGATTAATAACGGTGAAATTCATCACGGAGAAGCACCTGATTTGCAAAGTTTTAATAAATCTTTCTTCTTGCACATTTTGTAAGTATTTTCAAAGGTATTGTTTTCACCCTTTCAGGCATCCCTCTATTGGTTTTTGAAGATTAGCTGTATCGCAGAAAGAAAGGGTGACGTAATCACCTTGTCATTTTCGGAACAATCGAGAAAGGCCAGAGACGGCTCTAGGCAAAAAAACTAAATGGCTTGGGCAAAATGTTGAAGTATTTCAACAAAAATAAGTGTTTTGGGAAAAATATATACTATTATATGACTCACACTAAATACATTTAACAAAATAAGTAATTTGTCTTTTATCTGGACACACTATTAGCAATGGAACACAATTTTATGCTCATGTTTTGGTGTAAATGTCACTCATCTTGTTTGTGCATATTTTGAATGTATTAATATGGAGTTAGAGTTAGTTTTTATTAGCCATCTGTTTATCATAGATTTCGTTCCATTTTTCTTGTTTATACTGTATTTGAACTATTTTGTAGACGAAAGTGCACTTAACTCGAAAATGCCAAAAGGGGAGTTATCTTATTTTTGCAGTATCCTATCAATATATTTATGTTATGTGTTTTATTTATTAGAGATCCCCACTAACTAATTTTAAATGGATGGCCTGAAAAAGGGTCATTATCCAAAAATATTGTGGCCCGTGTAACATAGCAAATATACGAATGTGACCCGAATGAAAAAAATGTTGAGTATGGCTGAACTAGACTATGGTTTTTATGTGTTAATCTTGCACAAAACCTATTTGAATATATCATCGGATGGTGCTGTATTGGAGTAGGATTGCGCGTTATTACGCTGCCTAGACATGCGGAAATACTACTTCAGTGTTTTCTAGCGTAAAAAAACATATGTATTTGCATAGTTTATTAATATTTGTTATCATACTGTAAATGATTCTTAATATTGAAGGTTATATTATGGGGTTGCTTTTTGGCACCTTAACTGAAATAGGTATCTTTAGCTCTTCGGCGTGAGGTAGTTGTGGGTTGTTCTTTGGCAAATTACTCTAGATATAAATATAAGTATAACTTCCTTCACTTTGACCGTCCATTTTCACGATTCGATAGTGAGTTAATATTGCAATAAGTAATGTTTCAATAGTTTTTTCCATTTTATTGGTAGGCTCGTTAATTCACTTTTTGTTTATAAACAACCGAATACCGAGCCGCCGCGTGTTATAAACATAACTAAATATAAGAACTAAAGGAACACTTGCCGTACTAAAGTAGCAATTACAGAATGTTACGCCGCGTATAGACCGGAAAATCCTACTCCAATACGACACCATCCGGGGCTATATTCAAGTAGGTTTTCTGCACAAATAACGCATAAAAACACTAGTCTAGTTGGTAACTGCCTGGGGGACGTATTGAAGTAGCTTTTCTATTTACGCAGAAGGGGTACGGTGCTGGGTGCTGACGTTCGTTCTCGTTTAAAATATTAAAAATGATAAATTCCCAAATCTAAAATTTTCTATAATATAAATTCAAAATCCTGGTTTAAAATTACTTTTGAAAACCATTGCTATATTGTGAAAGTACTATGGATTTTCGGATTATTATGTATTTCAAAATAATAGATACAGGGTGAAGCCAAAAAGTAACGAATAATTAATTTTATTAAATTGATATGCCGGATTCTAATCAAAGTTAGATTTAAAATCATTAAGAATATTAATTCGGCAATTGAATAAAAAAAATAGTAATGAAAAATTACTTCATTCCAAACTGGAACTTATATCATTGAAATTTGCTTTCTTATTAGTTGAAATCGAAAGTTTTACATTTTCTACTTAAAATGTAAAGAGTTTAAACTTTTAAATATTGTTTTCTCTATCCGGCTCGCAGGGTCAAAATGAAGGGGTGAGTCTAAGGTATTTTTGGAATTCAAAACTACTACTTCACGACCATATATCACCATGTATCTTCCATAGTTGTTTTTTTTTTTTTTTTTTTTTTTTCGATTTATGGCCTAGGTATATATGCCAGTCTCAAGTTTGTGTTTTAAATTCTCAATCATGTGTGTTCTGTGTAGGCTTTGTTACTGTTTCTCAGCGCCACTTCAGGAACAGCACTGTTAATTAGAACCCAACAGTGAATGGTCGAGTGGGGAATCCTACCAAAAGGCATCAGAATTAATTTTAAATAATTAAATTAAATAAAAAAAATCCCGGCCAACGGTGGGATTCGAACCCTTGGATCCGCAGACAGAGACTCTACCACTGAGCCACCCACCTCCTAGTTGTTTATTTACTGGTTCGTTTTACGAGAAACAATATTTTTTGTAGGAATAAAACACACCGGATTAAACTTGAAAAACTCCATTAACTCTAATAAGGACCATCTCAACTTTACGACGTTGAGAAAACATCTTCACAACTGAAGCTTACAAACCCAACTACCTTTCGAGACATTTTAAGATACATTCTCGATGAGCAGAGAAAGCAATCGTATTTGCAGTGCACATGTCACTTTAAAGTAACACCCGATACATAAAATTTACATTTTCTATTATAATATGTATTTATCAAATAATATTTTGATAAACATTAATTTCAATTCATAAGTACGTCCTTGATAAAAGTAAATACAACGTTAGGCGAGACACGTACTGACCTTAATCGATAAATATAAAAATATGGGTCAACAATGAAAGGCAATCTCTGCCTGAGTCTCATCAGACTCTGTCTGAGTCTCATCGTCGTCTCTCATATAAGTAGAAGCAGTGACGTGACGTGCTCTGGTCGTCTAGCTATATATGTTTATCCCCTAAGGCCCTTTTTACATAATATTGTAACTTTTTTGGAGATTTTATTTATCGTTAATAAATTGTTAATTGTTGTTCTGCTCTTTTATTTCCCCAAGTCAGATAGTACATAGAGTCACTATTTAAAGTGGCTCTATCACGACCGAAAGGATCGTAACAATATGTCAAAAAGCTGAGGTCAGAGTTGCAATATCTTTTAATTAATTCTAGTGAATGCATATTTTTAGCCGAGGTCTTTAGTCATTAACATGGATTACGTTTGTTCTTTAGATTTTTTCCTGAATTGCAAAATAAATTTCTGGAGTAAAATAGAAATGAAACTAGTAAGGGATCAGTATTATTTAAAACACTTGACCAATTCACCTTATTACATGCTTTCAAAAACCTAATATAATTATATTTACTGAAGGGGTGTAGATTCTTGAAATTCAAAACTACCAATCCACGACCACATCACCTTCTATCTTCAATAGTCGTTTATTGACTAATTAGTTTTGCGAGAAACTAAATACACCGGATTAAACTTGAAAACCTCTATTAACTCGAAGGACCATCTCAACTTTACGGCCGTCGAGAAAACATTTTCATTTAATCCTTATACTATTTACAAAAATGAAAACTAAGCGCGACTCTTCACAACTGAAGCCTAAAACATAACTATCATTCTCGATAAGCAGAGAAAGCAATCGCATTTGCAGTGCACATGTCACTTTCAAATAACAGCCTATACATAAAAGTTACATTTTCTATTTTAATTTACATTCATCAAGTAATATTCTGATAAATATTAATTTCAATTCATAAGTACGTCCGCGATAAAAATAAATATAACGTTAGACGAGACACGTATTGACCTTAATCGATAAATATAAAAATCGGCTGGGTCAACAATAAAAGGCATTCTCTGTCCGAGTTTCGTTAGACTCTGAATCTCAACATTGTCTCTCATATAAGTAAAAGCCGTGACGTGCCTTGGTCGCCTATATATGTTTATTCCAAAAGGCCCTCCAATAAACACAGTTTATCGGCACAGTAACTGGTGAGGCTTCGGCATATAGGCAGGGTATGTCCGCCCAGCTGAATGTCGGTAGCCCACTAAATTGTAGCCGCGTTCATATATCTATATATAATTCGGCCCGTAAGAATGCCTCTCATGCCCTGCTAGCCAAATATTAACCGCATTCGGCCCGTAAGGATGCTTCCCATGTCTGGAACGCCAAATATGGACCATATGAGTTTTCTACTTCTAAATTACGTCAAATGGTACGGTCCTCCCGGCTCAGAAGAATCGCCGACAACGGCAATCCGAGTACTCGGCTTCCCGTACATGCTGGTGTCATATAAAAATAAAGACGCCCATTCTAATTAACAGCGATTTCTTGATCTATCACATTATCCCTTTGCCCTATGAAAATTCCATCATCAATTCACCCAGTCCTTTCCTCGTAGACAGTACCGAACTCCATCAATATGAAGATAAACCCTGCCCACAAATCGAGGAAACCTATTTCTGTGAACACCATGAAGATGTCACAAACGATACATGTCCATAGCCCTGATTCGAGCCGAACAATCAGTCTGTAAAGTCGAAAAAATTGTTCTATATCACACCATAACAGAACAAATCAACAATAAATTCCTGCTAGTACTACATACCGAAATTCCCATAAGTCTGGATAAACTGCGAGAGAAAGAAAATAGCCATAACCAACGTCAATACGTATTGAAATTCCCAAGGGATGTAGTATTAAAATAGAAAATTCATTACATGAAAACACAAGAAAATGCAATAAGAGTCCATTACATCAAATCCAACTTACCAAAACCTTCCTCTGAAATTACATTCAATAAACCTCAAAGCCATCCAAGAATTGCAGAAAATAGCGAATTCCACCCAAATTCCACCCCAAAATTTGGAATGTGCTCAGCATAACGATAATAATAGCCCTGGTATCTACTATCATCTACATATGGTACCGAAAGGAGAAATCCAAAAATCACCAAAATTTCTTGGAAGAAAACCACCAACCCGAAAACAACCCCATATCAGTATTGTTTTCGCCTAAGGAGGGTTTTGTAAGAAATGTTGATCTTATTAAAATATAAAACTGTTAACCTTCATTTGTCATTCTTATGTAAAATACATTATTTAAAATCATTCTATACTCGAACAATTTTTATGTGATGGTGACTCATCTTGCGGATTGCACTGTTGTCAACCGGCAACAGTGTAATTCTATTATGATTTTCACAGCTCAACTTACCGGGATCATTTTATTGTTTATGCTTCGTCAATGCGGAAATTTAAAAAGTGAGATTATTCCATAATATTTACTCCTCGTACAAATATTGTATCTAGCCAAGTTAGGTAAATACCTTGAATCAGCGATAAACTCGTCAATACTAAGAAGGTCTACTGGGAAGGCTGATAAACCAGTTAGGTATTAATTCAATTAAATAAATCAGTGTGGTAGTGTGAGACAGATATACAGGGTGTTAAAAAAAAAGTGTCACAAAATGAAATGGTGAATAGTATGACCCAAAATAAGCAGAAAAGTCTTAATAAATATATGACCGCAAATTAATGGTTTCGGAGGTACGGACCATTTTGTATTTATAACAATTTTTTATTATTATAAAAAAACAATGATATTTATAAACAATCAATAACAACATAGAGTTAAATGAGATGTTCAAAGTGCCCTCCCTCCATTTCAATGCATTGCCATTTGCACGACCGTACATAAAATGCATGTCAGCTAATTCAATATTAGTGTAAACAGGCATAACGAAAATTTATAAAACTATTCACCCACAACAAAATAATAACTGCAAATAGTATCTATGAAAAAACATCGGTAGACTCCGATAAGAAAAGCAAGTTTTTGAGAATGAAAAAAAATAATCAAAAAATGATACAAAACACTCCGTATCTCTGAAACCATTCATTTGCGGACATATGTTTATTAAGACTTTTCTGCATATTTTGGCCCATACTACCCCCCGTTTTATTTTGTGACACTTTTTTTTAACACCCTGTATAATTAGTTGAAGTAGTTTATTTTTATGTTAAACTAAAGTGTTGTATAACTTTTTGTGTTAACATTGCCCGGTTAACTGAGATAGACATTATGTTATATTTATTAACTTGAAAATAAATGTTTATTAAGATAAGTAAATAACGGATATGTAGACCAATCTAATTAAGGATGCCACAGCATTGCCGGTTTTTAATATGATATAAATTTGAATTTTAGTTAATCCTTTCCTGGCTAATTAGGGTCGCAGGTAGTTGATGGGTTAAATATTTATCGTGTGGCACTGACCCCGCATAACCTGTTATAAACAGGACTATTTACCCCATATTTACCCTAATTTCCAAATAATGGTTAAAATAAATAAGTGTATATGGGCTATTTGTTTTATTTATTTTAGTTACGTGCATTTTTTATTTGTGTTAGGAACTTTGATTTAAGTATGTTTATTATATTTCCAGTATATTTTTATTATTTTTGCCTTAATTTGACATTTTCTGTGAAGTTTTTTTGTGTATTTTATTTGGGTGGTAAGTACCCATCTAGCACTTTTATTTTATTAAAATATAATTTAAATTCATTATACATAAAAATAGTTTGTGGATTGAATGCCTCCAAAAAAATCCATCGAAATCACAAACACATTTCGGAAATATTTCAACAATATTACATTGAAACATTTGCAATGTTGTATAAATATTACGAAACATTTCTGAAATTTGCCTGAAACGTAAAAATGTCCTCTACATATAATATTTCACAGTAATATTTCTGAAATGTAAATTAGAAATCTTTTAGAAATATTCAATACTAATATTTCAGTTTTTTTTCTATTATAATATTATACTAAAAAAGGCCATTTAAAAATATACATGTTTATTTAAAATACACAAAACTCAAACATTGATTCTTAAACAAACAAATACATAAATATGTTTTAAAAAATATTTCATAAAATATAGAAGCGAATTGCTTCATTTCCACAAATTCCTTTATATGCACTAATTTGAAACAACTAGGTTTTTTTGATAAATGATCCAAGTAAAGAAACATTTACGATTATTATAATCTAATCATTAAGATCAATTAGCAATTTTATTTTAACCTAACTTATCTATATAGTATACGTTAGAGTCTAATTATTTAGTTACACTAGGTACCGTTAACGTATAACACTTAACCGCACTATACTCTGTTTTAATCTAACATCACTGAACTAACTCAAAAGGCCTGGTTCTCTTGAGTCTTCTTATTAGATTGACATTGTTGAGGAGCTGGATAATGTCAAGGTTTCCATATTGGAGCAGTCGTTGTTGGTGACTACTGGCAAATTTTTGTATTATATTTTCAACAGTCTGCACTTTAAGGTCCTTATAAAGATCAGTATTACGGCAGTACCAGGATGCATCGACGATGTTCCTTAATACTTTATCCTGGAAACGTTGAATAACTTGGATGTTATTTTTACTGGCACAGCCCCAAAGCTGGCAAATTGCTTTATTTCCACCAATTCCTTTAAATGCACTAATCTGAAACAAAATATAGGTAATTAAAAAGGATTTATACAAATTATTTGATTAACAATTGTTTTATTAATATTGTTTCAAATTAACTATAATAAAACAATACCCATGTCTAAACAAAACATGAAGATCCACCTAAGCAAGCATTATTTATGTAGTTCTCACCTTAATTTCTAAAGACATATTCTGCTTCCCATATAACAAGTTCACAATGGATGGATATCAAAACCCAACAACTCAAATCTATAATTATTTGGAATATAGGCTTGTTTCTAGCTGGTGGCTTCTTACAAATCAGAAATACTTTATTAATTGTTGGCCTTTTACAACATAACCCGTTTAGTAACCTTTTGTGTAATATGTACACCATGTTTCAGAAACATTTGCAGTGAAATAGTTAATTAAAATATTTCAGAAATATTCCAGAAACTTGTGCTTGAAATGTTATGTTTGGAATATTTCTGAAATAATGTGTGCTGTATGGGAGGCCATTTCAAATATATACCGAGTCCACCTAAAAATTTCGAATGGCTTTATTTCTGATAAAATTTAAGTTGAAATCTTGCATTTTTGGAGGTGAGGCAGTGCTGCAGTGCATTGAGGCAAGAAAGTCTACATACTTTTCATACATAGAGGTACCTTGATTTTTCATAGCAAATAAAATTTTAAATTAAAATATTCTAAAAAGTAATCTTTGTAATTTGTAACTTTTTTTAATATGGATTATGTACACAAAAAAATGCTCTCATAATCCTTTACAATCTATGCAGGGTACCATTGAAAATTTTGAGGTAAGGGTAGGTTGATTCAAATGGAGATAAAAAAGATATAAAAGAATATTCTTAAATGTGCCACAAAATTTAAATGGGGTCCAGACACAACAACGTCGTTAATGTTTTATAGATCTTACATCCAATCAATCATCGACTATGGGTGCATATTATATGGATCAGCTGCGAACTCAAGCCTTAAGTTATTAGATTGTATGCAGGTTAAAGCAGTCAAAATATGTCTCGGTGCGTTTAAATCTTCCCCTACTCCTGCAGTTCTTGCGGAAGCACAAGAGCCTCCTCTTCACTTACGAAGACATTTTCTAGCATGCAAAAGTTAGTTACATTTAAAATGTTTTCGGAAAAAATACTGAATTCTTCCTTTATCCTGAATAGTGAAAACCTGACCTGAAGCCTGTGTATCTTTAAACCAGTTTATAAATAAAATTGAGTCTTACGATATTCTTTCTATATACCAGTTTAATTTTTCTCCTTATTGTTC
The DNA here is from genome assembly GCA_927349885.1 of Psylliodes chrysocephalus. Lineage (NCBI taxonomy): Eukaryota > Metazoa > Arthropoda > Insecta > Coleoptera > Chrysomelidae > Psylliodes > Psylliodes chrysocephalus. Next base: position 67,634,811 of record OV651813.1, read on the forward strand.
AAAGCCAACAATCTTATTTCCTGAATTTACTTCTTACCCTAAAATTAATAATATAATCATAAAATCGGTAGTGGGAACGCTAGATACAGTTAATACTATTTTTGCGATCGGTCTAAAGTTTCTAACTATTCCTGCAATCTTAACAAAAATCCTATTATAAGAGAAATTATTCAGTCTCTCCTTTCTCTTCATAATAATTCTAAAATCAAGATCGTTTTCATCTGGGTTAAAAATCATAAAGGGATAGTTGGAAATGTAAAAGTCGATTTAGCTGCTAAATAATCCATTCTTCTTCCAACTATTAGTAATATTCATTCTCCGCAGGATATTATTCATGCAATGAAACGAAATGTTAGATCAAGCTGGGAGAAACTTTGGGAACACTTTGTTTCTCATTCAAATAACCCATATACTTATTCACCCTGTTCTTCCAAAATCTATTCCCCACATTACAAATGTCTAGGGTATTATTGTAAGACTTTAACAAGGATGGGGGTTTTCCATCACACCTTTCCAGAATTGGTATTAATATATCACCTTCCTGTCAATGCGACAATTCTTCTTTTGCTGATATCAACCACCTCATTTTTTCTTGTATCCACCATAATCCTCATCGTCCAGATTTTCTTAAATATCCTTTTTACTTTCCTATCTGTATACAGATATAAGGAAAGTATAGGAATCATGATTTTTTTCGACCTCGAGTTTTCGACGGATTTTTACGTTTTGAGGTCCCCTGAATCCGTTTTGACTATTTTCGCGATGATGTCTGTGTGTGTGTCTATGTGTCTGTATGTCGCATAACTCATAAACCGATACACAGAAAACACTAAATTTTAAACTTAAGCTTTATTCCAGCGTCTAATGAACTGATTAGATTTTGGACAGAGTCGGAACATCTGGAGGGGTACTTTATAGGTGGTCATTTTTATATTTTATGGAATATATCTGTTATTTACGTTTTGAGAAGAAAATTCTTCAAATAAAAGTTACTTCTAATATAATTATCTATAACTTTTGTTCTATACAAAATTTTCCTAAAATGGTCCGTATTCGAGAAATTTGACAAAATGTAAAAAAAATAATTTTTTATAAAAATTGTTCAAATAAAAGTTGTTTGTAATATAATTCTCTATAATTTTTATTATATACATAATTTTTTTAAAATGGACCGTATTCGAGATATTTGAGAAAATGTGTAAATTTCGAATTTTGAAGAAAACTCAAAAACGGATAAAGAAAAAAACATTAAATTTTAAACTTAAGGTTTATTTCGGCCTGACGTGAAATTATTAGATTTTGGACAAAGTCGGAACATCTGGGGGGTACTTTATGGGAGGCCGTTTTTATATTTTATGAGAAATTTGACAAAATGTGCAAAATTCTGATTTTTATGAAAATTGTTGAACTAAAAGTTGTTTGCGATATCGATTTCTATAATTTTTGTTTATACATGATTTTTCTAAAATGGACCGTAATGGAAAAGTGCTAAATTTTAATTTTTCAGTATTTTCGTTTTCAATATCTATAGAAAAATGTTTCGAGGTAGATGTATGTGGACAATGTATATATTTAGTTTATCCTCTAAACATTTATAGAGATGCTGCAATAGGTTGTACAAAATAACCGGAGAAAGCCTATAATAACTAGATAGGAAAGTCATGTGTTGGACACATCAGATTTTTCCAAGTATTTCTATTTTATTAAGTTCATTTGGTGAGAAAATATATAACTTAATTATTTAATTTTTAATTAAAGAAAATATTAAAATATAAATAAATAATTATTCGATTTACAAAAGTCTGTGGCAACAAAAACTACGTTTAGATGCCAATCCTAAAAAAATAAAAAAAATATATAAAAGTACTCGAAGTACGATCCCTATGCACGGCTTCATATCTTAATAATTCATAATTTAAGTTTAAACAGAAATAAACAAATCCGAAGTATTCGCGCGGATACCCGGTATATATTTTTTAAATGGATATAATTTATCCTTTTTTTTAATTAATGTGTATTAGGATGTACATGATTACGTTCATGTCTTCATATTTAATTGGCACTGGCGAAGCCAACAGGACAGTATGATCACGATTATACGTATATAGGGTGTCTCGGTAATATACCGCCAAACTTTTAAGGATGGTAGGGTGCACCAAAAAATCTTGTTTGCTTAATGAACATATTATGTCCGAAACGCTTAATTTTCGAAATACAGGTAATTTTAACCAAAAGTTATAACGCTCGGTATATATTTACAACGGTTTAACTTGTTTTGTATAAAACAACTAAAAATACAACTTTATTGTCTCATTATATTTTTGCGAATCTCTTTTCGTCTTCGATGAAATTTGGTGAAATTATACCTTTGTACACCTTAAATGAGCAAAAAAAAATTCAGTTTAAAATATTTCGTGATAGGAATCATGAATTTTTACGACCTCCAGTTTTCGACAGATTTTTACGTTTTTAATGAATGAATGAATGAATCCGTTTATTTAGCCATTGCTATTATATACAATAATTTTTTTTTTATCTTACATAATATACACAATTGTTTAATTTGATTCTCTAAGATATTTAGGTACATAATTTTTTGTTAAACAAATTCAAATTGCTAGAGTCTTTTATTACTTTTGGCAGATTATTAAAAAGATGTATTCCATTAATTAGCAACGATCCCATTAAGAAAGTTTTATTTGAAAAATTTATGTTGAAATTTTCATCGGATCTTAAATGTCGAGAATGTAAGTGTTGCCGCGTAACTAGTAACTCACTTAGATATTTCGGTGTTAATTGATGCATCATTTTATAGATTACAACGAGGGTTGCCTTTTTAATATTCTGTTCAATAGAAAGCCAATTTAGGGTTTGTAGCATATTTTTGATTGGAGTGTAAATATTACATTTTAGAACAACTCTCATACATTTGTTTTGGAGTACCTGAAGTCTGCTTACTTGTTCTTTATTACATGAAAGTAAAAGTGACATACAAAAGTTAAAGTGTGGATATACAATTGTGTTATAAACAAGATTTCTACTCCATTGAGACAAATTTGAAGCTATTCTTCTAAAGAACCCTATTTTCTTCCCTAATTTCCTACATAAGTAGTCTGCATGACTGTTGAAAGTCAATTGAGGATCTAAAATAACACCTAGGTATTTAATCGTATATACTTGTTCGATGGCAATATTGTTTATAGAGATGATAAAATTTCGCTCCGCAAAATTGTTACAGGTCGATTTAGATCCCATTGCGATAAACTTGGTTTTATTTGCATTTAGTTTTAATTTGTTGATACACAACCAGTCATACAGAATACTTAGCTCACTGTTTAAGGTGCGAACAGCTTCTTCAAAATTAGTAGCCGCGACAGATATGAGTGTGTCATCCGCAAATAAACTTACAAAAGATTGTTGTAACGCGTCCTTTATGTCGTTTATATATATATATATATATATATATATATATATATATATATATATATATATATATATATATATATATATATATATATATATATATATATATATATATAATGAACAATAAAGGGCCCAGGACACTGCCTTGTGGTACACCGAATCCATTGGACACACTGTTGCCTACTCTAATTTGGTGGTATCGGCCTTGAAGGTAGTTGTGGATTAATTTTATCTGATTTTATATCATATTTCTGTAGTTTGTAAGTAGCAGTTTCCGATCAATCGTTTCAAAAGCACGCTTTAAATCCACAAATACACTAAAAACTACTTTTCCTTTATTAATTTCCTCCCTCCAGTTAAAACATGCAAATTGCAATGCCGTTTCACATGAATGACCATCACGAAAACCAGACTGCCCTGGAGTACAAAATATTGTTTCTTTCAAAGAATAGCTTCAATTGATCTCTTAACACAATTTCAATAATTTTATCTATAGTTGGTAGTAAATTAATTGGCCTAAATTGTTCTGGCAGGGTTGGCGACGGAACTTTAGCTATTGGCACGATTACACTAATTTTGAGATCCGAAGGGATTCGTCCACTAGTTATCACTGTATTTACAATATTTAGCAAGGGATATCCAACTACACAAAATAGGTCTTTAAGAAGTTTTGGACTTAAAAAACCGTCACTCGAACTTTTATTCTTTAGGCTGCTCACTATTTTTTGTAACTGGCTGAAAGTGATTTCTTGAAATTTTGCTAATTGTTCTTTCTGTACTTCAAGGTCATTTCCAAATTGCAGTAAGCCTTTATCTTCTATACTCTCAGCTAGATCACGAATGCTATCACTGTAATATTTATTTAAAGTTTTCTTCAGGTGGTCCGGAATAGCCTTCAAAATTGATTTTATCTATTGGCAGATCTTCTTTCTTCTGTCCAAATAACTGTTTTATTGTTTGCCACATCTTTTTGCTATCTCCTTTGGATTTGTCAATTTTGTCTTCGTAGAATAATTTCTTTTCTCGGCGTAATACACTGACTGCCTGGTTCCTCTTGTTTTTATAATCATTCCAATCCTCCTGAGTACCCGTAAACTTAAATCTATTGTACGGTGCGTTTCGTAATTTTTGTGCCTGTGTAACACGTATATTGATCCATGGTGTCTGATTGCATTTAATTTTATTAATGGGGCTAATTTTATTGAGAGAGTCTCGAACATTATTTGAAAAATTATTATATAACACCTCGACATCCGTTGATGTTGTTTCCCAATGCTTTCCTATCAAGTCCAGTATAATTTTATGTATATTTTCCTCATTCATATTCCTTCTCCAGATAAATTTGTCCACAGATGTATGATTTAAGCCAGGTACATTTATTCCTATTACATCATGGTCTGATATTTTAGGAAAGTTTCTAGGGAGTTCAGCCACGGTGAAATTGGGGTCCCCTGAATCCGTTTTGACTATTTTCGGGATGATGTATGTGTGTGTGTCTGTATCCACCATAACTCATGAACCGATACAAAGAAAAACACCAAATTTTAAACTTAAGCTTTATTCCGGCGTCCAATGAACTGATTAGATTTTGGGCAGAGTCGGAACATCTGGGGGGTACTTTATAGATGGTCATTTTTACTTTCCTATCTGTATACAGATATAAGGAAAGTATAGCAATCATGATTTTTTTCGACCTCGAGTTTTCGACGGATTTTTACGTTTTGAGGTCCCCTGAATCCGTTTTGACTATTTTCGCGATGATGTCTGTGTGTGTGTGTCTGTGTGTCGTATAACTCATGAACCGATACACAGAAAAACACCAATTTTCAAACTTAAGCTTTGTCTCAGCGTCCAATGTGCTGATTAGATTTTGGGCAGTGTCGGAACATCTGGGGGATACTTTATAGGTGTTCATTTTTATATTTTATGGAATATATCTGTTATTTACGTTTGGGGAAGAAAATTCTTCAAACAAAAGTTACTTCTTATATTATTATCTAAAATTTTTGTTCTATACAAAATTTTCCTAAAATGGTTCGTATTCGAGAAATTTGACAAAATGTAAAAAAATATTTTTTTATAAAAATTGTTCAAACAAAAGTTGTTTGTAATATAATTCTCTATAATTTTTATCCCTCACATAATTTCTCTAAAATGGACCGTATTCGAGATATTTGAGAAAATGTGTAAATTTCGAAATTTGAAGAAAACTCAAAAACGGATAAAGAAAAAAAACATAAAATTTTAAACTTAAGTTTTATTTCGGCCTGACGTGAAATGATTAGATTTTGGGCAAAGTCGGAACATCTGGGGGGGTACTTTATGGGGGGCCGTTTTTATATTTTATGGAATATATCTGTTATTTATGTTTGGAGAAAAAAAAATGTTCAAATAAAAGTTATTTCTAATATTATTATCTATAATTTTTGGTTTATGTCAAAATTTCCTGAAATGGTCCGTATTCGAGAAATTTGTCAAAATGTGCAAAATTCTGATTTTTATGAAAATTGTTGAAATAAAAGTTGTTTGCGATATCGATCTCTATAATTTTTGTTTATACATTATATATATTTAGTTTATTCTCTAAACAATAATAGAGGTGCTGCAATAGGTTGTACAAAATAACCGGAAAAAGCCTATAATAACTAGATAGGAAAGTTATGTGTTGAACACATCAGATTTTTTCTATTCAAAACACTTTTTTTTTAAATTCTACGCTGAAAAATTATCGTACAAATTTCTTCAGGTGTTCATTTTTTTCATTTTGACATGTAGTTTCCGATAAAATAAAAAAATATGTAGTCACGATTAAAAAACATGCTCAAAACTGGAGAAAAACAAAAAATGCAATAGCAACTCAAACATTTAAGTAGAATGATTAAGATTCAGACAAATACATTTTTTTAGTCATGGGTTTCAAATTTTCCTGTTAACATTTTTTTTTCTAAGTTTAATTTGAGTGGACTAATGGTAGCAGGTATATGATTGATGGTTTTTATCTTAACAACATTAAGATGGATGCAGTAGCGGGTCCAAGTAATTCACAACGGAAGCGGAAAAATCTTTCAAACGATGAAAAACAGATGGTCTGTAGCGTAAATGAAAGTTTAATAAATACACTTCCGACAATGCCTTGGACCGCTGTTCATTTTTAACGAGAGTATCCGTGGCGACAATTGAACAAATTGTACGTGAAAGGAAGGTGACTGGGTCTGTGCAAACCAGTGTTGCCAGAACTGTTTGATAAAAAGTAACAGATTGATGGTTTAAAAGGTAATAGATTTCAGAAAATAGTAAAAATGACTACGTTTATTTTTATTTGGATTATCCAGACGATTTTCGCGTTAATTTCCGGATTTTGACTATTTAATCCTGTTTTTATTCGGATGTGAATGAAATAAAGGTGGTCAATAAAACAGTGAGAGAAATCAAAAATATGCCGATACATTCACCATACCGTTACCCTAATTAGCAACCTTTTTGCCAAATTCACATTTGCATGCCAACTTGTAGAGAAAAAACCTCTATTACATGTTTCAAACCTCATAAATCCAGAATCTAGAATAATATTAAATCTGTAACTGTTAAGTACATTTACGGATTTGTTTTTACCCATCTCTAAATTCACGCGATATAACCGAACTTAAATTTTCGTTCAAGGACGACTCTGAGTTATGTTTATAAATACGGATCATAATGGGAGTTTGGCGTTTTAATTTTAGACAAAGAGCAATATCACACCTTCACTGGTGGGTAAGCATGGAGGAAGGATAATTGGGTAAGTTGTGGTAATATTGTAAAATTTGTGAAAAGTAAAAAATAGTAATAGATTTGATGAGTAACGTAACAACGTAATAGAATTGTTAAAATAGTAATAGATCTATTACAATTGTAATAGACTGGCAACGCTGGTGCAAGCTCTAAAAGAAAAATATGGCAGGTTTTTTTTTTAACAAATCGCCAACCATGGAATCCATTAGAAGGAAATTATTGGAGAATATTCTCTTTAAGAAAATAGTACATGAGTTAAAGTTTCGATATGCAAGACGATCTCGTAACTCTGTTTTAATAGAAAGAGAAGAGATCGTTTCATGGCGACGAAAATATCTTCGCTCTATAAGAGAACATCGTTCGGCAAACAAGACAATATATTATCTGGATGAAACATGGTTGAATGCTGGTCACACATTATTTAAGATCTGGCAAAATATTACGGTAACAAGTTATTGAGAAGCATTTGTGGAAGGTCTACCAACAGGATTACGGGGACCAACTGGAAAAGGACAACGACTAATTGTTGCCCATATAGGTAGTGAAAGAGGTTTTTTAAACGACAGTGCCTTAGTTTTCTTATCTAAAAAGCGGGGGATTATCACGAAGACATGGACGCTCAACGCTTTGAAGGTTGGTTTGAAACACTACTTTCACGGATCGAGCCAAATTCAGTGATAGTGCTTGATAACGCTTATCAAAGCCGCTTAGTGGAACGTCTACTCACTATGGCCACTAAAAAAGCGGTGATGCAAGGTTGGTTCCGACAAAAGATAATTCCCTTTTCTGAGGACATGGTTAAATGGGAGCTTATAAGCATAATTAGACAGCATCGAGACAGATATCGTTAGCATGTTGTAGATACATTGGCTCTTGCTCGAGGTATAACCGTATTAAGACTTTCTCCGTACCATTGCGAATTGAATCCGATAGAACTTATTTGGGCGGAAGTAAAGGGTAACGTAGCTCGTGAAAATGTGACATTTCAAATTAGCGACGTCCAACGTTTACTGGAAATCGGAATGGCACGAATACAGAAAGATTGGACGAATGCCATAACCCACGTCATTAAGGAAGAAGACAACATATGGGGATTGGACGGGATGGTGGACAATGTAATCGAAAAGGTGGTGATAGAATTCAATGTCTCAGAGGATTCCAGTTCTAAGGACTCTTCACCATAAATCAATATTTTTTATTTTATTCTTGATTACTGATTTATATGTGATGCATGTAAGTATATTTATTTTTAATTTATCTTATCAATCAATTGCTAAATTATTTCAGTGTTTTTTTTTTTATTTAAATTTTTTGATTATTAGAAGGCCATACTTTTTTAATTCCTATCAATATTTTAAATTGCATTTTGTTCTGTATTTAAATTTACATGCACTTTTTATTTTCCCTGTATACCACTAAATATTTTACAAATTTTATTCGTCATTATTGTAGAACTTTTTAAATATTTTTTTGTAATATTATTAATAAAAAAATTCCCATTCTTGTCAACTTCTTCAGATATTTCAAACAAGTAGATTAAACAATATTTAACGTAAATCATAAAATCGTGTCAAATAAAGCTTATTCAATATAAGCATTTTATCGCGAATCATTGTTACGCCACTGCAATGGGGGATTATGGGTAATTCTAGAAATACATAGTTGCCGGCCGACCATAATCCTTCGATGAGTCACCATCATTTAAAAATTGTAATAGTATAGCTTTGATTGTAACAGATTCAAAACCCACAAAAAAATAAAGCCCTTGATTTTCAAAAAGTAATTTTTTGTTTAAAAAAAAAAACATTTTAGAGTTAAATAAATTTAACTGGCGCCATCCACGACTTCCAGATCTCACAAGTGAGAATAGAAGACATGTGACAGATACCACTACACAAAAGTTGTTTCTTGTAGGAAATTGATATTGAAAGCGTGCATATTTTTTTGCTTATTATGAAACATAAAATTACCATTTTACATAATCAAAAATCTAATTATTATTTGCACTGTTTTGTGAACTTGGGACTCCAAAAATTTGTTTCATACCAAGTGTATCTAAAAATTATGGTTTCTGAAAATAAGTTAAAATGGACTTTTATACATTTGGGTCAGTGCAATTTACGTTACGTTTTATTCAAAAAAATCTTAGAGATACTCAATTAGTTTCGTTTTTGCTGTGTCACTTTGTATGAAATAAACTATAAGGAATAAAACAAGAATATGATAAAACACATTTTTTATATTTAAAAAATTATTTTTTTATACATTTTCTTTCAGAATATCAAATTATAACTATTCTATCTAAAAATACTGATAAAATATGTATATAAAGCTTTAAAATTATGTATCACTAGAGAATTATAAAATTCATGGCAACTTTATCAACACAGCATTCATTCCGTTTTTAATTATTTTTTTAAGAAAGACCATCGTTATTTAATAAAAAATATTCTTTAATTTCTACGAATTCAAAAGAAAAATGACAAAATACGTTCAAATAATTTAAATTACAAAACTAAAATGTATTAATACTAAGGACATGAAGCTTTCATTTCCAGATATAATAGAAAATTAACTTCAGTTGATGGCCCGAAGGTAGCAATCCAATAAAGAATATTTATTATTTATCTGATTAACTTTAAAAAATACATTGCAAATGGGTGAACACAGGGTGAACACAAAACTATTGAAATCAGAAATAATACAAAGGGAAATCTAATTCATAGAAATTTAAGACACAAAAAAACTAATGAGTATCAAACTTTATTTTTCGTTATTGAGAATATTAAATGAAAATATTTACAATATTAAATACTTCAAACCTTGAAAAAAGCCTATACAATAAAATATTACAAGTTCATAAAAAAATAATTGAATTAGACGAAGTTTTGTACTTAGATATGTGTGTGATTTTTATTAAGACTTTATTTGTAAAAAAATCTCAGATTTTTATACAAATCATGTTACGCATTTCATCGTCACTTCTAAATAACATATATGTTCAACATCTCACCTTATAAATAAATATTTAATATCTACGATAGTCATTCTTATTTATCATGTTTTCTATTCTAAAACATTTGTAACAAACGCCATTATGCTGATCCCTAGGATTAAAGCTAATAGTTGCTTGAAGGACTCTTTTGGGTCTTCCTCTTTGAGTAAATCGGGAAGAACAGTCACCAGAGCTATATGAAGGAATGTCCCTGCAGTGAATGGCAAAATCCAGGAACTTCTTGCTTCTGCAAATGAAAAAAGTTTTTCGTCATAATTTTGTCACAAAACTAATACACGTTGGTGTGTCATAACTTAATATCTTGGTTTTCTTAAAGAAGTTTGAAATGTTGATCCTTTTGTAGTTCATTTAAAGAAAATAAAATGTATAAATTTTTTCGAATATTTGTAGATTTCGAATTCTTTAAGCGCCCTGCTATGCCAGTAAAATACTGATAAAATATGTATATAAAGTTTAAAATTATGTATCACTAGAGAATTATAAAATTCATGGCAACTTTATCAACACAGCATTCATTCCGTTTTTAATTTATTTTTTTAAGGGTGGGCCAAAAAAACTCATTTTTTTATTTCGAAGTTGTAATAGTTGCGAATTATATAGACAAAAAATTATCAAAATCGGTTGACATCTTACGGTCGCGCATAGGCCCTAAAGTTTGACAAAATATAATGTGATTATTTTTGAATTAGATGTTTTCGTTTTGTAATAGCGTCTTCAAATAGAGCCAAAAAACATTGTGTTTTAATTTGGTTTAGATCAGTTGATAACTTCCAGTCGCGCATAAGCCCCAAAATTTGCCAAAATATTGAAAATTTCACATTTCTATAAGTTCTTTTTTATATATTTAATATACCTTTTTTTTAACGTAATAGTTACAGTATTTTTATTTTTGAACATAACATTGTATTTTATTATGGTGTGAATAAATACACAACTTCCGGTCGCGCAATGACCCCATTACTATAGAAAAACAGTACCTGAAAAAAGATAGTTAGGCCTATGACATGATGGGTGATAACAGTAACAAGGGGCATGCTACTTTTCGACTTGCTCTATTTAAAAAGCTTAAATATTTAAGTTACAGTATAGTTTTTAACAATAAACTTACTTTTATAAAAAAAGAATAAATAGTCCATGTTAGTTAAACTTGTCCATTAGTACTGTTCTCTATTTTTTTTGCTGAAGGTACTTTGAAGACTGATTTATTTGCTGGTGAAGTTAGGCATGGATAATCTGGACAGCAGAGTGGTTCTTATAAATCCTTCTCGAGATTCAGCACCACAAACTTTTCCCGAGGCGTCCGTGACGAGTTTTACAGCGTTCAACAGCCTGCGTGTGAACTGGAAATTGCTTGAAAGTAATGTTACAGTCAGGGATTGAGTCACTGTCGCTGTGCGATTTGATCTCGTCGTCAGTGATTTCTGCTAACAATGGGGGAGAAGATAATTCACAGTCCATCCAGTTAATCATTTCTGAGTATTCTTGCGCAGTGTAGTTGATTTTTGGTGGCGTGAATGTTCTTACTGTTTTCCTTCTTGCACTCTATCTGCCGTGCCTTTAGAATTCTTCGAAGTCCGAACTCTCTTATGTGTTTCTTGTCATCTTGAGTCATGGCTAAGAGTAAGTGTTCTGGGTGGGCAAAAATCATTCCGTTCGATCACAGGGTCGTTAATATCAAAAAAAGCTTTTGGCAAATACCTGCTTGGTAAACAAGTTTCGGGCCGTCTGTAAAGTGTTTACTTATTTTGATAGTAAACCAGATTGGCCTGTATGATTTCAATATAAACAAAACTAGTTCTTGAAGTTCAGGTGAGGGGGGTTCTTTTCACTTATGTACAATCTGATAGTTCTATTTGCTTTTGTCAACCACCTCGAATGTGATGTGCCCAGGATCCCGTACAGCTAAATCTTCTTTACAGGTTCCTGATTTTATGCCTTTGAAATATCACGTAGGTATTGCTGATCTTTACTAAGCACTTTTCTGTCTATCTGTGGGATCTGACAATAAATTAATGTGTGGCACAAGAATAACCAAAGGCTGCTACTCAAATGAAAAAACATGAAGGTAATTTAGTACCACTCCAATTAGGCATTCCAACGACCTGTCAAACAATATGTACCAGTGGGAAGTTCTCGTATATCTAAAGAGGAAGCGACATACTCTTGCATCTTGGACGCTATTTTTATTTGAATTAGTAGTCGCCAAACCTGCCAATTTATGAAGAAATGTATAAGCGGGTTTTTTAAATATTATTTTTATTGTGTTTGACATAAAATATTTAAATGTAATCCATTATTCATGATTTTTATAGTAGATAGAATACATCATATGTCGCAACCCTTAGATATACCAAACCTTCCCACTGGCAATTCATTCGTTTGGAATGCCTAATTCTCTGTAAGTTAACTACTGGCAATTTTTAGCAGCCAACTAACTTTTCACCGATTAGCCTTTTGAAGTACTAAGCCCCGTTGTCTTGCCATCCAAGTGATCAAACATGTGGCAGAATGGAAACTCATTGAAACGGAGGAGACAAATTGACCATTGTACAAGTTTCCTTAAATAAAGTTCAATTCGGCGAATCAGGCCATTTTTGCAACCTGTATTGACAGCAGTACCATCAGATCCAATGACAATTAGATTTTCAAGACTAATACCACGCTCAGACAGGTAAGCAATTAGACTTGAGAATATCTTCAGATCTTCCAGAATTTGGAGTAACGTGGCCAACGTAGAATGACGCGGGTTCTTAAATCGGCGAGTAATGCCGTTAAAATGTGAAATTTTCAATATTTTGGCAAATTTTGGGGCTTATGCTCGACCGGAAGATATCAACTAGTCTAAACCATATTAAAACACAATGTTTTTATACTCTATTTGAAGACGTTACAAACTATTACATTACGAAAACACCTAATTCAAAAATAAAAAATAATCACAAAAATGTAGTTTATTTTTCCATATTTTGTCAAACTTTAGGGCCTATGCGCGACCGGTTATTAAATAACTCGTATTACTTTGAAAAAGAATGTTGAGCGCCACTATATTTAAAACTTACTAAACTTGAGTATCGATTAGTGATAAAAATATAGAAAATCACTAACCATTAAGATATTATAATTAAATAAAGTTTTAGATAAGGTAGCAACAAATTCTAATTCACAGAGATTTACTTATTCAAATTTGGACGATTTATTCAAAAGAGAGTTATCTGTTGGACAAGAGCTACTACTAATAAGAAGTGACTAGTAAAGGCCTCCTTCAAAGGGACTCGTACGATACTCTTCGGACAGTACCAAACTAAAATTTCATAAACTTCTTTAGATGACTTGAACGAACCTCTTGATATACTTGAAATAAACTTCCTTAGATGTAGTTTGAACTAAACTTCTAAATCTTCTATATTTCTATACCGTCTAGATATAGCCAGGCTACAAGGAAAAGGTAAAAATATCAAGAAAGGAACTAGGAGTTATATAGGAACCAGATAAAATGCTTTTAACTAATAATTGAATAATTTAAACTATTAAGTGAATAGTTTCACAGAGACCAAAATTAATAGGAAAAGGAAAAATCTTATTTAACATATTTAAATATAGTAAAGCATATTATCTCATTCCAAACAAAATAATATATAAAATTTTATAAAACATGTGATCCTTGTGTTTTCATGTTGAGGTTATGTTTCAAATTTGACATTTTAATTAGAAATTCTTGTACAAAATAAATATTTTCAACAATATATCGGTATAAAAGCTTACCTTATAAAATCAGACGGCCTATACGATAGATAAACTTTATTTAGTACATCGGATGACCCAGATAATTAAAAATTTAAATCAACTTAATCGTTGACAATCGAAATGAAAATGAGCTTTTGACGCAAGGCATAAACGACAAATGACATTAGAGTAGAGATGTTTGCGTCAAAATAACGAAAACGGTTCCAACCGTTACAATGTTTGGGTCTAAATAACGAAAACGGTTCCAACCGATTTTGATAATTTTTTCCCCGCTATTACAACTTCGAAATAAAAAAAATAGTTTTTTCGGCCCACTCTAACGTACAACCCTAAACATTTATTATTAATTTTAACATTTTTTAAACTTCGTGGTAAGATAAAGTACCAAATGAATTGAAACTTGTCAATTTTACAATTCGATACAGAGTCGGCAAGATTGTTAAAATCGCAAAAAACTAAATGGATTGCTGGACAATAAAAAAAATGTAACGGCTGAAAATTTGATATAATTTTAATTTCAATAATTAAGATCTGCAGCTGAATTTGTAGCCACTTATGACTCTGGCAAAGTCATTAATTGTTGTTAACTAACATTATTTTTTTATCTCATTAAGGGTGGGTTCTGTTATCTGAAACGTGTGGAGAGTGGGTTACCTCACACCACTTAGATCTTACTAAGCCCATTGTGCATCTTTCTAAGTAAATAGGCATCTCCTAGCTCGTCCTTGAATTTTTTGCGAACTGGAGAACTAGTGTGTTTCCACTCCATACTCTGCCTTTTGGTCTCAAGGTCGTAGTGATGGATCCAGACCTCGTCGCTGGTCACTATTCTTTCAAAAAAAGCGTCTCCTTTAATCTAACGTCATTGCTTTAAGTCTTGACTAATGGGAAGCCTTGATTCTTTGTGAGCGTCAGTAAGCTGTCTGGGAACCCATCTGGCACACGTTTTTCTGTACTTTAAATTGTTCTGAATGACATTGTGAACAGTTCCAACACTTACTTGAACTTCCTCAGCTATCATTTCAACAGTAATTCTTCTGTTATCACGAATAAGTCCGTCAATCCTCGATTCCAACGAGGGACCAGGAACTTCCACTGGACGTCCACATCGGGGTTCATCACCTACACTTGTTCGGCCACTTTTAAACCGATCAACCCACTTGTAAAAATTCGCACGGTTCATACAATTTTTACCGTACTGTATCAACATTCTAGAACATATTTCACTTGGTTTTACACCTTCTGCGACTAAAAATCTAATAACTGAGCGCTGCTCTTCTAAGGTGCAATTTTCTGGTGGACTTGCCATGGTGAATTGAAAATTTTGAGGTTATGTTGAGATAAAATGATGAAACAGCTGATCAGAGCATATCCCTCTTTTTGAGAATATTTCACTTAACCACAGAACGATTTTTGGACAACCTATGCCATTTAAAACTAGAAATCAAAAATTACAATTTATAGTTATACAATTTTATCTAAAAAATGCTAATAGAATGATACTACTACTATACTAATTGATCATCTGTGATAAGATTATAATAGTAATGGGATATTTTCTTAAAGAAAAATATAAATTTTTCACCAATCTATAAAATAACCTATACATAAAATTTTAAATGTTCTTACCCAGAGCAGTACGCGCCCCGCTAAACGTTATAGCCGCCATGGCCCCAATTAGGCCTCCTCCAGCTGTAAGAATTTGAAATACAGCTGCATGCCACCTAGTGAATCCAGATTTGAGCAGAATTGCAAAGTCACCCACTTCATGAGGGATTTCGTGAACTAATATGGCAAAGGTAGTGAGTAAACCTAACCTCAGTGATACCAGGAATGCTCCTCCTAATGATAAACCATGGGTGAAATTATCCATGGTGTTTGCTACAAGGTTGAGGTATCCCGCAACCTAAAATAGAAATAATTGTTGTTTACATTTTGTTGTTTAGGGTATATTATTAATTTATTGTGGTATAATGTAACTATAAATTCGCAAAAAGCGATATTTTGATGGTTTTATTGTATTTTAGGTTTTTGGAGTGCGTAATATCAAAACAATCAAAGAAAAATTGTTTCTAGTTTTTATTAATATAATTGATAATTTTTTGAAATATTGTGATAAAATAAATTAACAATAAAGATAGGTACTACATACTTTTTTTTTATTAAAAAATATATTTTCAAAATTTAAATAGTTTGTGTAAACTTATTGGCAATTAAAATAAAGAGTACCTATTTAATATTATTGCCGTACATATTCAAATCAAAACAACATTGTTATTCTTTTATGACTCATATTTTTAATTTATAAACAATAGTGCAATGACAACTTATTTTAAATTTCACCCACTAAAAACAATTACATTTCCGCTAAGTTAAAATAACAAAATATTGGGTTAAATATTGTTATTTATAAATGAAGCAGTGTTATTTATATTAATCTTGCACAGAATTTAAATAATCTCAATTAGCATTATATATTTGTTTCCCTCTGATAAACTTTCTAGCTTTACTATCAGTTATCAAGGTTATTTTAAAACAAATAATGTTATTGGTTCATTTTTATTTTAAGATTATTATAATCAATTATTTTAAAAATCGCATAGATAGACTGAATAAATCTTATTTTCATAAATACGAGAAAACGTTTATTTTATTCGAAAAGTATTTATCATCAAGACAGTAAACTATTTGAACAACCAATCCATAAACTTTATACAGGGTTACTTAAATTTGTGCATTGCCTCCATAATGATTTTTTT
This sequence comes from Psylliodes chrysocephalus, assembly GCA_927349885.1. Classification (NCBI taxonomy): domain Eukaryota; kingdom Metazoa; phylum Arthropoda; class Insecta; order Coleoptera; family Chrysomelidae; genus Psylliodes; species Psylliodes chrysocephalus. The sequence continues at coordinate 67,651,524 of OV651813.1, forward strand.
TTTAATGAAAATATATTTATTAATGTGTAATTGGTCGATATTTCAATTTGTATTATAGGCACGCAAACAAGTTTTGGATAAAAGTTATATAAATTTGAAAAAGATATTTTAAAAATATTTTTGGATATACAGGATGTTACGTTTATACCTGACCAATAAAAATTTATATTTTTTAGATAGTACACCCTGTATTTTATTTCAGTTTTAGAATGGTCTGGTAATACAGTATTCAACTCTAAAATGCTTTTAGAAAATATTATGGGGTTGAAAATCAATTATTTTTTTTGTGAAATTAAACAATGATGCAGACCCCAAATTAAATTATCATAATTTAGGTAGGTTAACAATGATTTCAAAATTGTTTAAAATACAGACTTATAAGATACCAAATTAACGAATAGTGGTGACAGAACTGGTTCATTTTGTACAGCGCACACAGGGGCAAAAAGCATCAAAACTTACCAACAATTCTGGAAAGCATTAAAGCTTATACTTTTGTATTCTGTCATGTGATTAAAGTGTTAATATAAGAAACTAATATTAACAGAGATATTATTGACACTATACAGGGTGTCTCATTATAACTGACACCTTTTAAAGTAGATACAGGCTACTCCTTAAAAAGTTGTGAGAAACTCAAGTAGTAAAACAGCTTAGTAGGAGTAGGTAGATATATATTAATCACTATTTTTAATAATAAAATTATCCCTTCTGAAATTACATTATTTGTTGATGACAAATTAAGTACAAGAGTGGAAACATAAAGAAAAAATAAAACAACAGAATATTTTGCTACAGAACACACTTCAAACATTATCAAAATACTAAAGTAACATTTTTTTTTTAATTAAAAGGCTTTTATAATAATATATCGGTGGTTTCACAATGTATTAACTGAAAATATAGACAATAAACTAAGGTCTATAGCTCAATGGAACAATAATTATTTAAAACTAATATTTAATCAAAATTACAATCCAAAGAGTCATCACTATCAGAAACATTACTAATTTGGTCATCTACTTCTGGTGGTAGAAGCATGGATAAACGCTAGACAAATTATTTCTCTTTAATTTTTGAGTTTTTCTAATACCAGTAATAACAGGATCCGAAGAGAGAAGAAGCCCCTCAAAACATCTTCATTAGTTTTCTCTCGAGCTATTTTTCTAGCGAAACTTTCTCGATATTTTTTAAAATCTTTGTTTCTACTTTCTGCAGCCTCTTCTGGGTCCTGGCCAACTGGAAGAAGTACGGAACGAATAATTTCTGCACCTTGATTTAAAATTAAGTGAACTGTTCGCGTCATATAATATAATAATATTTATCTATCTATGAGTAATTGTGCTGTTTTCAGGCAATACATGTTAAATAATGATAACTGGTAATTACTGTTTTGTCCAGAGAAGCCATCAAAACCCCATTTGCATATCAACAATACTTACTGTAGTATTTTTCGATTAAACCTACCCAACATTTCTTTTTGTAATAACAATATTCTCTTGGTAGTGTTGTGAAGTAGGGATTGAAGTTCAACTTCTACACAGATGGAACTAAATTTTATATTATTAGGGTAACATGCTTGGCTTGTTGCACAACTTTACATAAGGAAAATTTAGCTTTGTCCTTTCCTCTAATTGATTACGAGATAAGTTCGCTTCCACTAAAACTGAAAGTGCCTCCTCTGGTGGCAATTTTGTTTTAGTATCTGTACATACCTTTATTTAAAGCTCTTATATATTCAGTAGCTCTCGCAGGATTCTTATAAATTCTTGTATAAGTTTGGAGGCTTGCACTTTACCAGATTTTCTGAGCTCCATTTGAGCCGCATAACAGATATCCTCGACCGAATTCTCCTTGCGCATATTAGCAGTTTTCGCAACTAAATGAAAAATCACTCAAAGAGCGTCCAATTTTTATTTGATCTAAAGCGCGTGTTTAGTTGGTAAATACCACTTTGGTATCTAGCCAGGTTTCTATTTGTTTTAGCAAAAACTGACGTAACTCTGCAAGCTTTTGGCCATTTTGTTTTAAAATCAAAAATAAATTTTGAAATTTGGTTTGAAATAATTTGAAACTTGTCAATTGGGCAATTTGTTAAATTTCTTATGTATTCTTTATGATATGTACATTGTCGGTTTTGTTTTTTGAAGGACATTTTTTAATCCTTTCCCACAGATCTCTTCGACTAATTTCTAAGTTCAAATAATCTAAAACAACACAAATATAGAGAGCCAATTTATTAATTATATTAGAAAAAAATCATTTCATTGCAGAAATAGTTTTTTATAAGTGTGCGGAAAGTAAACTCTTATCAAGAAAGACTGAAAAAAACCAAAATAAACGTACCGATAAATTCCGATTTAATTAGGGTTTTTCATAAGATGCATATTACAGACAAATAAATGTAATAATTAGAGCATCACGCAGGAGGTAACAAAACAGGAATTAAATAAAAAATATAAAAAACTTGCCAGACTGCAATTTCTTGTATTAGTGTTACAAAAATATCACCCTCTTGCGCATGCCTAAATTACCGCATTATAAGCAAAAACTAGCAGCTAATCGCAATACCACTATAAATAAGAATGTTCACGAAAAGAAACTGTGCCAAAATCTACACTGAATACGGCAGAATTTGCTACTTTTTGTCTAAAAGAAATCCTAGGTCTAAATAAATTTGTTAATTTTTGCAGAACTCATAAAAATGCCTCTATGGAATAACCGTAAAATACTGCAATGCTTTTTTATACAATAATAATCTACTTATCATGTCGATTATTTTGCATCATTATTATCAAAGTTAATTCGATTATTATAGCACAAAGAGTAGACCGAATTTATCAATATTATTTGCACTTAAAAAATTACAGCAATATACGCATTTAAAACGCTTTTTTGACAAGCTTTATCTTTTGTTTTATCAAGCGGACCTTGGATTGTCCGCTATTGTGACTTCGAAAGAAGGATTTATTGCAGTAGGTTTACCGTGGTTATTTTTGTCAGTTACCTAAATTTTCATTCTAGAGTTTTTGGTGAATTTTGTCTAACCTTGCCCCTCTGTGAGCGTTTTGAAACATAATTTTAATTCCATTTTACTCAATTTTTTGCAAATACCGGCGCTGACTACGGTAACACTTTAGTGGACCGAGAGTCGTATACTGGATACGTTTTTACAATGAATGGCTCACCAATCTCTTGGAAATCTAAAATACAAAACAAAGTTGCCCTATCAACAACGGAGGCAAAATACATAGCATTATCTGAAGCCTCTAAAGAAGTCGTTTATCTCAGACTTCTCATTTATGAAATTTGTCATGTTTATGAACCAATCTGTGTATTTTCAGTTAACCAAAATGCCCAAAATATCACCAAAAATGATACTTTTCGCTCTCGCACAAAATATATAGATATTTGGCACCTTTTTATTCGAGATACAGTAGGCCAAAAAATGGTTTTATAAATTATATCCCGACAAATTAAATGGTCGCCGATATTCTACAAAATCTTTGCCAAAAACTAAACACGATTTCTGTGTAAAATCATTAGGGCTAGATAGCTAATAACCACCACTTAGGTAATCGCCTATATGCTAAATGTGACAGCCAGCTTCGTTTTTCAGCTTCAAGTTTTAAATGTTTTTATTTATTTATTTACGGGTCAAAACTCATTTTACAGAATTGTATAATAAAGTTCCTTAACAAATATAAGACAATTGGTAGCATTACGAGTTATAAATAATAATATAGACGGTTCTAAAACAAAACAAGGCTCAGGATGTGGAATATAGTCCAGATTCTTAAACCTAAACATAAAATGGGTTGTGAGCAATAGTGCCAGTGTAGTTCAAACAGAGCTAACGGGGATTTTCATAGCAGCAAAAGAAATAACCAGAAACAATATCACTGGAAGGAACATGCTAATCTATACAGATAGCAGACAATCACTACTCACCCTGAACAGACCACGAATCTCCTTAAGATGGATCAAAGGTCACGCCACATCGAAAGGTAACGGTCTTGCTGATTCACTAGCTAAGAAAGCAGCCAACCAAATACTTTTGGGACCTGGCCCTTCTATTGGCCTGACAAAATCGGTAGTGACAGACCTAATTAAAGAACATTCTCTTGTGAAATTCAAGGAAAAATGAGATGAAACCAGAAACTGCAGAGTTGTCAGGGAGCTCTTAAGTTCTCCTGACAACATTGCAGCAAACAAATACTTGACTATGACTAGACAGAATCTGCGCCTAGTCACAGGCATTCTGACTGGTCATTGCCAAGTACGGAAGCATCTCCATATCATGGGGCTGTCACAATCCGCACTCTGCAGAGGGTGCGAACAAGAACATCATCGAGCACATCCTTTATGATTGCCCGACGCTCTCATTTATTAGAAGATTTGTGTTCGGCGAGTATCGGCTAACACCGGCCGATATATGAGAAGCACCTCTCGGCGACGTTGTCAACTACGAATCTGTAGGCTGGCTCACGAGCTAGGAGGTGCCTATCATCTTAGGAGGATGCACAATGGGCCTAATGAGGCCTAAGTGCCGTGGGGGTAACCCACCCTCCACGTTACAGATACAGAGGGTATTTTGAAGAGGCAACATTTTCTTTACAATAACAATGATCATTAAAAACTGAAAACAAATTAAAATAACAAACCAATTATTTTAACACTGTATCAAAAACAAGTTTGTTGTAAATATTACTTACCATTGCATTGGCAATGTAAAAACTGTATTTTTCTTAAACGCTCGCTTTTAATTTTTTGGTTATATCCTTTAAATGAGGACCGCATATTTAACATGATGTATAAATTGCATCATTACCAATATCCGTGAGTCCTTTATTGTTCGTTGCTGAAACCCATTTTCTCATCTTTTAAAAAGATGCTTAAATTTGGAAGGTATTGAAAATTATATCTAGATGAATCAAAATCCACTGCACCTTCAAGTGCAACATCCATTTTAAATTATCTGACAAGTGACATCTGACTCTGAGAACTGTAATTTCGCTATCCCGTTAATTGAAGTGGTACTAAATTACCTTCATGTTTTATTTGAGTAGCAGCCTTTGGTTATTCTTGTGCCACACATTAATTTTGAAACTTTTTACCCTTATTATTTTTTTATTCAAAAAATCCATGTTTTTTCGAATAATGGAAATTTTTTCAATACACATAAGTTAGGGTTTTAATTTTTAATTAAATATAAAAATGTAGATGATTTGTCTTTGTAACAATTAAAATATTTCGGTACAAAATATGTACTCGTATTTCACAAATGTTCAAAAGGCAATAACTTTTTTTTATGCACTTTTGTATTTTGTTAAACCGACCGTTTTTTGAGTCAAAATTTATGATCTAGCTTTTTGTTACACACCGTATATTTTTTTTGATAATAAAATATAAATTATATGCAGACCTCAATAAGCGAATGACGTAGGAATAAATTATTGTTCCTCGAAAACTTCAATTGCATTTATATTTATTTTACTAAAGCAAAACAATTATCTGTATCTAACTCTCGACAAACTGATAAGTAATAATTAATATTGGACAGATAATAGAATAAAAGTATAATACAGATATTATTGTTATATATGATTAAGAAATAAAAATTAACCAATTTAGTGGTAGTACAAATAAATATTTTTTAAAAGTTTTAAAGATTTATTTTGTATTTTTAAGACTACTAATATTCTCAATCCACAAACGCCAGGTATATTATTTTTAGTACACAGTAGCTTTGTTTTGGTCCCGAAATTAGAACGGTTCAAGAATTTTATTTGGACTTTGCAGAACAGGTTGCGCAGTGACAAAAATAATAAAACTGATTCAGAATCAATTCAAGAAAGTATGAACCAGTTGTTATTTTTCTTCTTTTTGCATTTGTCATTACTATAGCCTTTTATTATTGAGGACAAAAAGCCAACATTTGTTGTCAATTCTGTGATTGCCAAACTGTAATTTGCATTCTTTTTTGTTCTTAAAATTAACAAACGTCATATTTTATTTCATATGTATTCTTGTCGATTCTTATACCTTTTTACTTATATCTTTTGTTCCATTCTTGTTTTTACTTATATCGTTTGTTCAAATATTATTTTACTTATATATCTTTGGTTCGATTCTTTTTACTTTTTCTTATAACTTTGTCTTTTGTTTTCCATATTTTTTAAAATATATATAAAAATTATTTAATTTCAAATTAGTCATCCCATCATGGATAATGTTTTTGTTTTAAGTTAATAAGTTCTAATAAAAATATAAACGTAAAAAGGCACAAATAAAAGACAATCTCAGATCTCAAACCTCGACATCAACAGTTCAAAACATAAACAAAATGAAATAAATCAATAATTAGTTGTCAGTTGTCGTTTCATAGCTTTCTTCATAATACGCAAGCTTGAACTAAAAATTCTAAAATAATTCCTACTCACAAGTAAGAACTGTTTAAACCGTTCAAGAATAGTTCTAATAATTCCATGAGTGAACCAAAACACAGAATTTTACGTCACCTCCGGTTCTGAACTGATTCAAAATTAACCAAAACACTTTTAAATTACTGGGCATGTCAGAACGGTTCTTAAATTGGAACCAAAACAAACCTAGTACACCCGACAAGTCCATCTTTAGAATTTCGGTATATCGAAGTTAATACATTGATATAATATTTTACATATCCATTAACAAGTCTGATTTAACTGTGTGAATTAATGTGAACACAAAACACAAGTGATAATTTAAAGGATTCATTTATTGCTTACAAGGATAAAAGATAATAATATTAAATTGTTTTAACAGCCACGTTTTGGCATAGAGTCAAGTTTTGTTACAGTTTTTTTGCAAGTGTTGTTACAGTCAAAGCGTCAATGTATATGTTACAGTAAATGTAGTTATTTGGATATTAACGTAATTTTCCGGTTAATAACGTAAATTACCAAAACTGTTGGTAATTCACGTCATAATTCTATTAAGGATACTGCTTGAGATGAGAGCTAGGAATAGGTTCTAAAAGAAACTAATTCTCATCGGCAGAAAGATTGAGATACTATCGAAATTTACCAAAACTTACATGATATAACCGATTCAATTGAAAAAATATAAATTGGTGAAAATGTAACAATGGAAGAAGATTTAGATAATGGTAAAAGTAATTACCATTCCCCCCCCCCCCCCCCCCTTGTATCCGCACCTGCATGTAAAAGATTGTCCGGATAAGTAAGCAACAAAACTGGAAAATGGAAAATTTTGGAAACGTTGAAATATGCAACTGTACGAGTATTAGTTCCTGACACGAGTTCTAGGAGTTTCAAGAAATATAATAGCTGTGGTATCTAACAAAGAGGATGACAATGATGTCATGTATACGCTTTGTAAGTATTTAAATATTAGTAGGTATAGGTATTCTTTATTGTTAATATAAAATATATTATTCTTTAGGTACCAATGAAGATCTAAAAGATAAATATACACAGGCGCAATTTAGTCCATGTCAAGAAAATATTATCCAAATCGATAAAAAAGAACTTACCGATTTTTTTTGTTCTACTGGCTGTTTAAGACCTTTGGTATTGTTATTCTCAGGAGTATTTTCTGTATTTTTATAATTTTTTTCTAATTGTTCTATCACAGAAAATAGTTTTTCAACAGTCACAAATATTATGAGACCTGTCAGGATTAGTAGTCCACTATTTGAGATGTGATGGCCACCTGAAACAAACAAAAATATAAAGTATATCAACTGTAAGAAAAGTAGCTGCATTTTTTTTAAAATCGATATGAATAGCGATTCGTGTTTACGGAACTATTCTAAGTAGCCTAAAATGAGATACGTAAATTCCGGAAGTCAAACTGATATTTGATGATTATTTGTTACGGTGTAGAATATCAGAAAGCAGAAAAGACAAAATATCGGTTTGACATACGGCTAAATAACCGCAATCATAAGTCGAGGGGTAAATACATTGGGAATTCTTGTGTACATCTGTTTGGGAACTCCCTGGAATTCTTTGGGAATTCCCGGGAATTCTTAGGAATTCCCAGGTATTCTCGGGAATTCTCAGGAATTCCCAGGTATTCTTGGGAATTCTCAGGTATTCTTAGGAATTCTTAGGTATTCCCAGGAATTCTCAGGTATTCTTTGGCAATTCTCTATAAAAATCTGATGTGTCCAATACATGACTTTCCTATCTAGTTATTACAGGCTTTTTCCAGTTATTTTGTATAATCTAATGTTTAGAGGATGAACTAAATACATACATTTTCCACACACTTTTTTATATTTGGTGTTTTTTTTCTTTTCCTTTTTTAAACTGAAATTCGAAATTTGCAGTTTTCCAAAAATATCTGGAATACGGTTCATTTTAAAAAATTCAAATATTGTACTTTTTGTTAAATTTCTACAATACAGACCATTTAAGAAAAATTATGTATGGCACTAAAGCGAGCACAAAAGTTATAAAGAATGCTATTGCAAAAAACTTTGACAAAAATATTTCTTCTTTAATCATAAATAACTGAAATTCGTTAAAGTAAAAAAATCGACCCCCATAAAGTCCCCCACCCCCAGATGCTTCGACTGTGCCTAAAATTTAGTCAGCTTACCACAGAATGTGTTTAAGCTTAAATTGAAAATTTGGTGTTTTTCTCTTTATCCCTTTTTGAGTTATGTTCAAAATTCGAAATTTTCACTTAACTTCAAATTTCTCAAATACGGGCCATTTTAGGAAAATTATGTGTAGAACAAAAAATATAGAGAATAATTTTGCAAACAACTTTTCTTTAAGGAAGTTTCTTCTGCAAGCGTATATTTAATAAAGTAGAAAAATGACCCTGCATAAAGTACCCCCTAGATTTTCCGACTATGTCCAAAATCTAAACAACTTACTGCAGGGTAGATTAAAGCTTAAGTTTATAATTTGGTGTTTTTCTCTTCATTCGTTTTTGACTTATGTTTAAAATTCCAAATTTTCACTTTTTCTCAAATTTCTTTCACGGCAGGGTGGATTAAAGCTTAAGTTTATAATTTGGTGTTTTTTCCTAATCCTTTATTCATGAGTTATCGAGTATAAAGAAACACGCGCAAGCACGCTCGCACCCGCGCACGCACCTACGCACGCACGTACCCACGCAACCTCGCATCCGCGCACGCATCTACGCACGTACCCAAAAATTAAGTCATAATTTAATTACCTCGGTAATTACACAGTGCAAAACTTAAAAACAAGATTTTGCATTGCTTTTAGATTTGAACCTATGACATCGGCATTAAAGAACTTTTTCAAAATATTACCTCAGAAAGTGAAGCTGACAGAGAACAAGAAATTATTGAAGTCCAAGCTGAGATGTCGACTGAGACCACTTCTAAAGGAGGAAATATTTTGAAAAACTTTACTTCCCTGAATATTAATGATACTAAAACAAAAAAAAATGTAGTGCACATAAAAATTGGAAATAAATATAAAACAATTAGAAAAACAACATTATGTTGGTTACTAGAAGAGCAATCCAATAAATTAAGTTGGACAGAATTATAAGAGTTAGGGTGGTCCCAGAATTTGCCGCTTCTAAAAATTGCAAGAAAAGCACTGTCAATTTAATAGAAACTGATAAATATTACGCCATCTACTACGATGACTCGTGGTACATCGGAAAAATAATAGAAACTAGAAATGTTGACTTGTATAGGATAAAGTTTTTAAAAGAAGACTTAGGTCACTATTATTGGCCTAACAAGGATGATATACAAACAGTTAAAAAGGAATTCACCCTATTCGGGCCAATAACTTTATTAGGTTTTAAACCGTTTAGTATATCCAGAGAAACAAAAGAAGAAATAAAGAAAATATATAAAGAATATAAGCGTGCAACAGTTTGAGTTTTAAATAATTTGTTTTTATTTTTTATTACTTTGTTTTATTTTAAATAAATAACACGTTTTTAATAAAAATATATAAAATTGTATTTTTTTTAATAAATAAAAAAATGTCTCAATAAAAATTTGTAAAACACATTACTTAGTAATTTTTGGCCACACACGGTGCTATTAAATATTTAAATTATGAGGATGTTATAAAAAACACAAATAAGTTTTTATTTTTAGTTTTGACGATTATATTATGTGCATTAATTTGTTAAATATTAAGCTCGATATTAAACAAGCAAAATATTAAAAAATGAAATATATTATTTATTAACATGATTTTTTACTTTCCTATCTGTATACAGATAAGGAAAGTATAGTAATCATAATTTTTTTCGACCTCCAGTTTACGACGGATTTTTACGTTTTGGGGTCCTGAATCCGATTTGACTATTTTCGCGATGATGTGTGTGTGTGTGTGCGTGTCTGTGTGTGCGTGTGTCTGTATACTCGATAACTCATGAACCGATTAAGAGAAGAAAACCAAATTATAAACTTAAGCTTAAATCTGAACATAGTCGGAGCATTTGGTGGGGTACTTTATAGAGGGTCGTTTTTCTACTTTATGGAATATATCTGTTATTTACGATTATAGAAGAAACTTCTTCAAATAAAAGTTGTTTAAAATATTATTCTTTATAATTTTTGCCCCATACATAAATATCCTAAAATGGCCTGTATTCGAGAAATTTGAGAAACAGTGAAAATTTTGAACTCAAAAACGGATAAAGAGAAAAACACCAAATTATAAACTTAAGCTTTAATCTACCCTGCGGTGAGCTAAATGTAGTTTGGGCATAGTCGGAACATCTGGGAGGGGGGCACTTTATGGGAAGTCGTTTTCCTACTTTATGGAATATATCCATTATTTACGCTTAGAAAAGAAACTTCTTTGGATAAAAATTGTTTGAAATATTATTCTCTATAAGTTTTGTCCCATACATAATTTTCCTAAAATGGCCCGTATTCGAGAAAATTGAGGAATAGTGAAAATTTCGAAATTTTGAACATAACTAAAAAACGGACAAAAGGAGAAACACCAAATTTTTTATTTTAATCTACCCTGCGATGAGCTGAATATATTTTGGGCATGGTCAGAACATCTGGGGGGTACTTTATAGAAGGCCATTTTCCTACTTTATGGAATATATTTGTTATTTACACTTGGAGAAAAAACTTCTTTGAATAAAAGTTGTTTGCAATATTATTCTCTATAATTTTCGAGATAATTTTGGTTGCATACTTAATCTTATCAAAATGACCCGTATTCGAAAAATTTGAGGAAATGTGAAAATTTCGAATTTTAAATTATATCTCAAAAATGAATAAAGAGAAAAACACCAAATTTTAAACTTAAGCTTAAATACATTCTGTGGTGAGTTGTCTAAATTATGGACATAGTTGAAGCATCTGGGGGTGTTTTATAGGGGGTCGTTTTTTTAATTTAACGAATATCTCCGTTATTTACTATTGGAGAAGAAATTTTTTTGAATAAAAGTTGTTTGCAATATAATTTTCTATAATTGTTGTCCCATATATAATTTTTCTTAAATGTTATGCTTTATATTTTTTGTTATATACATGATTTCCCTAAAATGGACCGTAGTCGAGATATTTGAGATAAACTGCAATTTCGAATTTCAGTTTAAAAACGGAGAAAACACCAAATATAAAAAATGTTTCGAGTAAGATGCATGTGGAAAATGTATTTAGTTCATCCTCTAAACATTTACAGGGATGATACAATAGGTTGTACAAAATAACCGGAAAAAGCCTGTACCTAATTACTAGATAGGAAAGTCATGAATTGGACCCATCAGATTTTTTTCCAAAGTTAAAATTTTTCCCCCACAGTTAATACCTATCTTATCTTTTTATTTCTTATATTTTATCAAAAGTAAAATATGATCTAAAGTGAGGGAAAAAATGCTAATCATTAGTTAATAAATCCGGAACAATTATTTATTTTCCTAATAATTTAAGGACCTCATTAAGGACCTTATTTACTAACTCTAGATAAATCTTTAGAAATACTTGGTTATTCTCATATATTTTTCGGGCATTATCTGGATATACTCAGTTATTCTCTCAGTATTCCAGGTATTTTCTAGGTATTCCCGGGAAGTCTCTGGGTATTCCCGGGAAGTCTCTGGGTATTCCCAGGAAGTCTCTGGGTATTCCCAGGAAGTCTCTGGGAATTCCCAGGAAGTCTCTGGGAATTCCCGGGAATTCTCAGGTATTCCCAGGATTTCTCAGGTATTCTTTATGTTAGGAATTCTTGTGTACACATTTTTTGGATGTGTTTACCCCTCGTCATAAGTTAATCGGGTAAAATTCATACATATATTGAAACCATGAATAAGAAATATTCGATAAAAAAAAAACAATAGCAACGGTGAAGGGATTTCAATAAAACGGTAATAATAAAGGTATCAAATAACAGAAAATAAATAATCAAGTAAAAAGAAATAAGTAAAAAATAAATCTCAATTATACCAGGCGAATAAACAATTTTTTTAACCACTTAACGTACATGCCCGTGTCACAGACGAGCGCGTCTTATTGGCAATTTTGTACGCACTCGACTGGGACACGGGCATATTTACTGACAAATAATTGATCGTTCGTTTCAGATGCAAGCGTGGTCTAATAAATACTTCTACATATATGTCAATAAAATATTTTTGAACTAATTTTGTCTCCTACATAAACAACAATAAATACTGACTACCCCTCTAGTAAAAAAATATTGAATACGCCACTGATAATTATTAAGGTAAAGTATAATTTATAAGCCCATTATATATTTTTATAATAGGTATACATTCACAATATATGTAACGCATAAACAAATAATTAAGAAAATACAATTTATAAGTTCGCCCCCCCACATTAAGTAAAGTAGAGTTGCTTCGCCACTGAAAATATATTTTATTATTATTTTAATAAGTATAAACACTAAATTTACACTTTAAAAAAATCCGATCATTTTTTGACCAAAATTTAAAATATTGAAAGTCCGGATACTTTGCGAAAACTCATACCTGTTCTACTCAGAAAACCTAGGCCAATATTTAGGAAAGACCTGACAAGGGTTACCTGATCTACTCAAAAAACCTAGGCCAATATTTAGGAAAGACAACAGATAGGATCGTAAATGAGCTTAATAACTTTTTAAATGAAAAATTAAAGCGAATAACATCTAAAGTGCCTAGCACCAGCAAGTTAACATTAGGACAACGGCAATATTTAAAAAAATACGCGGATAGCAATACCTAAGCTAAAAAAGTAATTTCTCCTAGATGATAGGTAAGCGTCTTACATTGTTTGGACTCGTCTTACTAGCAAATTAACAAAGAACTTAAATGTCATCTAAATATCCTGAAAATTCATATGCAAATATTGGCATATTTCGAAGTAAAATTTTTAACCTCAAAAATTAAAAATCAACAACTGTGAAATCGTAACTATTAGGTTTGTTCCAACAGCTCTTTTCTGATGTGTCTCTGACTCGTGCATGGATGCATTCGTAAACTAAGCACTGCGCATGTCAGTCCGTTTATTCGTCCGTTCCGTTGGTTAATCAGCGACTTGTACTTGTTGGAACGCGAAAAGCAATGGAACTGGACAAACCAAACAGATGTTTGGTGAATTGGTATTTTAAACATTACTTAAAATATATTTATTTAGCTGCCTCGAACGCTCTATGTGAATGTATAATTTTGAAATCTTAAGATGTTTATTTTAATTAAAAATAAGTACGTTTTTTACATAAAAGAACCGTACACAAGATAAAAACAAAAATTATTTATTTCAATTGAAAGAAATAGAAACTCAAGCCACTCCAAGCTAACTTAAAATCCCAACAATTACAAACAAAATAGCACAAACGAGAAGAGACGTTCAAATGCGCATGTGCGGATAAATTGTATAAGCGATGAAGCTCTGATCGTGTTGACAATCCGCCGACTCATTCATGTACGAATCAGAAAATACGTTTTACTGACAGTTCATCAGATTATCCGTGGCTTTGTAGGAACGGACTATTTTCAATGCGCATGCGTCTGTCGTCCTTCTGATGATCAGATTCGCTGTTGGAACAAACCTTTTAACGTAAAGATTAAAGAAAAATCAAAATTAAGATCCAGTTAAATGTTAAAATTTATTCGAGACAAAATATTAAAAATATTTCCAAAGTTTATGGATTGAATTAATCTATGTTTGTAAAAACGAAAATTTATTACTTTATTTATTTGTAATCGCGAAAATAAAAACTTAAAATCGTTTTTAAATTCAAACTCATGTTCACGACTATTTCCAAAGAATTTAAATAAAAGAAGAAAAATGAGTTTTTTCGGTTTACGTCTTGAACAATCAGTAGTAAAATCAGTGAAAAATAATTAACTTTTAACTGGCTACTGGATATTAGAAAATATACTGTGTTTGTCAATTAATAATTAGAATTTCAGCTGTAATTTATTATCAACTGAACCAAGTTTCTGAAAATATCTAATGCGACTTTTAGTAAAAATAAAAATAAACTAGAATGAAGATATATAATGCTTGGCATTCTATATGATACTCTTCACAGTTGAACAAACCCCCTTTTAACTTCCATTTTTAATCAGATTTTTTTCACAATCAATAGGCCTCATGAGCCTGATTTTTCCTAAAACTTTTAGGTTGATATTGTTTTCTGGTTTTGATTATTGATTTTTTTTTATTTGACCATCTTTAATCCCCCATTTTTAAATCATTAGGCTTTATCCCATTGCAGAGCTTGATTTTTTCTGAAAATTTCAAGTTGATATTGTTTTTCGTTTTTGATTTATAATTTTTTTTAAGTTAATCTCCTTAACCCTCCATTTTTATTAAGATTTGTTTAAAAATTAATAGGCTTCCTTCCATTGTAGAGCTTGATTTTTCCTGAAAATTTCAAATTGATATTGTTTTTAGTTTTTAAGTTTCAATATCCCCTTAACCCCTCTATTATTAATCAGATTTTTTCAAAATCAATAGGCTTCGTGTCATTATAGAGATTGATTGATATGTCCTAAGAATTTCAAGTTGATATTGTTTTTCGTTTTAATTTATGATTTTTTTTTAATTTTAACCCCCCCTAACCCACCCATTTTTAATCAATTTTTTTTAAAAATGAATAGGCTTCGTTCCATTGTAAAGCTGGATTTTCCTGAAAATTTCAAGTTGATATTGTTTTTCGTTTTTGTTTTATTATTTTTTAAAAGTTTCAATCCCTCCTTAATCCCTCTATTTTTAATATTTTTTTTTTTCAAAATCAATAGGCTTCGTATCCTTATAGAATTATTTTTCCTGAAAATTTAGTTATTAAAACTCTTTCTAGTTTTGCTCAAGTCGTTCTAAATTTAAGTGATACATGGTACATATTTCCCAAAATGAATTAATTGATATGATTTTCATTCTTGGAGAATCCGTTTTTAGCAAGTCGTGTTTATAAAGAAAGATACTTATCCTGAACGAGAACGTCATCTAAGAGAAGAATCATTTAGACATCTCTTGGACAGGTTTATTGCAACAGGAGATGTTTCTTATATCCAAAAACAAGAAAAAACTAAATTTGTTGTAAATGAAGAAAATGAAACTAATATTTTAACTGCAGTGGTAGAAAACCCTCATACTAGTACTCGCCAACTTGAAAGAGATTTTCAACTAAGCCGAACTTCTATCAGAAGCAGGGGCGGCTTGTGACCAAAATTTTGGGGGTTCACAGTAGCAGAATATAGATCCTGGTACAGATATAGGTAAAAAACTGTCAGTGTTTTAGAAAGGTATATTATAAACTTCCTAAAACACCCCACGAGCCGCCACTGAACAGAAGAATAATAAATAAAAACAAATTCCATCCTTATCATATTCAACTTCACCAAGAGCTCAAAGAAACAGATTATCAACACCGGATAAACTTTTGCAATTGGACAGAAGAAAAAAAATGTTTACAAATGAGTGTACCTTTCACCGAAATGGTTATATTAATCGGCACAATTTTCATTATTATTCAGATGAAAACCCTCACTATTTCAGAGTCAATAATCAGGAGAAATGGTCGGTAAATGTTTGGGCAGGCATAATAGACACTTACTTATGTTATTGGTTCTTTCTTTTTTGATGGTGTTTTAAATTCAGAAACTTATTTAAATTTTTTAAATAACCATTGAAGATGTACCACTTTCTCAAATTAGAGATATTTATTTTCAACAAGATGGAGCACCTCCACATCGTGCCCGTGTTGTAAGCGCATGGCTCAATAATACATTTAATGGAAGGTGGATTGCAAGGGATGGACCATTGCGATGGCCAGCTAGATCTGCAGATATTACTCCAACGGACTTTTTTTTATGGGGTTATATCAAAGAAAAAGTATCAAAGAACCACATCTGTAAACATGAAAAACAGGATTAGAAACGATTTTGATGAAATTAACCCAGAAATATTGGATAGGGTTAAAATTTCTTTTCGTCGAAGAATCCAAGTTTGTTTAGAACGGGGGTGGTAGACATTTTGAACATTTATTAAAATAATTGCTTTTTTATTTTGATTGTGGTGTTATTTATTTATTTTTTGTTTGTTTTTTTTTTAACTTATTAAATGTTTTTTAATTGAAATTGCTATTTGTAATTTTTAACGGTCTACTAATTTCAAAGAGATTAGAAAAATTGAAAAATTCTGTGAATTAATAGAATTTTTTAAATAAAAAGAAATCTGTAAAAGAAAAATATCAACATATTTTTATCAATATAATTTTTTAGAAAAGGTTTTTTTTTTTATTTTAACCCTTTTTTATTATTATTACCATGCAATCTATTTCTTCTGCACTGACATGTTGTTTGCAGTGTTTTCGAGTCTCTATAAAATTCCAGGACATAAGTTTTATCTATACATTTTGTTGTGTGATAATTTTAGGAGTCTATTCTGTTCACACAAAATCAGTACTTTGCAATGCTGTACAACAGGAAATTATAAATAATTAGATAAATTGCAAATAACGATTGTTCGCTAGTTCTTGAGTTCATTGCTTTCATTAAATCACGGTGACCCCGAGTCGGCATTTAAACTTATTTGTTCTGCACATAAAAGATATAAGACTGGCGAAAAAATACACGCAATACCTGACCCTTACATCATCACATTTAATGTATAGTGTGATCAATGGGAAGAGTTTTTCAACACTATTATGGATTTATAATTATTGAGGATCAACGTTAAGGTAAAGACAAATTAAATATTTTTGATATATTCAAAAAGCAGAACTTAATAACAATAATAAAAATATTATTAATTTGATTATTTACCTAATACTTATCGCGGTAAATAATAGATCTAATGTTAGGTCGTTCGAATTAGCAAAAAAAAGAAAAATAAAAAAACAAAAAACTATTTTTACTTTTAGATTTCAGATTACGGTAAATGGCCTGCGCTGATTTTTTAGACCTTTGCAACAAAATGCTTACATTTTTGAAATAATGATTCGTTTAGTATGAATTATTTTCAAAAAATTATTATAATATGGAGACTAACTTTATGCAATAATAATTAGGCTTGATCTACACTATGATGCCGTTCTCGATACGCTCTCGAAAAAAGTACTGTTTATAATGTCTCCAATCATTTTTAAACTTGTATAACTATGTACCAGAAGATGATTTATTCCGAAACAAAATATGTAATAATAATAATAATAATAATAATAATAATAATAATACTCTCCCTATCACCCCCTTGCGAGTGAATTTTAACCCCAAAAACTGAGCTTGTGCGGGGAAAGGGACGGCTATTATTATTTGCCGTGGCGCTCCGGGGCGACTTAAAGATGATTGATAGTGCCATTTGACTTACAGGAAAACCCCACTCACCATCATCGAAAACGGTAGCGCATGGTGATTTTTATTTTAATAATCTGGATGTCATATGAACAGAAATAAATTTCTGCTAATCTGGCATCCATCAAATCCTATGGAGAACCATGCAAATAAATTCACATGGTCTTTCGTAGGATCAGAAACCGTGTCTCGTTTTACCAAATTGGCTGACAAATGAATGCCGCGCCGTAGACACCTACACCAGAGTAGTCCTGTAATGCCCTATTTCAAATTAATATATCAATAAAATCATTTGACCGAAATAATCAAGGTTTTTGTTCACTGAGAATATAAATGTATCTATCTACTAGATTCACTAGTTCTGGCCGAACCTTGACAGTAACTGTTGTAAGGGGTTTTCTCGCTTATACAGAGAAAACGGTTCCTTACGAGTGACGCTTTTTACGGATGGCCCTCGGGATCCATATTATTAATTTGGCTAACTCCACAAACTCTCAAAGCAGCGTCGAAAGTACTCGGGCAGCTACAGATGGAGATGAAAAATTCCAGGGGTCAAACACAGGTAATAAGTAGCCACAAGAAGCGGTCTTTTTCATTGTTAGCGTTTGTAAAGAATTTTTCACTGGCTGAACAATAAGGGGAACGTAAAGCAATGAAATTAGTAACGACATAATAACCACAGTAATACGCTAGAATAACGTTGACAAATATATTGAGTTTTTAGCATTGGCGGCTCGTGGGGTGGTTCACAGTGACAGAATATAGGTATCAGTACAGATGTATGAAAAAACTTTCAGTGTTTTTGAAAGTTTATAATATACCCTTCTAAAACATTGACAGTTTTTTAAACATATCTCTACCGGGATCTATATGCTGCGACTGTGAACCCCCAAAATTTTGGTCACGAGCCGCCTCTGGTTTTTAGGTTTTGTAATGTCTTATTTTCGTAAATTCTTTTAATGTCTTCGTCGTTTTAAAATGTTAACATGAATAGCGGCAATGGCTTTTTTTATAGCAGTTCTTATGACTTGATTTCCTATTTCTTCTGCTGCTTCTTCTTTTTTAGTTTCTCTCCGTTGGATATTAATCACGTCCAAGATTTTAAATCCACTGTGCTTCAATTCTTCAGCTATATCTTCTGGCTTGCAGGTAGGGTGTAGATTTCTAGCCATCACTTTTATTAGTCTGGTTTGTTTAATCTCATATGAATGCCATTGATAGCCTTGGTTTGAAAGATCTGTTGTCATTGTTCTATATTCTTGTTTATCTTTTACGTTTAATATGATTTCATCGTTATTTAATATGGTATCTACAAAATTGTGTTTTTGTCTTAACTCTTCAAAGTTTTTGACCTGAATTACCTATTATTGCTGGTGGTAATTTTTGTTTTGGTTGTTCTTTTTGTGCAATACTTTGGTTTCATTTGGGTTTTTTAAGTTTGCTTCTTTTTGTACGTTGTATTGTTCTTTGGTTGGGTTTTGATGTGACACTTCAGGAGATTCTCGCATTTTTCGTTTTTTTTTTGCTATTTCTTCTGCTTCTTTGTAATATCCAAGCTGTTTCTTTATTGACTATTTCTGTTTCGATATGCTGTTGTTGTTTTTGCATATCTAACATCCATTTGTTGTATTCTTAATTGCATTTTCTGCAATTGTTTAGTCATCCCCTGTATAGTTGATCCTTCCTTTAAGAGTATATCTCTATATTTTTTCTCAATTTGTTTCTTGTCATCGCTAACTGTTGTTTCTATATTAGTTTGGTTCTCCTGTATCATGATCTGAGAAGCCCAAAATTGATCCCAATGCAAAAGGTGCCCAAGATATGGGCATACTAAACATGTTCGTCAGTGTATGTTAAATGTGCCAAAAACCATCTCAATTTATTTCAACTCAACTTCAACTATACAACTGATAACATGAACGTATAACGTCTATCATAAAACTAAAACTCAGACGTCAGAATCATCGACTTACATAGTTCGCCTTAACCTTATAGAACCTTCTCGAACAATCCGGATTTTTCTTGACAATGACTGACATTTCCAGACATTTCTGGTCTATTCCATCTTCTTCTTTTACTCGCACTTTTACTTATGATACACTGTAGAGTGATGGGTGACATTTCACTTCTTTTTGTATTCGTACGTTTCATATAACAGCAGCAGGCTACTTCAGGGTGTAGAGGAACAATATTTTATTTTGTCTTATAGTATGTTCTTAATGACTGTAGCATTTGAGGTATAGATTTTTGTGTTTTAAAGGACGGATAAAAGGAAAGTAAAAACACAAATGTATAAAAATACCATGAAAAGAACCCTAACATAAATGAGGTAATGAGATTATTGGCGATTCAAATTTAAGCTAAACGATACGCCCTCTGGGGGTACATTTAATAATATGTAGAAGAAGGACCAATGTTGTCGTTATTAAAATTGAAAAAAATCTATTATGTCGTATTATATCGACCTACATATCCTTTAACTTGTGCCCATATCAGTTCAATAGGATTTAGTTTGCAGTGATAGGGAGGAAGACGCACAACATCAATACCATGTGATTTTGCAAGTTCATCCACTACATAACGTACTGGAGGCTTTTTAATTTCACAATTTCTAGTAGTTCTATTTTTATTGATTTTTCTGGAAAGTGAATGTTTCTGTATGTTAGCGACTTAATGATATCATCTTTCTTCCATAAAGTATTTGGCACACGTCCAATTAGACGGGAATGGTAACTAGCGTTATCTATTACTATAACTGAACCCTTTGGTAAATGTTCTATCAGCTGCTGAACATATTCTTCAAAAACTTCAGCGTTCATATTTTCATGGTAGTCTCCGGTTTTTTTAGATTGAAATATTAAAGAACCACGTTTTGAAAACCCGTCATCACTTGCAATATGAGTTATAATTACGAGTAGATGTCGTCCTTTACCGAAAGGAACCTTCAATCCTGTAGATAATCCTTCCAAAAAATTCTGTCGTGAAGATTAAATGTTTGTGTCCTGCCACATTTTGCTAACTGTGTAACCTACATTCACCCAGGTTTCGTCCATCCAAATAAAATATTTTTTTGCCTTCTGCACGTATTTTTTTTTGTGTCATCGGCATCAACTGCTATGGTTATTAGCCTCGTGTTCTGTGTAGGCTTTGTTACTGTTTCCCAGCGCCACTTAAGGAACAGCACTGTTAATTAGAACCCAACAGTGAATGGTCATGCACGTATTTTAAAAACGGTTCTGAGGTATCTCCGTCTCCAACAAACAATTTCATCAGAATCAATAAGTGCTGCTTTTCTATCCAGTTTATCCCACTTGAACTTCAAATCTATTAGAGTTTCCCGTAGTTTTGTCTTTCCCATTTTAGGAAAATACGGATCACTATTGATTGCATCCTAAAACTTGGCAAGTGTTGTAAAAAACATTTTGTAAAGTTTCGGTATGGATTTGAAAAATACATATTTTAAAAATATTTTTGGATATGCGTTTTTGCCTGACAAATAAAAATGTATGTTTTTTTTAAATAGAACAACTCTATTTTATTTTTAGAATAGCTTGGGAATACTGTATTTAACCCTAGAATGTTTTTAAAAAATATTACAGTGTTGCCAAACAATTTTTTTTTAAATAAAGAATGATGCAGACCCCAAATTTAATTATCATAATTTAGGTAGGTTTACATTGATTTAAAAATCGTTTAATGTACAGACTTATAAAATACTAAGCTAAAGAATAGAGGTGAGACAACTCTTTTATTCTATACAGAGTGTTTTGAAACATGTCTTAAATATGACTAATTTTAAGTTCAATTTACTTAATTTTTTCAAACGCAACACACTGTACATTATCTTGGCACAAAATTTCCTATAAATTTGCCTATGTAAAAATACCAATGTGTTAGTCAATAACACATATACAAGGTGTCGCATCAGTTCATAATTGATCGATAGCTGTTTTATTATTAGAAATACGAGGAAATGTTTAATATAAAAGTTGTATGACCATATTTAACAAATATTCTTAAATATACAGGATGGTCCATAAACGAGGTGCTGACCAAATCTATACTTTTTTAAAGCAAAACACCACGCAAATAGTAATACATACTTGATTGTTTTTACATCGTCAAAAATTTTTTATTGACTTCATTCATTTGCTATGTTGTATATAGGGTGTTTCAAATCGTGAGGTTATGATTTCTTCATTTTTTTAAATGGAATACCCTGTATTAATTAATTAGTGGTATGATATAGGGTATTCCATTTAAAAAATGAGAAAATCGTTACCCCTTATTTTGAAACACCCTATATACAACATAACAAATAAATGAAGTCTATTAAAGTTGTTTTGACGATGTGAAAACAATTAAATATAAAAATGTACAAGTTTGGTCAGTCCCTTGTTTCTAGACCACCCTGTATATTTAAGAATATTTATTAAACATACAACATACAACTTTTATATTAATTTGTTTTCCTATTTCCAATAATAAAACAGCTATCGATCAATTACGCACTACTGGAACTTGTTGATATCGTTGGATAGGTAAATTTATAAGGAATTTTATGCGAAAATAATATACAGTGTGTTGCATTTGACAAAATTGAGTAAATTGAACTTAAAATTAGCCATATTTAGGACATGTTTCAAAACACTCTGTATCAAATAAATCAGTTCTATCACCTCGGAAATGAAATGGTCTACAAAGATCAACCAGAAGTCCCTTTTTTTGACAAATGGCGTGTGAAATATTTATTAATCTTAAGTTTTATATAGTTTTGAATAAAATTGTTTCTTTAGCCCTTCATTCTACGCCAATGGGTTGTGGTAATTTATTGAAATAGAGTGTGTTAACTAATAATAACTATTAACTATTACATAGTTTTAAGTTAAAGTTGACTGTAAGAAAAGATATTTAAAAAATATGTATTTACGAAATTTATTTTATCACTCTGTAGAATGAAGACTGGGACGTTTATAGAAAAATTATATTTAGCTTTTCTTTATAATTGATTAATATCTACAAATTTCCAAAATTACGATACTTTATTATAAAACACCCTGTATAAATATATAAAAAATTAAAAACTTCATTATAAAACTCACTATTTTTTCTTGAAATACACATATGAACTCTAGACATTGCATTGGTACCATATTCTAAGATAACACGCTGCGCATTCACCAATAATGTTAGAAGTGTTACCCCCCCCCAAAGAAAACAACCTAGCTACGCGCTTGCGTTACCGTGGTTACCTTGAAATTATGTCATGTTATATCTTTGAGTTCAACTTTAATAAAATAGTATAGTAGAATGGCAATCGACACGGAATAATATATCTGTCAGATCAGGAAATTTCAGGTGTGGGTGCCTATATTATTATTTACGGGGTACATAAAATCAACATTTAAAAATATATATTTTTTGAATATGTATTATTGAGTATTATTTCGGTATGTATTTTTCAAATCCATATAACTTTTATTAAAACTTGTTCATTTGTCAATAACACAAATTGAAATATTGAACAATTAAGCACTAATGGGATCCTGTATTTAAATTTTAATTTTCAATTTGCAGGAATATCATTATTTTAGATGACAATATTTAAGAAACTCTTTGTTTTATTGTATTTATTTTATATCTCTATTTTTGTTTAATATAACGTTTAAAATAATGATAGACTATGGCTTGGGGGGGGGGTGATTACCCACATTACCCTCCCCCCCCTTATCTACGCCCTTGCGGTAACGGAGGTAAACGCAGTACGGAAATCTTAACCTATCTGTTCAAAATTCTATTACATATAAATTAATTGGTATGACAACACTGAAATGTGTTGTCTGGCCTACTTACACAGCACGGGCAAATTAATTTAAATCGCAAATATTTTGATTTTGTTTAAATTCTGAATACTCTCGTTATTTCTATTTTTTCTACATAATAGTAGAACATTTTGAGAAAAAAATTCTCTACCAATTTTGGTGAATTTATTTTAAGAATACCCACTTTTACGAGGGAATAGAAAGTGAAAATGTTCTCCCAAATTTCAAGTAAACACTCACGAGATGCGCACATTTATCCGATATAACAAAATTACTCAGAATAACCTATAGCACAATCTAAATTATAAATAAAAATAAATTATAGTCAATTAAATTACCTAATATATCAATGATCTTAATTTCCACGTCATTTATTTTTAACAATGTGTTAAAATAACAAGTAAAGTGTTATATAATCTTTTAATTTCAATCTTTATACCAAATAACATATTGAGTTGAAAATTTGCAATATAAATTTACTAAATAAGCCAAATATTTTTGATGTCATAAGATACACATATCAGCAAAAAAATCAGTTAAATAAACTTTGCTAGTGGCGTACAGCCTGGATAAGTAACACTTTTATCCCCTCTAAATGTTTTTTAAGTAAATCATGTAATTTTGTTGGGAGCTCATAAAGTGATTGATTTTCGAGATATTCACATTCAAAGGTGGATATTCTTCATGTTAATTTATTTTTTAATTTTGTATTTTTTATAAATTCCCGTCAAGAGTATATGGATTTATTAAAAAAAAAACAAACAAAACAAAAAACAAACAAAAAAAACAAACAAAATATAAATAAAATTATAGTCCCAATAAGTTTTTGGATACTGCCGTAACATTTAGAAGGGATGAAGGTTTATTTAACTGATTTTTTCCCAAACCCCAAGGTGAAAAACAGTCCAATGCAGAGGGGTAAACTAATTGTGGGACAGCCTTGCTTGCTGTACCATGTTGTGTAAACCAGCCATTTCACTAAATGCTTCATGGAAGTTAGTAGATACTTTCAATTAAAAGGTAGTTACTGCAGATTATTAATTGTTCGGCGAATCAGCGCAACAAGAGGTTGTTATTTTCACATTATTAAGAGTTTATGAAAGGTTTCTACAACATATGATAAAAGTTATTGCTTCCCCTCAAACATTTTCAATTCAAAAGGAAGATAAAAAAAATGGAGTCGAAAAATACGTTTTATAAAAAAATTAAAGTCTTCCACCTATGTAAAAGGGATCTGTGGTATAAATTTGAGTGAACTGTAACCTACCGCACCCAGGTACCGTAATAATTTATTAATTTCATTTATTAAGTACAATATTGCATTCTTATTAAATTCAAAATCCTTCATTTAACGAAAAATCTCCCAGATAATTAAATCTTATTTACCACATCTAATAAATAATATCTATAACCACGTCCGTAAAATATTCAAATTTCATGCACGTGTCTCTGAGAACCTAGAACAAGAAAACACCATAAAATATATTTCTTTTCACGAAGTAATTATCATTAAAACACTTAACTCGCTTATCTTGCTAGTTTTGATGTTAAGACCGATTTCGACAATATTTCAATACACAAAGCTTTCAAGGCACATAATAAATAAACCACCCCCTGCACCCACCGTATTTTGATGAGAACTAAAGACAGAGACGTCACAAAAGCCATTAAAACTTTATTATAAAAAGCCAGACCCAAATGAGCTAGGAGGCATTTATTTTTAATTATTTGATGTGCATGCATTCATTAATTATTTGATGTGCAAGCATTCATTTATTATTTGTACCCAGTTATATTTCAAGTTTAGTAGTCAGTACCTTTCCTAAAACGCTCTTCCTAAACGACGTCTATCCTACAATACCTCCTATCCCCGAAGGTGTCAACGTCTCGACGCCCAACGTCCTGCCGTCCTACTCCCTACGTCTCGAACACTGTCACATTCCTCACCATCTAAGTATTTCCTACCGTACACTCATTTCGACGCTCAACGTCCCACGCCTTATTTCCGACGCTTGCCGTCCTTAAATATTTCCTTCATAATATCACGTCCCGCACCACCTACATAATTCTACCGTATATCTGTCCCAATACAGTACCGTATTAAATACCTTCCTTCCCACCACGACGCTAGGCGCCTCGACGGTCAACGCTGCGACGTACCTAAATCGACGCCGTCACAACGCTAGATGAAATTAGTACATAATCTAATGTCTGTATTTTCAATGGTGAGTCAAAAGATTTATGTAATTTTCTTTGAGATACCACCGGGGTTTCCTTTAAGGGCGGCTTGACATTTGCTACAAAATATTATCAATTTAACCAATAAACCACATGGCCTTCAGGTCATACACCCCGAAAGACAGTAAGGATAAACATCTGTTTCGATGGGTGAATTTTTGAGTATTTCAATAGAAATTATAATAACCAATATTAAGAAATATACAGGGTTGTATTAAATAATTTAAATCGTAATTATAATAATCAATAAAAAATTATACAGGGCTGTATTAAGTTAACTCAATAGAAATGATAAAAATCAATATTTTAGAAATATACAGGGATGTGCTATCTTGGATAAATTGTACAAACCAAGATGGTAAAGTTTAATAGTAAGTTAACCAACTGGCGAATACGCTGTTCGTTAGCTCAAGGGGAGACACCTATACGCTAAGCAACCTGTTCTACTAGGTTTGAAACAAAGTATATGTGAAATCAACATAGTAAGGTAATTAGCTGGCGAATTGGCGCTGTTCGTTACCTCCGTTGGTCATCACCTCTATACTCATCGAAATATTTACCTAAGAAGAATAGAATAGAATCAAATCAACTCAATAGTTAACCAACTGGCGAATTGGCGCTGTTCGTTAACTTCGTTGGTCATCAACTTACATAAGAATATAACAACATAGTAGTTAATCAACTGGCGAATTGACGCTGTTCGTTAACTCCGTTGGTCATCAATCTAAATAAAATATATATTGATAGCAAATGAATATGGTCTGCGTTTGAACGGGACTCAAGTGAGATAAATAGTAACAATTGTAATATACTTTGCTAATTATTGCATCACATTTAAAGTATGAAAATTAAAAAGAGTTTAAATATGAATGTCTATGTTTTATTTATCAATTTGCACCAAACTTTGCATCGAATCCTGGTTTACCTTAATTAACATTATCACAACGTGGGTACATAAAATATCAATTAATTAACTAGACGATCACTTCTACTACCAGAGGAAAAATGCCAAATACAGTAAGTAAAGAATTTAAAGTGAAGTAAAACTTGTGAGGTAAATAATAACCTTTCAGAGAGTAAAATAACGAATAAAAACAAATAAAGAAGGGACAGGGGGTGGGCCGTCACAGAACCACCGACAATACTCTTATGACTGTATCTGTATGTAAGCATATAAGGATAATCCACCTATGTAAAAGGGATCTGTGGTTTAAATTTGAGCGACTACCCAAGACACCCTCTTCACAGCATCTGTATGTAGGTATATAAGGCTAATCTATGGGTTCGTGGTGGCAAAAGGTTCAGCAAACTGGAGCTATTTGAGAGCTCATCACTTTCAAAGGCGACCATGCATGAGTGTCACGCGAGCCATAGTGGAAACTACAACAGTAGTCATGGAAAACCTATCACTACTACCATTGTTTACTACTGCACAATAAACAAAAAAGCTGGGGCAGTCGGTCGCTATTATACTAGAGAATACACAAAAAGTTTCTCGCCCATAGACCGACTGAATGGGTATGAGTATGACGACAGCAAAAAACGGTAGCGCATTTACTGAGAAAAGCAGCCACCGCGCGGGCGGCGGCGGTCGTGGTGGGAGTCGAATTGTAAAGCAGTTCAAGGAATTTCAGTTTTCAGTTGAATTGGAGTCGTTTACTAGAGAATAATGTACATTTTACCAGGACAATAATTCTATCGTGACTTCACTCAGTCCCTATCGCATTCGCTAGTCCTGATGCTATTAAAAAAAGGATTAGAATGTTTGAAGCTAGTGGATCTACAGTGAAAATATACGATCTGTAATAAATGTATAAAACAGCAAACAAGTGGGTGGCTCAGTGGCAGAGTCTCTGCCTGTGGATCCAAGGGTCCCAGGTTCGAATCCCACCGTTGGCCGGGATTTTTTTATTTAATTTAATTATTTAAAATTAATCCTGATGCCTTGGTAGGATTCCCCAATCGACCATTCACTGTTGGGTTCTAATTAACAGTGCTGTTCCTAAAGTGGCGCTGGAAAACAGTAACAAATCCTACACAGAACACGCTGCTAATGACCTTAGCAGTCGATGCCGATGACACCAAATAAAAAAAAAGTACGATAATCAGTCAGAAATAATACAACATTGTACGGAACAACCCTGTAGAGCTCTACTCGGGAATTTACCATCCGGATGGTAGAAGCCAGCAAAATGGAAACTTCCAAAAATAGGTGCATCTAAAGACACCTCTTGGCGACGTTATTAACCTGCAAGACTTTGACGAGATGAGAGGCTGACTGTCTACAGACACCTCTCGGCGATAACCAATAGGTTTTTAACGATCTGAGAGGAAGGTCCTATATGCTCTGGAGTATCACCTTGTGGAACGGACGGATAGAATAGCTCCGCCCGGCAGGGCAAACATCCAGTTAAGTTTCATAAAAACATATTTAATTCAATTTTAATATTTTTATTATTTTCATACATGTTATTCTATTTTTTTTGTATTCCACTGCCCTCTGAGCAGTGACCAGTAGTTTCCGCAAATATCTGTAGTTAAAAAGAGAGGTTAACAGATCCGTGAAATCAGGTGAAACAACGTGACTGCTTAAAACCACACTATTTTGTGACGTGACAAAGTAGGGCGTGGCATAGGAATTTTTCCAATCATTGAGATAGAATAAAGAGGAGATGTTATGACGATACTAAAAGTGTGCATTACACTTTTACGTCATATGTCAAGCTAGCGGAGTTAATCAGTTTTGATGAGAATAAATGCCATTTTTTTTAAAATAGCCTAATTTAAATGATATAAAACATTTTAAATCCATCAAATTGCGTCCACTTTTCATATGGAAAAATAGTGTTTATGTCTCTAGTGCTCTATCTCGATATTTCAAAATAAGCTGTCAAACTCTAAAAATCCCCATAAGGCAATGTTAATTGTGTTTATTTCAAAAATGTATTTAAATAAAATGACGACTTAGTAGAAGTATGTGTGTCAATTCAACGATTGTTACCGAAAAAACGTTTCGCAAAGTAAAATATTTACAATTATTTTTGTGGTTATGTTGTTTGATTATTTGGAAATACACAATAATGTGTTTTATACCCAACTCTAAGTACTATACATTCAGTCAATTTTTTTTTGTGTCTTACAAGCGAGACTACAAGAGACATAATCGAAATTTCAAAACTAGAAAACTGCGTAAATGGAACAATGTCATCAGAAGACATTTCACAAAGACAAAATTTAAATATATCCGAGTGTGTCGAGTTTGTATGCTAGAGCAACTTTATTATGTTGACTTTTATTTAAAACGGTAAATTAAGCGATGGCTGGGTTCCATCAAAAAATGGGCTCTTATGGTAATGATATAAAGTACCTAACTTTAAACATATCTTAGAATGTAGTTGCCGGACAAGAAAAATTATTGTACCAGAAGATATTTCAGAAATATGACAATTTTATTATGTTTTAATTGATCAATGATAATTTCTTGACCGTAGTACAATTTTATATGAATAATAATTTTATTTTGTAATGAATTTGAAGTTATAGAAATATGCTCTATCTATAAATGCTAGAGGTATTGATAAACATTGTCAGACTGATGTAGCGGTGAGGATTTTACTCAAATAATGGTATCGCTAGCATCTACAAAAAAAATTAAAGCTAAACCTACATTACAGTTTTTTTAAAGACGATATAAAAAATAAATATTGCACTGGCCTAAATTAATTCAAGAAACTAAATAGTTGTGTCTATGTTAGATAATGTACTTATATCATGAAGACTAAATTAAATATTTACCGATATCAGTACCTAAGAGGTAAATTGAACTATGCAATTTTATAAAGGTCATATTTTTAAATTCAGCTCATCAAGACCTTTCTAGGGATATAGTATACCATGTATAGTGATGTCACAATAAAAGTTAACTAAAAAAATATAACACTATGTTCAATAAACTTAGAAGTTAAACAACACTTTTTAACTCTCACGTTAGTCGTATTATTTATAAAGGCATATTGGAGGTATATGACACTATGTCATAGAAAATTTGTTATTATAACATAGAAATATGTTACACAAACCAACAATTCATGTATATTAAAAAAGTTTAAATAGTTAGATTATTAGTAAACAATACACATTGTGACAATAATTGAAACAACTGCATTTCTTGTCGAAATGTAATTAATATATTCGTCGCCGTAGATATCAAGATTGCCAAGCCCCAAAATCCTAATTTCGAGAAAACGTCTTGCAAAAGTTATGTGACAGCAAATTTTAACATTTTTATGCTAAATTTTCTTGTTTTCAAAGATAAAATGTTAAAATTTTGAATACAGATAGATCTTTTATTGCTTTAAGAAAAGTGAAAACAAAATGTATTACTTTTGAAAATATGTGTGTTATACCTTTTGACCACTAAGAAATTAAATGTACTTTGCATTGCATGTACGGTTTTCAAACGAGTCAAGCCTCCTATACCTGTTGACAACTCTGAAAACACAGTATTTGTGGATTAGCTCTAATAAACTAGTCGCCTATGACAGAGTAACTTCGCAGCTTTGTTCGGAGTAAAAAATTTACTTTTTGCCTAACTCTCAAAAACATTTTTTTATCAATCTATAGATAAAAAATGTTATTTATATCAAAGCAAAAAAAACAAACTCCCTAAATAATAATTAGGCGTGTTTCCTAGAAACGACTCCAGCACTGAAGTAAACAACAGGACATCAGATGCGTATTTTGTTTCTTTGTTTTGCTTGGCGAGTAAGAGCAAGATAATACTATAATCACAGACAAAAAATCATTCAATGTGAGTTGGCACTATTGGCAGGCGCTTCTGGCCAAACATTGTAGTGATCAAAAGCGTTAAGCTGCTTGGATCTATTTAATGATAAGATAATAGACGAAAGTATTAGTAGACAAACGATTTTTGCGGCTTGGCCTCATTGACTGCTATGGTATATGTTGACTAGATCTATTGACAAAATGTAAAAATACGTTAAACTAGGACATTGTAACTCAAATACCCTGATCATGGCATTTTTGATGATTTTTAAGAGCTTCTGTGTACTTAACTCATTTTCACCAAATTTGTCAATTCCAATTTATTTAAACGGTAAACCTATAAGCAAATATTTTATCATAAAACTTTAACCACAAATTGATCATTCATAATTTAAATCAATTGAAACCCTTGACTCCCTTGATATCTACGGCGACGATATGTAAATATGGAACACAAAAAGTGTCCAAACAACATTCAGTCTGCTCTACTAAAAAGTTGACCTCCGAGGTACTGATATACCTAAAATAATAAAATCATTTTCAAAACTTTGACTTTATCATTCTTTTATTGTACCTATTACATAAATCTCATTAGTATCATTCGCGTTAATTTAGCTTCTCTGTCCCTGAGGGATTTTCAGGATAAAAATCATATGTGTGATTCAGGATATATACATTCCAAACGTCGATATACATACTGTGACGGCCCGCCCCCAGGCCCCCTCTTCTTTTGATTTGTTCTTCTTGTATTTTACTTTACTCTCTTTGAAATGTTATTAATTTCCTCACAAGTTTAATTTCACTTTAAATTCTATACTTACTGTATTTAGCCTTTTTCCTCTAGTAGTAGAAGTGATCGTCTAGTTAATTAATTGATATTTTATGTACTCACGTTGTGATAATGTTAATTAAGGTAAACCAGAATTCGATGCAAAGTTTGGTGCAAATTGATAAATAAAACATACAAATTCATATTTAAACTCTATTTATTTTTCATACTTTAAATGTGATGCAATAATTAGCAAAGTATATTACAATTGTTACTATTTACTGAGATCTCACTTGAGTCCCGTTCAAACGCAGACCATATTCATTTGCTATCAATATATATTTTATTTAGATTGATGACCAACAGAGTTAACAAACAGCGTCAATTCGCCAGTTGATTAACTATAGTGTTGTTGTTTATATTCTGATTTATGTTGATGACCCACGAAGTTAACGAACAGCGCCAATTCGCCAGTTGATTAACTATTGAGTTGATATTGATTTGATTCTATTGTAGATATATACAGGTTGCACCCTCTTAGGTAAATATTACGATGAGTATAGAGGTGATGACCAACGGAAGTAACAAACAGCGCCAATTCGCCAGTTGATTACCTTACTATGTTGATTTCACATATACTTTGTTTCAAACCTTGTAGAACGGGTTGCTTAGCGTATAGGTGTCCCCCCTTGAGCTAACGAACAGCGTATTCGCCAGTTGGTTAACTTACTATTAAATTTTACCATCTTGGTTTGTACAATTTATCCAAGATAGCACAACCCTGTATATTTCCAAAATATTGATCTTTATAATTTCTATTGATATGACTTAATACAACCCTGTATGTATTTTAATATTGATTATTATAATTTCTATTGAAATAACTTAATATAACCCTGTATATTTCTTAATATTGATTCTTATTATTTCTATTAAAATACTCCAAATTTCACCCATCCAAAACAGATGTTATCCTATCTTTCGGGGTGTATGACCTGAAGGCCATGTGGTTTATTGGTTAAATTGATAATATTTTACAGCAAATGTCAGGCCGCCCTTAAACGAAACCGGGGTGGTATCTCAAAGAAGGTTAAATAAATCTTTTGACTCACCATTGAAAATACAGACATTAAATTATGTACTAATTTCATCTAGCGTCGTGGAAGGCGTCGATGTAGGTACGTCGCAGGGTTGGGCGTCGAGGCGTCCATCGTCGAGACGTCTAGCGTCGTGATGGAAGGGAAGGTATTTAATACGGTATTGTATAGGGACAGATATACGGTAGAATTAAGTAGGTGGTGCGGGACGTGATATTATGAAGGAAATAATTATGGACGGCAAAGCGTCGGAAATAAGGCGTGGGACGTTGAGCGTCGAAATGAGTGTACGGTAGGAAATACTTAGATGGTGAGGAATGTGACAGCGTTCGAGACGTAGGGAGTAGGATGGCAGGAAGTTGGGCGTTGAGACGTTGACACCGTCGGGGATAGGAGGTATTGTAGGATAGACGTCGTTTAGGAGGAGCGTTTAGGAAAGGTACAGATTATATAACTGGGTACAGATAATAAAATGTATGCTTGCACATCAAATGATAAAAATTGAATGAATCCGAGCTCATTTTCGTCAGACTTTTTATACACAGTTTAATCGTTTCTGTGACGTCTCTATCGTTTTGTTTCTCATAGAAAAAACGAATGTAGGTGCAAAAGGGGGTGGGTTATTTATTACTTGCCTTGAAAGTTTTGTGTATCGAAATATTGTCGATATCGGTCTGAACATCGAAACTAGGAAAATAAGCGACTTAAGTGTTTTAATGATAATTACTTCGTAAACAGAAATACACTTTATGGTGTTTTCTTTCTCGAGGAACTCAGCCACGTGCATCTTTTACGGACGTGGTTATAGATACTATTTATTAGGTGTCGTAAATAAGATTTAATTATCTGGGAGATTTTTTTCGTTAAATGAAGCATTTTGAATTTAAAAGAATGGAACATTGTATTTAATAAATGGAATTAATAAATTATTAAGGTACCTGGGTGCGGTAGGTTACAATACATATACGATACTTTTTACTCCAACATAACTATGCTTGAGTTAAATTTTCTGCATATTATACTTGTCATTAAGCTATACCTAGCAAGTAAATAAATCAGAGTTATTATCACTGTTTTCTTTGTATCCAACTTATCACAGCAACAATAAGCCATTAGCTGTCGCAGGCCGGATTGATGAACCAGCGGGCCAGATTTGGCCCATGGGCCATCTTAATTTTATACATTTTGGGGGATACTTTTTGAGAAAAACAACAGTATGAGATTATCCTCCTTTCCTCTACACTCCATAATTTTTATAAATTAGTGTGTACGTTTCATCTTCAGTTTTTAATAAATCCGCTTTATTAATAACCAAATTTATATATTTTTTTGTTCATGGATATAGGATTGACAATTCTTTTAATAATACATTATAAAAAACACCTAAAATCTAGGTAAATTAACAAGAAGTACAATTGGAATTTAAAAACGCTTATATTTTAACTAGAAGTTAACATTTAAGTAGAAGTTAGCTAACCCAAGTTAAAATTATATTGTAAAACCGGCTCTATGAGGCAGTTGTTGCCTTGATTTATTTAAAGTAAAATAAAACATATTTTTAATATATAAATTACTAGATTTCGAATTTCGTTTTGAAAATTGTCAGGTACTTACCACCATAGGTGGCAGTGTCATTTGCCCAAATTTCAGGAAGGGAATGTAAGAACACATCCCCCAGTAGTCCACCCACCGCAAAACTGAGTAACGTTTTTAGTCTATTGGCACTATCTGTAACAAAAAAAGTTCATTAACATTATAATATAAAAGCTCATTATTTTATATTCAGAATAGATCTTTTTTATTTTATCTCCAATTTCAGAAAATTGCAACAATTAAATTGTTTTTAAATAATACATAAAATATGTCTTCAAGCTTGTATGAGCAATGGTTTGAAAACAAACTGAAACCAAATTTGCAATCAAATGCGATTATAGTCAAGGGTAATATACCAAGCCCGTGATAATAGCTATTTTTGTTGAATCCAAATCTCGAGAATACTTTATTATCAATTTGATGAGACATAAGTTTTAGCATTAATAATCTGATTAGAGCCAGAGAGATTTAGCTCAAGGGCTTTAATACATTGATTATTAAAGCCAAAATTATGTAGAATCAAATTGTAAAATGTTCGAGAAATTTAACAACAATAAAAATAACAGAATATTATTCAAGGTCGTGTTTATATTTGGGACGACTATTTCACTAGACCAAAAAATATCGACTATTTCTCTAGAGAAATAGTCGCTGATATTTGGTCTAGGGAGATAGTCAAGAGTAATATACCAAGACCTTGATAATAGTCGGCTATTTTTGTTGAATCTAAATCTCGAGAATATTTTAATATCAATTTGATGAGACATAATTTTTGGCATTAATAGTCTGATTAGAGCCCGAGAGCTTTAATCAATTGATTATAGTCGCTGATATTTGGTCTAGGGAGATAGTCATGGATAATTCCCCCTACCGTTCCCGACAAACAGGTGAAATACCAAAATCCAAAGCTCGCAAAGAGGTTATATCTTCATTTTAAAATAATATGTGTTTAACATATCCTCCCACAGCTTTAAAAAAAGATCTACTGGCTATACTGAAGGGATTAAATTAAACCCATATAATATGTTGTTAATGAGATGGCTAAAAGATTCGGTCATAGCGTTATACGCTTGTCATCTTATTATTGCACATACAATCTTATAGAATTGATTTGGAGTAATATCTAGAAACAGAAATGTCACTCCTACGTTGTTTCAAAGTGTGTTAGATGTCATACACAAAGTTGTTGCAGGAATATCTCCAGAAATATGCACCAATTGTGTTCGCCATGTCAAGAATATTGAAAACAATTATCGAATATCGAGTCATCTTGCAACACATATAAATTTGGAAGACACGTCAAGTGAAGATGACAGCGGTGATGGTAATTCTTAATTTAATTTTTTTTTCTTTTCGATTTATTTAACCGATTTTACAAATAATGCAATTTTTTATCAAATAATTATTAAACTGATGATAAATATTTTATAAAATTTGTTTATTCCTTTTTAAGGTATTCCCTTATTATAGGCAAAAAAAATAATTATATTATTAAATCATATATAACAAATCATATATTAAAGGCCGGCGCTGACTTGCTCACCGCTAGATTCTTTTGATGTTGTTTTAAAAGAGAAACAGCAGATACAATTGGAAAATTGATGGAGTAACCAAACTGGACTTATTAGAAACGAGCTAAACCAGGAATCTAAAATAGTTAAAGTAGTTGGAATTGTTTGTTTACAATCAGGGAATGAAATACAATTACTTAAAGTCTAAAGTATACAAACCAACAATTTTTTCCAGAAGAATAAAATTAATCAAGAATGAAATATCTAAGTTCTTAAATGTGGTTGGTATTCTTAGAGAAAGAATAAAACTTAGAAACAATACCACATACACTTTAACACAAATACGATGCAACTAGTTTCGGCATTTATGGGCCACC
This sequence comes from Psylliodes chrysocephalus, assembly GCA_927349885.1. Classification (NCBI taxonomy): domain Eukaryota; kingdom Metazoa; phylum Arthropoda; class Insecta; order Coleoptera; family Chrysomelidae; genus Psylliodes; species Psylliodes chrysocephalus. The sequence goes on from OV651813.1 coordinate 67,687,500, forward strand.
TTCAGGCAAAATTAAAAGTGGAATCAATTAAAAAAGTTTTTCATGGCTATTGCCTACAATTCGAATTTACGAGTACGTTACTACGCCTTATATATCATCCATATTTTTGAAGCGAATAATAGGTTGTTAAAACATCGGTTCAGATGACTGAACCTCAGGGTTATTGTGACCCAAATTTTCTAAAATCCTTTAGAATTAACCCTTTAACCCCGAGAGCCGCAAAAATGAGTAAATAGTTGAACATCATATATGCGGGAGACGCACACTTTTTTTTTAATTTTGACACATAAAGTGACAGTTCTGTAATCGCAGCAAGTGTAAAAATGATCTACTTTTTGTAACCAGTTACATAAAGTTGAACATTATGCAACTGGTTATGAAATAGCTATTTATGCAACCAGTTACGAAATGCCTTATTTTATGTGACGAGTGAATATTTGCGGGAGAGTAGAGCGATGTCCTGCAATATGAACGAGTTAGTTAGTTGATAAAATTGTTACGGGTCAAAATATCGTAGCCAAGTTAAAATGGCAGAGCTAGTAAACAATACACAACTTTATTTTTATTTATGATTTAATTTAACTTCTAATCTAATCCTAAATCTATTCTAAGTTATTCTAATCTAATCCTAATCTATTCTACCCTAATCTAAGTTATTCTAATCTAATCCTAAATCTATTCTAAGTTATTCTAATCTAATCCTAATCTATTCTACCCTATTCTAAGTTATTCTAATCTAATCCTAATCTATTCTACCCTATTCTAAGTTATTCTATTCTAATCTAACCTATTCTACATTAATCTACTTTATAATCTAGGCCTATTCTATTTTGGATTTGTTTTACTTACAGAAACCGTTGTATGAATCGTAAGACTTCTAATTTTGTAGCTTATTCTACTTTCAACCCTATTCTAACCTTTCCTATTATTTTGTTAGAATGATTACTTTTAATGAATACTTTAGAACCCAAAGAAATGCCTGTTGCTACAAGAAATAGTACACATAACTCTTTTACATATCTGATGGTTTTAAATATAGGTTAATTATTATTTGTTTTTGTTTACATTCACTTTTATGAAGTGTCACATTCTTCTTTTACTGAGGGGCCACACTCTTACCAGACTTTGTCCTGTTAGTCTTTAATAGTCAAGACCTTCCATTGACTTCCCACCATTTTGGGAACTTCCTTTTATCAGTTTTTATCTGCTCAACTTTGTGGTAGCATGTGCTATTTTCTCTAGTGTATCTAGGATTTGACTTGAGCTAAAAGATTAAAAACTGTGAAACCAGTCTAAAGAATTAGTTGATAAATCTTTGTGATTTCTACACCATTCGGTGGATTTTATATAATCTTTGACTGTGATTCCTACAAAAAGGTCGCCCTACACCTAAAGGTGAGTGTCTAATATTAAATATAATTATTCTCTTACATGGCTTACCTATCGCTTAAGGCTGTTTATATGTGTGGCTTACACTAATCCTTCTTACAGACCTTCAATTTCACCTTCAACTTTAACTTCAACTTCAGCTTCTACTTTAATACTTATTCTACTTATATCTATCTGGGTATTTCTTTCTGTGGGATCTATCGACTTTCCTTCGGACTAATACACTTCCTTCCAAGCTTTCTTCGTGGTACTATCACTAAACTGCTACAGCTTTTGAACACTGCCAGCTAACATTCTACAAGGATTGGGTGCATGTTTAGCTAGTTTAGGAAGCCAGGTACCCCAGAACCAACCCCTACAGCAAATCGGCTGGATCTAGCCCTCCTTGAACAGACAGGCCAGAGGTACGATGCAATATTGAGGACCACAAGACAACAGAGATATAAAGTAAGACTATTCCTTATAGCCAAGGGCCCCATTTATCGTGGGTACCACATAACCTCAACCGGGGTCCACTAATTGTGATTCTACCTACAAAGGTTTTGAGATAATCGAGATAATTCACGTAATTTACCTTAGAAATTGATAATATTAGGGTTATATATAGAGGTAAAACCATTTTATAAAGCTTACTTACAATTCTGGATTACCGTTTGTAACATTTAGGCCTATTTGCGGACGTGTGGCTCAGATTGTAACGATACAATTGCATGATATATATAATTATTATTTTACCTACTGAATCACGGCGTGGTATCTTTTTTTTTATATTCATATTATATATATATTTTTTTTTTGTTACTCTTCGGTACATCTAACCTCTGAAATAAATGTCAGACGCTGTCAAAAATTAAATTGAATTTATAAAAATTTGCGTTGTGTCTAAGAACCCGACCCTACTCTCCCGAATTTTATAAAACTGAGTTAGTAAAAAGAAATAACCCTTCCATCCCCTATAAATCTGAAGGAGAAAAGGTACCATAACGGTATTTTTTTCTTGTTTCTGAAAAGAAATGAGATTTAAATTTTTAATGGCCAAAAAGCAAAAACAAAAATGGTAATTTTAATAATCCGTGTTACCACCTCGAGCCCTTATGCAAACTTCTATTCGCCTTGGCATGCTTCTTATTAAATTGTCAACATTGTCTTGGGGTACGTTTTCCCGTTCTGCTAATACTGCATCAATAAGCTGTGCGACATTTCCTGCATTGTTTCGATGAACTCTAACCCTTCTTTTGAGCTGGTCCCACAAGTGTTCGATAAGATTTAGGTCTGGTGAACATGTAGGCCAGTCTAAAACTGTGACACCATCCATTTCAAGACATTCTCTAGCCACTCTGCTAGTATGGGGAGGTGCATTATCGTGAATGAAGATAAAATTATCCCCAAAGCCTAAAGATTGGTTCTAGCACTAAATCAACATTCGACTGGTTAAAGTTTGTTGAAGTGGTAACAATGGAGTTTTTGCTCCCAGCATAATACTTCCCCAGAATATTACAGTTACTCCTTGATATTTTGGGACAGATCTGGCAGCTTGGAGTCTCGCTCGTCTTCCTGGAGCTCTGAGAACTCGAATTCGATTATCATCTGATATTAGGACAACTCTGGTCTCATCTGAACAAAGAGCATTTTGCCAATTCTCAGTTTTGGTGTTGAAGGCATCAATTTAGCCGGTCAATTTTATTTTGCCTAGATAACTGTGGGACCCGTTACTCCTACTGTACAACCTCCGAGCGCGAAGTCTTTTTCTTATGGTTTCAACGAAACGATCACACCTGTAGCTTCCAGAAGTTGTCGTTGCAGCTCTGGATGAGAAACACTGGGATTTCTTTTAGCAATTTGGCACACAAAGCGGACCTGTGCTGTTCGGTTGTGACGCTTTGACGACTTTGCCTGGGCTTGTTCTTGAGAGTTCATAGTTCCAAGTACCTTGCATATGTTTTCGATACACCCTGAATAACGCCTACTACCTCGGCTACGTATCTTTGGGACATTTCTTGTTCAACGAGAACAATAATTCACAAGATAATAAATCGCAGCCGTCGTTTCTTTTTTATTATGTTTGTTTAGAACAAAACGCCTTATCTTAAAGTTGTATACCAAATTTTTTCCTTACAAAAAGTTTATTCACAAATAGAGTGATAAGTTTGGTTGTTTATATAATATGGATAAAGACAACAAAGTTAACCCTTCAAATTAAAGAGACGATATTTTTGAGACATAAAGCTGGTAATCTTTGGTTTAGTATCTACACTACTAGGAGGATAATAATTTTAAGAATATACAATATAATAAATATATTCCGCAGTAAACCACATTTAGTATTTTGATAACCATTCTTTTATTGGAATAAAAATATTCTTACTGGATATCACCATAATATTCAAGGAACTACCTTGGAATTTTAAGCTATTTAAATTGTATATACATACTATTTTACATGCAATCATTATTTTAATTTATGTAAAGATTGGTGACAATGTGCACTTTTTAAAAAAAAAATTAATAAATTAATAACAAGTATACGAGAATTAAACAATACTGAGAGGTTCTGGGAGGCTGAAAATTTGGGATCGTTTTTTTAGTTGATAAATCAAAAAAAAAAAAATATTTAAAAGTACAAAAAAATAATCAAAATCGGTCAAGCCAGAGAAGAATTACGAAAACACAGGAATTTTATAATATAAAGAAGATACATGGCCTTAAGGGCCATCCTCCGCCTGAATTTTTAAGCCAAAAACAGCGGTTAAGCTCGTGCGCAATTACAACTTTATTTTTCAAAATTACTTAAAACTACTTGTGCAGGTGATGAAAGAAAACGTATTTCTAGGGATGTATAAGAACAAAATGATTAATTTTTTTTTAAACATTGCTATTATTCAAGATAGAAAAAGGTGACAATATTACGTATTTTAAGGCACTAATCATGTCATTATAAGAAATAATTTGGAAAATCTAATTCTATATATCCCTGCTGCAAATCTTTTACTTTGTCCTAAAATGTTCTTTCTTCAAAAAATTCAAAAAATAAGTTATTAATCGCGCACGGCCTGACCCTCTGCAAGTAACATTTTTCTAACCGTAATGTGGCGCCCTTCGCACTGAAATCTATTAACAACAAAATTAATAGATAAACAATCTATTGACCCACCTTCGTCAAGTGTGAAATTTGCAACGGCCCGCACCCCCCTGATAATTTTAAGTAAGGGATCGGTTGGAAGATGACTCTTAAACTTTCTCTAGTATTTATTAATTTTATTAAATGACCATAATTACAATATGGTAATTTTATTATTCTTTTGTATATGTATTTCATATATTATTATTTTCATCTGCAAATGTTAGACAATAAATTCATAAACCATTCAAAAAACAAAAATATCATTAAAAAACTTCGATTTTTAATACAATATTTGAAACTACTCTTATTTTTTTTTTTTTTTAAATATATTTTATAATATTTACTCATAAATTGTTCGTAAGCTAAAAAGGCTATCGTTAAACATATATATGGCACGTACATAGATTAAAAAGAGTTTAATTACGATTTGATGCGTTTGATATGGCTATTTAAGTAAGGCTGTGAGAGAAAAATAAACAAATAGGTAAGTGATATAGAGATTACTAAAACTGAAGTATTTGAATAAACAGAAATTGTCAGTAATGTCAATGAATTAAGAATTTAAATATACGTGCTTTAAAACATATTCAAAAGATAAAAGTACAATCAATGTACGTTCTTTCATTGCGTATACATACTAAAACTTTGATTTTTTTGTGTGTTATCCAACAAAGGCTCAGTTTCGGCTGGCCCGGATAATCGAGGTTCGACTGTATTAATATAAGTTGTTTTCAAAATAAAGCAAATAAGGTAACCTTAAATGCATACAACATTTCAGCACAAATAAGAAACAATATTTATTTATGGTTTTCCTTATTAAAAACTTCAGATACGCAAAGACGCCCTTAATAGGTACTGCTTAAACTTTAGACCACGTCCAGTAAGTCACGATTCTGCAAACTAAGAAATTCAATATCAATATCAAGCATATGACTGTTCAATGCAATTTAGTAGGTAGCTATATGATTTTTTGAACATTTGTTTATTATAAGATGGAATAGTAATGGCATTCTTTTTCCTTAAATTAATATGATGGACGTCGGCCAGGAAACTTATCTTTTAATGTAAGTATGAGGGAATTTTGGTCTTAACTATTTTATAAAATATGAAGTTTCCGACGATTAAACATGTATAGTCAATTCGTCTCTTTCAATTTATAAGAAATTCTCTTCCTTCTTATGCCATAGATCATTCTTAAATAACTTTTGTACTTTCTGAATTCGATTATTATCAATTAATCGTAAAAAAGAACCATATACCGTATAGCAATGATAAAAGTGCGATAAAACAAGAGAATCAGTAAGCATTTTTTTAGTTGCAGTAGACAAATCTGTTCTATGTGGATAAATTAGTTTTAGGGAAGACCTTTTCGTTAATATGTTTATCGAACCTAAATTTAGAGCCAATAGTTAAACCAAGATTTTTACAAGACTTACTAATTTTTAAAATTTAATTCCCTAAGGTGACTTGTATTTGTGGCAAGATCAACTGTCGGTGATTTTCATTGCAAAATACATTAACATATTTTTTTTTTGAGTTGATATGCAATGCACTTTTTTCCTTGGGCTCGTCTGACTATGTCTCCGAATAACACTGAAGCCTATTGGCTTATTGTGTTTTACCCCATGTTAGTTCATAGCACCCACTCCGTCACCTTTGTACCTTGTACAAGTTTGTACAGATCCTTGGGTGAGTGGGTTCTATACGTTGTTGGATCAACCTGGGGTTGCCAAAAAGAGCCTGTCTTTCGCATTCGAACAGTATGTGTTTGGCCGTTTCTAGTTTCTTGTGACATAGTGGGCACATGAGTTCCCCATTGTACATGCCAATTTTGTTCAAGTGTCCCTTTAATAATAATAAAAATATTTGTACTATAATAAATAAATACATGAGTACATTGCGGGGCGAGATTTAGCCTGCGGCTATTCTTCCACCTAACCCCTTCATTAAATATATGACAAAGAGTTTTTATAAAATACATTAAAGAGATAAAATAGATACTTAAATTACATAAAGATATATGAAATACAATAAAATTCAATAAAATACAATAAAAACAATAAAATACAATAAAATAAATAAAAAGAAAACATTAGCAAAACTATTATAAAAGAAAATTTTTTACAATTTTAAAACTTTTACTGGCCTTGTTGGAGGAGTAGGTCATTCTTTACCTTGCGCTTAAATGTACCAGACTGTAAACTTTTTATATTAATGCTCAATGAATTGAAGTGTTTGACGGCATTGTATATGAAACTCCTTTGAAAAAGGGAAGTAGTATGTCTAGGCATAGACAATGTCATTTGCCTTCTAATATTTAGATTGTGTAGCTGTGTTCGATAGATCAACTTGTTGTTAAGGTATTCAGGTGGAGAAGAAAAACCAAGGGCAACTAGCTATACCGGAGAACTACTTCCCAGTCTATGGAGTCTACTACAAAAGACCGAATTAGACAAGGTACTCTAAACAATGATTAAAGGATATCCACAATAGATCTGAAAAGGTCGAGGTGGGGGAGGCCACATGGCCCATAGTCCTAATTAAATCTTAATCTTAAGGTATTCAGAACAAAAGCAAGTAAATAATAGATATATAATTTTTTTATATTTAACCATTCCAGTTCCATGAACGACTCTGAAATATGATCATATTTACGAAGACCATAAATGAACCTGCAGCAAGTATTTTGAACTTTTTGAATGCGATTTGCTGTGACAACGTCAAGACAAGGGTAATATACAATAGCACAATAACTGAGTTTACTTATAATAAACGTTTCACATAGATATTTCTTCATTTTCCTTTTAAATATAAACTTATTCGCATAAAGAAGTTTTAAACGATGGTAGCATTGGCTAATTAAAATATTTACATGTTCTACAAATTTTAAGTTTTCGTCCATAATCAAGCCAAGATTTTTTCCACAGTTTACAATGGGTATGAGTTCATTATTAATGGTAAGACTCAAGTTGTTTTTTATATTTTGTCTGTAAATTTATGTTGGAAAGATCTCGATTCATTCTGGTCTTAGCTCTAACTACATCTTGTGGCTTGAAGCGGTGTACAATTTGGGTATCATCAGCAAAAAACTGCAACCTGCTCGACTCCACATTTAGTTCTAAGTCTGAAGTGTAAATTAAAAATAGCAAGGGTCCCAAAACCGATCCTTGGGGAACACCTGATTCGATTTCTCTAAGAGTTGAGGACTGTTGATTGATTACAACTTTTTGAAAGCGATTTTTTAAATACGTTTTAATGAATAAGAGAGGTTTGTCAGTAAATCCATAATTGCTGCATTTAGAAATTAAGAGTAGATGATTTATTGTGTCGAAAGCTTTGGTAAAGTCGAGCAGAGCAAGTGCTGTTGCTTCTTTACTATCTAGGGCTGTAATAATGGTATCTGTTAGATGGCAAAGAGCTGTGGTTGTACTATGTTTTTTGCGAAAACCTGATTGGTGAACCGGCAATAAATTGTTGACACTAACATATTTATAAACCTGATCGTACACAATTTTCTCAAGAACTTTGGATAAAATGGGAAGTAGGCTTATTGGTCTTAATTCAGTATGAGAAATAGGGTTCGCAATTTTTGGAAGAGGTATTACTACTGCTCTTTTCCATTGATCTGGAAAGTAACCAGTTTCTAGGCAGCAATTTATAACATGGGTCAAATACAACGAGATTGCCGGTAAGCAAAGTTTAATCATTTGAAGAGTAATTCCGTCAGAACCACTCGAATTTGACGCAATACTATTTATTACCCTAATTATAGTACCTTCATCAACAAGTGTAAACTCAAATTTTAAGGAATTATTAACGCGATTAGTTCGGTAGGGTAATATTTTTTCAGCACATGCTTCATTACTATTTTGAAAAATAGAAATAAAAGTATCATTTATTTTGTAAGGATCCGCTAAGTTAGAGGGGATATATTTATCTTTATTACTCTGTATACCCATATCCTTTAATGTTTTAAAAAATTTAGATTTATTTTGTTTACTAATATTTCGAAGATAGGCTGATTTTTCGCTTCTAACGGCATTAAGAGCAAAGTTCCGCATCCTTTTATATTCTTTCCAAGATTCGGAAGATTTGTTGCGTTTAAATTCTAATAAGGCCTTGTCCCGTTCTTTAAGAATTAATTTAATATTTGGTGTCATCCAAGGTGCATAGGTTTTGCTAACACGTATTTGGCGATATGGACAATGAGCGTTAAATAAGTTTAAAATATTTCTTGTTAAGAACCGAACTTTGCTTTCAATGTCATTAAAGTAAATAATTTGATCCCATGGTATCGTAAATAGATCATATCGAAAAGTATCTAAATTTAAATGGTTAAAATCCCTAAAAGTTACAAATCTTTCTTTTTTGATACAAGAATCAATTTTAAAAATAGCGTATGCGAGACGATGATCGGAAAATAGATCTGCGTTAATTGTACCGCTTTTTAAACATGTATTTGTATTGTCAACAAAAATAGGGTCAATCAAGGTCGCTGATGTTTCGGTTATTCTAGTAGGTTCTGGGGCATGCCCAGTCATGAACCCTGTTATCATTTTCAACTGGTTCCTATTCATAAACAGTAGTTCTCCAGTTCTTTTGGGACATGGTCTGCCTATGAAGGCTTTTCCATGTGCCTGTTTTGGGGTGCTTCCCCAATAGTTGATATGGTGTTCTCGAATCCAGTGGTTTATGAAAACCCGGACTGTACTTTCTGGTATTCCTGGGTTTGTGTCTGGTTCCGGTGTTTCTTCTGGCCCTCTTTTTGCAAGTTCGTCAGCCTTTTCGTTGCCTTCGATCCCTTGGTGACCTGGCACCCAAAATAGTTTTACTCTATTTCGGTCTGCCAGTGTTCTTAGTTCTTCGATGCATTCCCATACCAGCCTCGACGTAACTTTCTGACTCAATATGGCTTTAAGTGCCGCTTGGCTGTCTGACATTATTTGAATATGCTGATTTTCGACGGCTCTTTCATTGTTCGTTTTTGCATATTGCAAAATTGCGTATACCTCGGACTGAAATACCGAGGAATGTATTCCTATAACATAGCTATGGTTAGTATCAAAGTTTTTGAAGAATACTCCCGCCCCAGTGCCTTCCGCAGTCTTAGACCCGTCTGTATACCAGGTTTGTTCGTCGTTGGGCATTGGGCTCCCTTATGGTGATCTCCGCTCTTTCCTGTATTAAAACCTCAAATGGAGTATTAAAAGAGTACCTCTTGGTTATGCGGTCTGGTCTCATGTCTAGCACGTCTCTTGTCACTAACCTTGAGATACTCATGTGACCTGGCCTAATGTCAAGGTTTCCCAGTATATTCCTTAATCTGTAAGAAGCTAATCTTGCCACCCCTTGTATCACAGTGAAGAGGTGGGAGTCCTATTAGTGGTTCCATTGCAGCAGTGGGGTTTGTTTTCATTGCCCCCGTTATTCCGAGGCAGACAAGTCTTTGTACCTTGCTTAGCCTCGTTATTGCTTTCCTTTGCTGTGTCTTTGGCCACCACTCCAAAGCTGCGTATGTTATTATCGGTCTCACCACCATGTTATAAAGCCAATATACCATGTCTGGTTTTAACCCCCATTTTTTTTCCAAAGGATCGCTTTGCCATCATTAACGAGGTTTCCGCTCTCCTTGTGGTTTTTTCTAGATACTGGTTCCAGGTAAGTCTCGAGTCAATCAAAACCCCGAGATATTTTACCTCCCCCTTAAGCTGGATGCTTGCACCTCTTAAGTTTAGAGGCCCTAGTCCCTCCAATTTTCTCCTGCGGGTGAATGCAATTATGTCAGATTTGTTTGGGCTAATGTTTAGTCCTTCCGCCTCTGTCCATTTTGTTACTATATTTAGAGCCTCTTGCATTCGATCTCTTACTATAGTGTTGTATTTTCCCTGTGCCATGATCACTAGATCATCGGCATATCCCAGGGTTCTATGTCCCTTATCTTTGAGAGCCCTAAGCAGCCCGTCCACTACAAGGTTTCCACAAGATGCACTTACAAGAATATAGAAATCGTTATTAATACGCCTGATCGACTCTTCAATTTTAGACAGTTCAAACGAATAATACATTTATGTATCATCAGCATATAAATGGTTCTTACAATGATTTCGATGTGAATGTAGGAAGGACGTATATAAGGTGTACAGTAATCTCAATCAACTGTTTTTTTCGAATACTAGACATCATCTGTAAATGAAAGAGTTGAATTTTTATCCTCTCATTGAAGTTTTTCTAATTGGTATGGAATATTGATGAATTTGCCAAATATTGTGAGCAAGATCAATTTATTTTATGTAAACAACTTTAAAAAACTTTAACTGATAAAAATCGAAAATAAAAAGACAACAGAATATAACTTAATATGTTACTATTGTGTTATGTATTCTGTTAACTACTATATCAATTTCTGTGAGAGATCATTTTTTTTTCTAAATTAAAATTAATACGATTTAGAATATGCTAGGAGCGATTAGAAAAGCTTGCTACCATTTTTATAGAATATGACTATTTAAAGCAGGTGGAATGGATATTAATTCATTTTCCAAAAGCAAAGCTAGAAAAGTCCAGTTTTTGAGAATATATTTTTTCTACCCTATTATTTCTACATTTTTAATTGATTCATTTTGGTTGAATATGCGATAAGGTCAGACGTTTTAATAATGCCCTTAAATGGTAGAGTAAGGAATTTTAGTTAAAGCACAAGTTCTCTTCATAATGCCATTTAGTATCTGTAACGTATGGAGGGTGGGCTCACGGGACTTAGACCTAACTAGGCCAATGTTCATCCTCTTAAGTAGATAGGCACATATCTCGTGAGCCAGCCTAAAGATTTAATGTAGTTGACAACGTCGCCAAGAGGTGCTATCTCATATCGACCGGTGTTAGCCAATTGTCGCCGAACACAAATTTTCTAATAATTGATAGCGTCGGGTAATCGTAGAAGATATGATCGACGTTCTCATCTTCTTGTTTGCACCTCCTGCAGAGTGTGGATTCTGACAGCCCCATGATATAGAGATGCTTCCGTACTTGGCAATGACCAGTCTCGTCATTTAGTAGCTGATCTTTATTTTCCGATTTAAACACTTAAAAACAGCAGTTTTACTAGTTTGAAGAAAGAATCCATAATTATTTTGTAGAATTGTTTCTACAACCTCCTTACAAACTTCATTTTTTTATTCTTCTCATGATTACATCAAACATTTATTTTTTTCCGGTGTTGCTTTAACATAACGAAACTAAACAGAATTGATTTGGTTGTTCACTGATGCAAATAAAAAAAAATATTGAAAATTGTCTCCTTAGAGAATTTTGCAACTCACTGTTGTTAGATAATACGAAATTATTTATTGATTCGCTTGGTTAAAGAGCATGAGTACATTGCAGTTATGAAATTTAAAAGGTTAACGTTTTTCGAATTTCTAGTAAAATCTACGGTTTTATATTTGCAGATAAGTGTTGGATAAAAGTTATAATGATGTCCCAATAAAAACGTACGATTTAAATTTTGCCGTATTTTTATATTGATCGTAGTACGCGATCAAAATATCAACTAAAACTTTTCGGATTTTTCCTTCAGTAACCTATCGATGAATGCATTTTATACTATAAAACATAAACCCCTGGTTTCTTCTTCTTCTAGTGTTAGGATTTTTTGAACATATAACGCTGCATTCACCTAAGAGTAGATAACAAAGGAGAGAAAAATCGTAATAGGGACCGACACTATCGAATCGAAATATAGGACAATATCATTGCCAAGTTCGATTTAAAAAACATGTGATATACCGACCTAAATATTAATTTTGATAATGCACATGTTTGTCAGTTTTATTTATACCGGGATAAAATTAAAATTTGCCATCGGATTTTTTTAATCTTGGTGTCATTGGCATGAACTACTTTCATTATGTAATTATCTTTGCATGTGTAGGTCAAAAATTACTGGGAGTGGAAGTTGAATATTATTCTTTTCTACAATGTTCCTTACTGAATTTAGATTTTATGTCATATATCTTTGCAGTCTATATGTAAAGATATCCAAAAATCCTGCAAGACCGAGTAATATTTTAAAATTAATGGCACGGCTGTAGATTAATTTATTGACTTATTTAATAAGGAGTAAATAATAAAAATTTTAAGTAATAAATTAAAATTAAATACTTAAAAGTAATGATTTACTCATAAAATTACATAATAATGAATACATTTTATGTAGCTTATTTTCTGCATTGCGAAACGAGTATTGATATCACGATTTCATCAGATAACCATGCTTGTCAACTGTAAAACCACCTACATTCTTTGTCTTTATTGCTGTCATTTTAAAACGTCAAATAAATTATTTAACGTTATTTATTGAAAGCGAAAATAACTGTTTTAATTTGAAATGAAGTGATTATTTTTGCACGAAATTTAACGAATTCTCAAATGGAGCAAATATTTTTATATGAGCAGGCTAAAGGGTAAAGGACCCAAATATTTTGCAAAAATTAAAAGGTCAATACTTTTCATCGTCTTTCGTTCAAAATCAAACTGTTTCTTGTTTCTTTCCATGTTACGAGTTTATCCTTGCGGGCTTCATGCTCGATAAGGTGGAACCACCAATTTAGCGAATCCGAAATGAAGAACGCATCTTGCAAAAAAATGAGCTGCCGAGAAGTGATATCGCAAAATATGCTACTTTTTAGATATTTATAAAACATACTTTCCTGTATAATAAAAATTGAAATATTATTTAATGTATATAACTTTTTATGGTCTAATTATTTAATAAATTAATCGATAAAAATATCAATTATGTTTAAATAATCAATTACCGATTATATCCAGATAAATGATTTTGAATTAAAACAATTAAAAACTTTAATGACTATTTTTTAGATATATTAAAGGGACATGCAATTAAACATTTTTTTTTAAATAATGTAATGTCCAGAAACGCTTCCTTTGTTATTGAAATATTACGATTTGAAAACATTGATTTATTACGCCATGATATGCAGAAAATAAACTTGGCTATGGAAACAATTGTACATGTAGTTAAATTTTTAATTGTATGCAAACCAACAAATTATTGTCAATCTTTTTAATTTTAAATTTGTTAACAAATAAGAACTGCCACATATGATATTCTGGAAGCAGGGGCGGTTTCTCCATTGGTTCATTTGTGCAGTAAACACCCAGTTACATTTCATAAAAACACAATATTTTAAAATAAATAACATAAAAATATAAATTCAATTTTAATAATTTTATTGTTTTCATACGTCTTAATTTCTATTTTTGGGTACGCCACTGAGCCCGACGGAAGGAGGGTTTTTCGCGAAAGCCTGTAGCTAAAAAGAGAGGTCAACACGTCAACAGATCCGTAAAATCACTAAAAATCACCTTATTTTATTCTTCGCACATAATCAAGGAGTGACGTCACAAAGTAGGGCGGAGCATACGAATATTTCCAATCATTGATATAAAATAAAGATGAGATGCAATGACGATACTAAAAGTATGTGCACTTCTGCATTAAACTTTTACATGTCAAACTCGAGCTAGTGGTGAGGATAAATGACATTTTTTTAAATAGCGTGATTTAAATGTTATAAAAACATTTTTATTCCGTCAATCTTAAAATATAAAATTATTAACTTAAAATTAATCAAAATATGACTCAAGTGCGTCCTCTTGTCATATCGCAAAATAGTGTTTATGTCGTCTCTACTTTATTCTATCTCGATGTTTCCAATCAAGCTGTTATGTTGTTTGTTTATTTCCACATTACGACCATAATTTATATTTTGTTTTTTTCTTCCAGTGTCTACAGAATAATCATGTTTTATACCCACTATGCATTGAGCAAAATTTTTGCTATCCAACAAGAGGCATAAACGAAGTTTCAAAAACTGAACACTGCGTACAATGTCATCAGAAGAGATTTCACAGAGACAAGATTTAATTATATCCGAGTGTGTCGGGTAAACTATAGCAAGTTTATTATGTTGACTTTTAATGAAAACGGTACTTTTATAGGAAATCCATTCAATTTAAGTGATGACTGGTTTCCATCAAGAAATGGCTTTTATGCCAGCCAAGAAAAAGCATTGTACCAGAATATATTTCAACAAGGATAATTTCTTGACCGTAGTACAATTTTATATGAATAATTTTTATTTTGTAGGTTGTCCCCAATGAATTTGAAGTTCTAGAAATATGTCCTATCTATAAATGCTAGAGGCACTGATAAACAGTGTCAGACTGATGCAGCGGTGAGGATTTTACTCAAATGATAGTATAATTATAATAATAATAATAATAATAAACTTTATTCATCAGTTAAAAAGGAAAATATACAATAATAATTTATGCGAAGAAAAACATTTAAAAATCAAATTTTCTTATGCCAAATGCGAAACGCAAGCAACAGTTCTGAATTTTTTGTAAACGTAGAGGGTCATATCGAAGTTGCGCAGGTCCGTAAATAGAGTCACATATAATATCTTTGAAAAAATAAGTAAGTAAATTGTAATATGTAATTGATCTACGGTTGATTTTATATTTTTTTTTTGCACCAAATAGCATTTCTGTAGATTTAGGCGGATTTATTTTTAAGTTGTGAGCAGTAGATATATTAAATAATAAATTCAAGTCTTCATTAAGAATAAGATTTGAGTTACTCAGCGATTCTTTGTCCAAAGATCAATAAAGCTGCGTATCGTCAGCATAATGGTGAATCGCACAATTTTGAACAAAGCTTTGGAAGTCAGAAATGTATAGAGCAAATAGGACTGGTCCCAAAATTGAACCCTGTGACACCCCTTGTATTACTGGTAGGAAATGTGATATGTTGCCATCCAAAATTACTTTATGAGTGCGATTACTAAGATAATTTGATATGAGAGAGACTGCATTTTTTGTAAAGCCGAAAAAGTTTAATTTCTTACAGAGTAAATCATGATCAAATCAAATGCCTTGCTGTAGTCGAGAATAACCAAGCTATTTTCAAGTTATTTTCCCTCGATCACTTGTTTTAAAAATATCATCGCTAATAGACAGAAGAGTTATAATGTTTTGTTGATAAATATACCTGGTAATTTGATCTTTGATAATTACTTCAAATGATTTTGATAAAGTGGGTAGAAGACTGATTGGTCTTAAATCAGAAAAATTCGTTGCCTGATTACACTTACCAATAGAAACGATAAGGGCTTGTTTCCATACAAAAGGAGCAGGTCGTTTATTTGCTCTTTTAGTTACGAAAGGAACATGTCTGGAAAATAGATGTATTAGAGCAGTGGTTCTCAAACTTTTTTGGTGGCGGAACCTTTTTGAAAAGCGAAATATTTGACGGAGCCCTAAACACATTTCTAAAACAAAAGTCTCAAGCCAGGTCTCTCCCTTTTATGACCATAGTACAAAGTCCTCCAAGCAAAATCATATCCTCCTTCCTCTTGGTGACTTATAAAAAAAAGTTCCTCTGAGCAAAATCAAATCCACCTTCTCCTTAGTGACTTCTGAAAAAAATGGCCTCCAGCCAAGTCCCTCCCTTTTGTAGCGATAGTTCTGCTTTTTTTAATGACTATTATTTTCTTTGCGGAGCCCCCACAAAGGCTTTGCGGAGCCCCCACAAAGGCTTTGCGGAGCCACAGGGCCCCGCGGACCACACTTTGAGTAATGGTGTATTAGAGAATCATTTAAAAAGGAGATCATGTTATCAACATTATCAAGTGAGTAAATTTATTCCAATTAATTAGATTTAAATAGGAATTAAAAAGTTGTAAGTTAAACTTAGAAAAGTCACAAAATTTGAAATTTGTTTGACTAGAATCTAGGTAGGTATACTGAAAAAAATGAAGGTAATTTTTCCTTGTAGACCTGTGTTATTAATCGCTTTCAGTCACTAAGCAATTCTATAATACTCCTACTGCTGTCACTGCTGCAATCGTTCCCTGAAGTAGATTCGTCAGACGATCCTGTATTTACGGTAAATACAAGAGAATCTACAGCATTATCCAGAATGTTTTCTTTTTTAATCCATTCAGATTCGCATTTCTTTACATGTTCGCAAATAGAACACCATTCTTGAACAGAAACTTCAGAAAATTTCTTCCTGGCTAATTTCTCCACATCATTCAGTTTAAATGTGGTATTGTGCACTGCCACCCAGTTCTTAATCAGTGCCCAGATTTTTTCTATTGGGTTTAATTCTGGATGATAAGGTGGCAACCGTAAGACTTTATGCCCATGTTCTTTCAGTTAACAGTATAATTAATAGGAAACAGGAATACCTAACCGATTTTTTTTTTATTAGTTCATACAAAGCGGGTTTTGTCTTATTTATGGTCAAATTTGTGGGCCATTCTAACCTTCCTGCTTTCCTAGATCCGTATATAGCAGGAACAGAAGTTGGAAAGGTAGAGAGGTGGTAAACGTCAAACTCAGTCGGAGGACTTCGAGAATTTCGCGGTAATGTTTGTTCGCCATTGTCATAACATAGAATAAAAATAATACCAAACATTAAAAATTGTTACCGGCGGAATTGGGCAAACGTATCTATTTATGGGCTACTTATAATTATTTAAACAAGGGTCGGCAACATTGTCAAAAATAACAAAAAAACGTAATTAATGGATTATTGAATGGTTAAAAATATTACATAGCTGCAAATTTGATATCATTTTCATTTCAATGTTTAAATCTAAAGCTAAATTTGCAGCCTTTTATGACTCCGGGAAAGTAATTAATTGCTGTTAATTAACATTATTTGTTCTTATTTAGTAATAAAAATATTAACATGCTTGCAAAATCACAATATACTAGCTAATATCGCCTTAAATGCCTGTGAAAATTTGCAATTCTTTCCGATGATGGCACGATGCATTTTTTTATAGTTTACAAGGCTTTTTTTTAATTTATCTAAAAATGATTCGGCAAAATTATAACATGTGCAAATAATAATTGCATTTCAATGATGGCATTCGTAAGTTAGGCAGGCTATTCATTTTGCAACAGCCCATCAGCAAACAACAGACGAAACTAGCGATAATTAAAATTTCCAAAATATTTATTAATGTTAGTTTCGTTTGTTTGCCGACGTCGTGGGCTGTTGCAAAATAAATAGTATGCCTAACTTACGTATACGGCCATAAGCAATAAATATTTGCACATGTTACAATTTTGCAGAATCATTTTTAAATAAATAAAGAAAGAAAATCTTTGTAATTATAAAAAAATGTATCATTCACTTAAATTCTATTTTTTTTAAACGGACCTTTCTTGGTTATTTTTTAGTAAAACAATTTTAAAGACTTAGAATAATTTAAAAAGACACAAACTTGTGTAAAATTAAATTTTGGTAAGACCCATGCTGGGATCCCAAGTTCTGCGCCCAATCGGCGTTTGCCCTCCAAAGCTTGTCTCCAATATTCTGGGAAATATTCTTGTTCTAAAAGACACAATTTTAACGTTGGCATATTAATATTGTCAGTATTCAAGATGATAGTGTAGAGTTCGGATAGTGCTAAAGGTTTGAAGTGAAATTTAATATCCCTTTTAAAGTTATTATATTATTGTTATTACGAAGGTTAACATACTAGACAATAATAAGAAAGAGGATAGCATTTCATTTATTTTTAACTGCGAGACATGTCAAAAGTATTTTATTACATCTGCAAAATGGAGTAGATTAGTTCATTTATAATAAATCTAATGATTTTAGTAACCATAAAATTACAAAGTTTTTTTGTAAAACAAAGTTTATTTTTAATCCGAGGTTTAATCGAAACCTTTTTCAATATGTATTTTTATTTTTTTAATTATTACTATTTAATAAATTGGCGGATAAAATGAAGATTATTCATACAGCACACAGAATAATTAGTAAAAAAATCTTAATTTCTTTATTATTCAATGCATATATGTAGGTATGCATAATGGTTTTCAGTTTCAAGGTTTAAACCTGAACTGAAAGGTCGAACTAACGATGAACGTTTAAAGGTTCACAAGTCGATTCAATGTCAACAGCTGAGAAATAAATGTTAACCTTATTAGAATTATAAACACTACAAAAAACAATAGCATGCGTTGTATACAAGTGAGACCACCAGACAAGGAAGCTTCTAATTACTGGACACAAGATATAAAACTAGGAAATAGATCCCACCAAACACAATAATTATGCAATAGGAAACGTCGCTATAGCTAAGCCAAGTCGTGCAACCAGCAGTACTGGCAAATGATTTTGAATAAAATCTAAGTATGCTTCCTTCACCTGTTAGTGGATTAGGAAGAACATGCGGCCCAATCGGATGGTTGTTTATCACAGAACATTTATTTTCGAGTGGCTCTGTCTTATAACGTGTGGATTTTCTTGTGCTTAAAAATGAGAATTCCTTAAGTTGTATACAACATCCCTAGTAAATTGTGATTCATCGGAATATAAATATCGATTGAGAGGAAATTCTTCTATTTCGAAAAATCCAGTTGGAAAAACAATTATTTATTGCCTTTTAAGCAGAATATTTTTAGTAGTGTAACGAAAATTGTTGAGTGAGGGAAGAGACATAAGATGTTAAAACAAATTATAAAACTTAACTAAATTATAGGTAAAAGAACGTTCAAATAGAGCAGTAGAATAGTGTGGCATGGTAAGAGTATTAAATCGGATATTACAATTATTGTGGAGGGCATTTCTAAAAATTACCTTTTCAAACAAATATAAAGGAATTCTATTTTTAAATAAACGGTACAAAAAAATTATTAACTTTTAACCAATTAAGTTCATTAATGTTAAAGGATCATATTTCATCAGATTAAAAATATACCTACAAGTGTTTTGTACACGCTGTAGTAGCAGTAGTTTAGAACTGAGAGAACCAAAGATTCACAAAGTTTTTTACGCATTTTGAAGTTTAAGATATGCTTGTTGGCATATAACATACATATTCTTACATAACATCTTTGAAGTAACATTTTAATATGGTCTTTGAATTCAAATAATTGGTCTATGATTTTTGGCTTTCTCAGAAAAATTTATTCTAACTCCATCCAACTCGAGCATTAATGAACCTTCACATATATTTTTTTTGGCTTTACTACAAAATAAAAGATTGCTGTGGTTTTAGATGGATTGACTGTTAGGTTATGTTCTCTGAAAAATTGAAAAATGGCAATTAAATCCATATTTATATTGGTATTAGGAATATCTGCAGGTTCAAAACAATGAACAATCTGTGTATCGTCAGCATACAATTGTATTTCACTATTTTTAACAACTTTTGGCAACTCTGAAGTATGTATAAGGAATAGCAGAGGCACCAAAATTGATCCTTTAGGCACCTCCGAGACAATAAATTTGGAATTTGAAAACTGCCATGGTCAATTAAATCAAATGCTTTGGAATAGTCTATTGTAATTAGCAGTACATCCAATTTTTTATCAATAGATCTAATAATATTGTCGGTTAGATTTGATAACGCAGAAGCAGTACTATGATTTTTGCGAAAGCCAGACTGCTGAGTGGGTATGATATTGTTGTTTGTAACATAGTAATATAACTGTATATACACAACTCGTTCAAGTATTTTGGATAAGACAGGTAAAAGACTTATTGAACGTAGGATTAGCTATTTTAGGTATGAGACAAACTTCTGATTCTCGCCATATTTTCGGAAAGTAACCAAACTGTAAACAACAACCAATAATGTAGGTAATATGATCAAGGATAGTTGGCATAGACAGCTCTGCTTGGTCATATAAAGTGATACTTCATCATTACCAGCAGCATTTAATTTAATCGAATTTATAACTTTGAGAATTATATTCTGAACCACTGGAGTTAATGTTAGTTTGTTATCATTAAATTTATTATTCAAGTAAAAATTTATTTTCTGCAAACAGATTTCTTGAAGACGCTAATAAAATAGTCGTTGATATCATTATGGTCACGTAAATTGAAAGGTAGCTCTTTATTAGCGGTAGAAAATTTAATATTCATGTTACTTAAATCCTGCCATAAAGCTTTCTCCTTTTGTTCATTTTGAAGTTTATTCAGATAGGCCGCCTTTTCTCTTCTAATAGAGGCAAAAGCAAAATTACGACATTCCTTGTAGTAATTCCAATTTTGAGAAGTTTTCCCAGATTAAATTTTTGTTAAAGCTTTATCTCGCTCTTTAGGAATTAATTTTAAATTATCAGTTAACCAAGGTGCTGGGGGCTTACAGACTCGAATGGTTTTAAGTGGAGCATGAATATTAAAAATTGAGATTATGTTATCTGTAAAAATCTAACCTTATCATTAACATTGTGAATAAAGTATATATCATCCCAAGGTATTGAAAGTAAATCATGTTCAAATTCATTAAAGTTTAGATTTTTAAAATCACGTAAAGTAATACATTTTTGTTTTGGCTTGTTTACTGTATTATTTAGGGTACAAAAGGATATTACGTTGTGGTCGCTTAAATCCGATATTATATTTCCACTTTCTCTACAAAAGTTACCATTAGTAAATATGGGATCTAATAATGTGACAGAGATTGCTGCAATTCGCGTCTACTCATTAACATGTTTAATATATCCATAAATAAATTGAATAGTGTGTTGGGGACTGACATGTTTACATTAGTAACCAATTACAATAGAATAATCGTATTTTGTTGTTGGAAAACGACCGTGTTGCCTAAGAAAATTAACCCGTTATCACAGACGACCGGTCTGTGATACGTACTCCGAGCGGCCATTTTTTTGTTTTTCCACTCCACGACGAGTTGTCCTATTGAGCTTCTCTGTATCTTTAAATCAATCAGTTAGAAGCATACATATCATAAATATCACTGTTAAAAATTTTTATTAGTTGAGGAGTGTCTAGAAGACGTCAGGTCTGTGAAAGTGTGACTATTTTTAAATTTAAAATGTTTTTTATTTAAATTTTTTTATTGTTTTGAGATGAATATAAATTGTGTAATATATTTCCTTCAAAAAAGAAAAGAAAAACAGCCTACATTTCTATGTTTGGAATTCTCAAAGAAAATATACAAAGACTGCGCCACCTAAAAAATGTGGGAAAGTAGAAGTTGCAGTTTTCCAGAAAATAGAGTTTATTTAGAAAATGTTGGTTTTTTAAAATCATTTGTGTTTATATATTGACATCTCGTTGAGTAAATATTTTTTTTGTTGTTTTTGTTTTTTTTTGAGTTTGTTAATAAATTATACAATTAAATTTTAGTGATATCGTGTTTAATAATAGAAACTCGTTAAATCACACCTTAAATAATTGTTGTACACTACTAACATTTCGAAAATTTTAAATTTTATAAAAAAAAAATTGTTAATTGTAAAAAGAAAAAAGGTGTCTAGGGAACGTCACGTCTGTGGTAGTGTGATTGAAATTTCATGTCTGTAGTTAAGGGTTAAAAACTTTCGGAAAAGTTTAATGGTTAGGCAGTCGACGTCAATGACGTCTCTATTCCCTTACTGCGATTCGAAATCTCTATACAAACAAAAATATTGGAATATTCTTCATTAAACAATTGATGAGGCATTTCTAGTTTTGGTTATTTAACAGAGCTGGGACGAATCCTCAAATAGATTCGAATCCTAATGTCCGAATCCTTTTTAGTAGAAAAAAAACGGATTCAAATCAAGCGTTTCGACAGGATTCGAACCGGGACCCATGGATCCGAAAGTCCTAACTCTAACCCCTGAGCCTACCCACCCCACCCCCTGTGAATATGATTGCCATTATTTATCGATTCACCGATTCAAATACGGGCCGCGATTAGGACATTGTGGTAAGCGATATTTATTCTGTGAATTCTGTTCGAAATATTTCGAAGTTTTGAAAAGAACTGTTTTTAGTAAATCGATGTCAGCATTTTAGAAATCAATTGTATTAGACAACTGAAGCAGAGCTTTGCTGATCTTCTCTTAATTCAATAAATATTCTGTTTAATCGTCCGTCTACATCAATGTATCTTGAAGCACGTTTTTAATTTTTAAACAAATGATAAACGATTACTCACAAGCGTGTTTCTTTACATTTCAGGTGTGCCATCTCAATCCAGGTCATTTAAAGACATATTTTAATTAAAACATTTATGTATTTTAAAATAAAAAATATCTATTCGAAAATTTGAATATACTTTTATAGTAATTGTTCATAAAAAAATACACATGAACGCCCCGAGTTGTTAATTACCAATAATTCCATGGGGTATTATTGTATTGGGGTATATTATTGTATGGGATATGGAGGTATTATTGTATGGGGTAGTATTTTATCGATGTGTTATTTTTATATACGTCTTTGTAGTTATTTCCCCTTGGTCAGTTGTAAAACCAAGGTTTCTAAAACTGGCTCTTTTGTTGTTAAATCGATTTTTATAATTTAAATGAAAGATCGAAGAACCTGTTATGGATGATGTAACGTAAACTTAGTTTTAATAATAAAATAATCAAAATGGACTGTAATAACTTTAATTTCTTGTAATCAAAAACTTCGAACAACTAAACACGTCTTACATCATTGCTTATAACGCTGAATCTTATGATTCTCTTTGCAGTGTTGTCACGTGCACTTAACTATGCGACATACCGCTGGCCTTGAATAAACTAAGAGTTTTTCAGTAATTAACATATGTTCACTAATTAACATAATAAAAAAAAAAAATTAAAAAAAATATATAGTCTTTAGTCTAAAGGAAGGATACAAATCTTTGACTGACCTAAGCTCTCCATTACGAACTTTCAAATCTACCACTCGAGTAACACCATCTGGTCCAGGATACAGTCTTAGAACACGAGCTAGCTGCGACTCGGAAACAAAATTGGTATTGCTACCTTGTAGTAGTATTAAGGAAACAATCTTTAAAACCTCAGAGAATCGTTTTTTTCCATTTAGAACGAACTTGGAGTTTTGAAAGGTACTCCTTTTGCCATCGAACCCAGAAATGCTCGACAATTTTCTGAAGATTTTGAAATTTCTTTACTCGGTTTTCGAGTACTTCCATTAAACTAGGCTCTGGTACTGCTGTTAATCTGCGACCAATCAGGAGTGTCCTGGAGTCAAGGAACTAAAGTCGTTAGGGTCAGAATTCAATGGTGTTAAAGAACGGGAGTTTAGTATACTCATAAGTAAAAGAGCTTTCGCCTATCACTCGCTTTAAATAAAATTTCACAGACTTAATGCTTACCAAATTTTCCCAAAATTTGGACTACGGGCCGGTATAAAATTCTTTCTATGGATAAATTTTCAATTATATTAGAATTAATTTCCTTTAAATAATTAAACTCCGATAATTCTGTATTTGCCCCTACAAAGTTAGAGCCATTGTCGAAGAAAATATTGGCGGGTTTACCGCGACGACTGACATATCTTTTAAGTGTGGCTAAAAATAAATCCGCCGTCAAGTCCGTTACCAGGTCAAGATGCACAGCCGTTGTGCTTAGGCAAATAAACAAACATAAGCCTTAATTTTCTTAGCGCCCCAAGTTTTTTTATCATTAATTATAAATGGACCACCATAATCCAGAACCACATTTAAAAACGGTAAGTATATGTTTACTCTTACTTCTGGAAGATCGCCCATTAAGTAAGTACCTCCTTTAGGGTTTGTTTTTATACATTTAATGAAATCTCGAATTATTTTCTTACAGCTATTTCTAGCTGATAGTGGCCAAAATCTATCGTGTAAACTAGATAAAAGCTGCTGAACACCACAATGCAATAACCTGTCGTGTTCGTTTTTTATAATTAAATAAGTAAGGTCGTGAGATTTCGGCAAAATTATCGGAAATTTTTTATGGAATAACTGTTTGTAATTTTTTAGTCTTCCACCCACACGTATAAATCCGGTTTCAAGGAAAGGATTTAAACTTAAAATAGTACTTCTTTTAGATATATCCCTATCGGATCTTAATGCTAAATATTCACTATTAAAACAATCCTTTTGTACTTCCTGTATTATGAAAAGTTCGGAATTACTTATTTCTTTAATAGTTAATGGTTTTATTTGTTGAATTTTATTTAGATTTGTTTGTTTTTGTTTCAATTTTATGTTTTTTTACAAAATCTAAGAATATAAGCAGTTATTCTAATTAATTTTGTATATGAGGAAAATTTTGTAAGTAATGTATTTATCAAATTATTATTTATCTGATAAACATTTACAACTGTTTTCATTTCAGGTATTTCATTATATTTTCTTGCAAGATCCAAGTAGAAGAATCATATAATAACAATTGTGAAGATTTAACATGATGCCAATAATGCCCTTTAGTTAGTGATTGTATCTCACTCACTGTTGGCTACGAAAGTATGCCATCGAGAAGGTTTACCCTTGATCCAACAGAGTCTGTCCACAGGTAAATATCAAATACTATTAATGACCTTTTTTACTAAATGTGCGAGTAATAATGTACCGCAAAGTTCTAATCGCGGAAGGCTAATCGTTTTAAAGATGCAACCCGTGATTTTGCACATAGGAGATTGCAAGTTATATTACACTGATTATCATCTATGCAGCGAATAAAAACACAAGCCACATATGCTTTCTCAGAGGCATCCGAGAAACCATGTATTTCAATACAATTATATTAACTTGCTGTTACTTGCCTAGGAATTTTAAAATTATTAATAACTGATAATTTAGATGAAAAACGACGCCATCTATCTGCTAGTTCACTTGAAACCTCTGTGTCCCATTCATATTTTTTCAGCCACAATTCTTGCATTATTAATTTAGCTATTATTATTATGGGTTCCAATATTCCCAATGGATCATAAATTTGACACAGCATACCTAATATTGTGCGTTTTATACATATTATATTAATTTTTACGTTAATAAAGTATTTTATTTCATCATTGACAGGATCCCAGTAGATCCCTAATGTGAACCGTGGCATTTTCACCCATATGTAGTAAATTTACATCTATTTTATGATCTACCTTGAATTTTGACATAACTTCTTTATTATTAGATAGCCATTTTCTAAGTAAAAACCCAGCGCCCTGCAATATATTAAATACTTCACTTTGAATTTGTAGTAATTTTTCTACACTATCTGCACCGGTTAATAGGTCATCCATGTAGAAATCCCGTTGAATTACTCTACTTGCTTATGGAAACTGCGCTTCATGTTCAATTCCTAATTGCAATAAACATTTAACAGCTAAATAGGGAGCAGAAGCTGTATATTTTCGGAATCTCATTAATATAGTAAATATATCTTGCTGTAGGGGAAGTTCCTATAAATTGGACATCATTTAATGATAGTCCAGTAGACGTTCTAGCTGATGCATCAAATACAACCCTACAACGCGTGGTTAAACTAGCCGATTTAATGACAGCATGATATGGTACAAAGTAGCCCTCATCATCGTCCTTGTTATTTTCAATTTTTGACATATGACCCTGATCTTCATATTCCTTCATAAATTTGCAATATTCAACCTTTAGCGAATTATTGTTTTTTAATTTTCGTTCTAATGACAAGAACCTATTTAATGCTACCTGTCGAGATGAACCTAATTATTATTTTTAAACGGAATATTAACTTTAAACCGTCCCGATTCATTTCGTTTTGTCGTTTTTTTTTTTTAAATAATCTTCACAATATTTTTCTGCTTCCGTTAAATTATTATTTTTTGCAGAGATTTTCTCAATTTCCCAAAATTTAGTTCTTGTCAGTTTACTCATTATCATTAACTTCTTGCAAAACATGAAAACACGAACTATTTTACTCTTCTAAATTTAAAATCAATTCTCCAGTCACAATACGCCCGAATTTACTATTTTGCAACATTGCCATATTTTCTCCTATATGTTGTTGACCTTCAGAGATACATGACCAAAATGTACTCGAACCCAATAAAATGTCGAGGTCATTTCAAATATTAAAATTAGAAACAACCAACTGTATATTGGGGTCTATTCTGTAACAATTCCTTTATATTTAACGGCCTTTAAAAATATTGGCGGCCTATAAAAATATGTTCGCATTCATTAATTTACTTCTGTCATTATTTAAACAGATTTCTTCAAGATAGTCCTCTAATGTATTTTAAAGATCCGTTTAAATAATGACAGAAGTAAAGAAGAAAATATTTTTAAAGGCCGTTAAATATAAAGGAATTGTTACAGAATAGACCCCATTATCGGGAATAAATAATGTTTCTTTTTTAAACGTAATTACAGGAATTTTACCGGTTATTTCCGGCAGAACTAAACAATTTATCTCTGCTCTGTAATCATTATAAATTGAATTTATAACAACTGTCACCTGATTTTTAGTTAATGTTCGACTTTTTCCAATACTCCTTATTATGTGATCTACCTTTTTTGGCTGAATATTTAGTTTGTTTACTAAACTTGTAGATATGAAATGACTTTGAGAAGCTGTATCTAATAACGCCCGAAAGTAAACAAATTCTTTACCATTTTTTATTCGAAGTATTACAGTAGACAGCAAAATTTCTGAATATCCACAGAACATTTTTTTTGCAAGCGTAGCACAATTCGATACCGTCTCGAGTTTTGTATTTGTAGCTGAAGCGTTACCTACCGCTGTGGCCAGATTAGCTCCAGAAATTCCTACCGATTGAAATTCTGGTTGCGACGTAAAGTTTCCGCTGATCATGCTGTTGCCAGTGTCGTAAACATTCGGGTTTCCTGTATTTATTTTTTCAATATGCAACAATGAATTATGTGTTTTATGACATGTAATACATTTTCTTGATTTGCCGCAACTGTTTTAAACTGTCCCTTATGATGAACATATCAGCAAAACTTATCTTTTTGTAAACATGCTTTCCTGACGTCACAGTAGAATTAGTGAGATTTTGGAAAAAAGCTACCGTCATACATTTGTGAATCACCCTGCAATTAAAAATATTTTTAATTGTACGTAAGTAATAATATATTACAAAAACATGCGTATGCAACAGAAATTCAATCTAGCCCGTACCATGGGAAAAAAAATTCCGAAAAATTGGGAATCTTCAACTTTTTTCAATATATCGTACAAATACGATAATAATTATCGTGCGTCTTGCAACACTGTTCTCGCCATTGACATGATTCCTTCTAATTTTAGTCGAGTGACATGCGCAGCAAGGCCAAATTGTGAGGGAGTACTCACATTCCTTTTGCCACAGTTGCAGAATACGGCTTCAGATCGTTTTGACAATCCGCCGACACATTTAAAGCCTTGGTTTCTTTGAACACTTCGTCGCGGTGAGCGGACAGTCCGTCAACCGTCGCGTTTTGACGATTTTATCCAACCAGAGTATTTAAATGGGAATGGTTTTCTTGAATCCGCTTAGCTGAACAGAACGGCGTCATGCCGCTGATTTGTCGCGAAGAGTCGGTTGATATCTGTTGAGTTTGATATCAGCGGAATCGTCGGCGTGTGCGGAGACTATATTGTTATTAACTTGACTTTATTTTTAGGTTTCTTGGAAATTATGTCCTTTATAAAACTCAACACGAATTCAAAAAGATCTGTAGAAAGTCTAAAATACTCCCTAAATTTGGTTTCATTTCCAAAAAGCCTCCGCTGCACAGTGATATTAAAGGCACCTTCTGTATCGCGACACAAAAACAATTCATTCACTGGCTTATTGGAAACTTTGACGGCTGCAATTGCCAGTTCCTCTTGTTCTTCCTCTTCCAACAATAATAACAATGCAAACAATTTATTTGCAACCATTTTAGTACCTTTCGTTTACATTCATAATACATAAACAGCACGTACAGACATAGAGAAAGTATCATTTTCTATATTTTTTAACAAACCACCTCGGGCGAAAATTGCTGTCCTCAGCGGTCGACGGACTGTCCGCTCACCGCGACGGAGTGTTCAAAGAAACCAAGGCTTAAATCAGAAAATACGTTGAAACGTTTTACTCATTTACTGACAGTTCATCGGATTATCTGTGGCTTTGTCAGAACTCACTATTTTCAATGCACATGTATATAACGTCCATCAGATGAGCTGTTGGAACAAACCTATTATTTTCTTTAGCTTAAACAGTCGAAGTTACACAGAGCACTAAATAAAATGGATGAAAACAAACGCATTAAATTTGGATAACTTTAAACTTAAAAAAGTAAAAATTAGTTATGCTTTAGAATAAAACAATTTTTATTTAATAATTAAAAAAGTTCCATTCTTTTTAAATTATGTTTGTTTCAAAGAAAATGTTTACTTTTTATTATTATTTGTCTCATTATTTGTATAGTCAATTATTTTCATACATTTATATCTCATGTTATTTTATTGTTATCAATTTTTGGAGTAATATGTGAAATTCCTAATATAAGTACATAAGCACATTCACATTTAAAATGCCGGTCTCAGTACATTCTCAAAAGTGGAAACATTTCCTAGAATTTGCTCAATGTATTTATAATCGAGAAATTTCCATTTCTAACAAAAACTGCAACATAAAATTTTTATCAAGAGTGCTCTTTTCAAAGTAAAACTTTTATTAGAAATGGACCACCAAAATCTACTTCTTACCCCAGAAAAAAGCTCCTGAAGGTATTGTTCTCTCGGATGGCAAATCAGACATCGTTGGTTTACATGGCTGAGTTTTATACAGAGAATGACTATCTAATTTCCTATGAAATAAGCGCGTGTTTACTGCGGCGCAAATTTGAAAATATCTTTTACCTTATATTAGTTCATTAAAGTTTTAGGAATAAATAATAATTTTATGGTGCTTAATAAGAAAAGGGCGGTTGGACAACCAATTCAAAACCAAATTCATAATTTTTTAGCATGTTTTCGAGGCACTTTTCCACAATTTTCACACGTCATCTAATTAGTAAAATATGCTCCCGTAATAGTTTTAACCTTTTCCAAAAAATAATCTATCAAAATTATCCCACCTTTGTTCCAGAAAACTGAAGCCAAAACCTTTCCAGCAGATTCTTAAATATGGAATTTTGTTGGTCGTGAAGAACAAGAATACTTCCATTATTTGGATTGCTTTTTAGTTTCTGGGTCATAGTAATGGAGCCACGTTTCGTCCATAGTAACATGTCGATCCAAAAAGTTTAAAGAATTGTCTTCAAAACGTCGGAAGTTTTCCTTTGACGTTGTCAACCGAAAGCGCTTCCGGTCAGCATTCAGGGGTCTCAGAATTGATTTGGCCGAAAGCTTTCTCACATTCAAGTCGTGATGAACGATGTTAATTAAACACACGTCCATAGGAAATATACAATGCTTGAGTTCATTTCGTATATCTGCTAAAATCATATCATGGTCAGAATCAATGTTTTCCGGAGTGGTCAGTAATTGGTTTTTCAGAGCAGCAGTCATCTTTAACATTTGATCTCCTTCTCTTGAATTCTGCAACCTAGTTTTTAATGGTGCCATAAGAAGGACGCTGATTATCTAAATTTTCTGTCAGATCAATAAAAATGTCTTTAGACGATAATTATTTCGAAAATAAATAACTTAATACTCAAATTTTCAAAATCTAACCTATTCCTATAAACTCAGTTTTATCACCGTTCAACTTATGGATGTAAAACTCCGACAACTTATTTATAAAACATCATAATAACCATAGTAAGCATATTCAATTTTGTTTAATGGTTCCTTTCCAAGCTAACTAGATACCAATATCCCCTCGTATATTATTTTATTATTGGTCTATCCATATATCTATTGTTTTCATTTTTTTATTGTATACCTATGTATTTGCACACGACTCTCTCTATTTTCAACCAACACAACAGTTTGTTTAATCGATAATCATCCAAAACAATACATTAAAGATCTACGGTAGCATATAATCAGTCAAGCGCAGTCGTGTGCAATAAGTCAGAGAGTTCAACTACACAGTACACAGAAATGAGTTTCAGTGTCTGCTGTATTTTGCTGTACCCAACCAAGTTCGTGTGCAAAACTATACATTTTGAAATTTGAATGTAATAATAATATGTAGACGCAGTTATAATTACGGTTTTTCCAATTTTAATAATTAGTAGGTACTTGTATTAAAGATCATGACCCTCAAGGTTAATTGGTTTATTTTCCAACGCTTATCTTCAGATCAATATAAATTTAATAAATCAAATTAATAGTATAAATACCAAAATCAATTTAAAAAAAAAACATCAAACTTTAATTTAAGTTTATTTTATTTGACAATTCTATTGAAATGTATATTAGTAATAAATTTGTTTTAGTAGTAACCATATGTTTGTTTGAATGAGAAAAATAAATCGTTTTGAATTGTAACGTAAATCATTTTTATAATATATCCACAGCACAGCCATAGATTTTGTCATTCGCGCCGGATACCCAGAAAGGTCGCTGAGGCCTTATCACTGCCAGCTGTAATACCAGAGGTAGGTCAAAGACCTTTATCATTGAAAAGTAAGTTAGTTTAGGTATTGTCTATTTCAATTATGTTAA
The DNA here is from genome assembly GCA_927349885.1 of Psylliodes chrysocephalus. Taxonomy (NCBI): domain Eukaryota; kingdom Metazoa; phylum Arthropoda; class Insecta; order Coleoptera; family Chrysomelidae; genus Psylliodes; species Psylliodes chrysocephalus. Next base: position 67,718,431 of record OV651813.1, read on the forward strand.
TAAGTTCCTATATAACTTCTACCGTATTATAGTTTCATAAATACACCTTTTTCCTCATCCTCAATGCCTTTGTAACGTAGATATTATACATCATGTCATAATATCAACTGAGAGTAAGAGCAGGGGCGGTTTCTCCATTGGTTCATTTGTGCAGTGAACACCCAGTTACATTTCATGAAAACACATTATTTTAAAATAAATAATATAAAAATATTAATTCAATTTTAATAATTTTATTGTTTTCATACGTGTTTAATATCTATTTTTGGGTACGCCACTGCGCTCTGGCTAATCGCGTTTCCCTGGCGCTCTCTTATAAGTGAACCTGAAGGAATGAGAAGCGTTCTTGAAAGTCTTTAGCTAAAAAGAGATGTCGTATGTAAACAGATCCCTGAAACGTAGTGAAATAATCATATAATCACTTAAATCAGCTTAATTTGTGCAGAGAGTGCGCAAAGCACCCAGTGACGTCACAAAGTAGGGAGAGCATACGAATATTTAGGAGATGCTATGACGATACTAAAAGTGTCCGCACAGTCTTCAAGCAAGTGGAGTTAGTCAGTTTTAGTGAGAAAATACCATTTTTTTTACAATAGCATGACTTAAATGATATAAAAACATTTTCATTCAGTCAATCTTCAAATATAAAATTATTAACGTCAAATTAATCAAAATACGACTCAAAGTGCGTTCACTTGTCATATCACAAAATAGTGTTTATTTACTCTCTACATTATTTTATCTCGATGTCTCCAATCGCGCTGTCAAACTCTAAAATTCACCATAAGTCAATTTTAATTGCGTTTATGTAAAAACCATGTTTAAATAAAACTGCTAATTTAGTAAATCGGAAGTATGTGTGTCAATCAAACGTCTTCAAGCTCCAGGTAAAACATTTACTATTATGTTTATATTTTGTTTTGTTCCAGTTTCTACAAAATAGTCATGTGTTTTACAGCCAAATGTAAAACAGAAAACTGAGTAAATGGATACAATATCATCGATAATCTTTTATAGGAAAACCATCAAAATTAAGCGATGACTGAGTTCTATCAAGAAATAGGCTCTTATGGGAATGATATAAACTACCTAATTTTAAACAAATCTTAGATTGCAGTTGTCAGCCAAGAAAAACCATTGTACATTCTACCAGAAGGTATTTCACAAGTATGACAATTTTGTTATATATTTTAGTCGAACAAGAATATTTTCTTGACTTAGTACAATTTTGTATGAATAATTGTTTTATTTTATAGGTTGTCCCTAATGGATTTGAAGTTATAGAAATATATCCTATCTATAAATGCTAGAGGTACTGATAAATAGTGTAATGATGGTTTCGCATGCATTTACAAAAAAATAGAAGCTAAACTTACATTACAGTTTTTTTTAAAGACGATATAAAAATAAATATTGCGCTTGGCTAAATTAATTCAAGAAACTAAATAGTTGTGTCCATGTTAGGTATGGACCTATATCATAAATTAAATATTTACCGATATCAGTACCTGGGATGTGAACTGAACTATGTCGTACTATTTATAGAGGCATGTTAGAGATATATGACAGTATATTATAGAAAAATTGTTATCAAAACAAGTTTTGTGTATTAAAAAAAGTTTTATTAGATTATTAGTAAACTATACATATTGTGACAATAATTGGGGCTAACTGCATTTCTTGTCGAAATATAATTGATATATGTAAATATCGAGGTAAATATGGAACACAAAAGTGTCCAAATAACGTTCAGTCTGCTCTACTAAAAAGTTGATTAGAATGACTGCAATTACCCCCGAGGCATTGATGACCTATTAAATAATTTTCAAAACTTTGACTTATAATTTTTTTATTGTACCTATTTTTTTAGTCTATTATGTTATTGTTTTAGCCTTGATTATATTATACTCTTTACACAATAGTATGTGAAGAGTATTATAGGTTTACTTTGTCCGTCTGTCCGATGTCACGTTTTTTGTCTGCACGATAAGTCAAAAACGAAAAATGATATCATGATATCAAAAAACAAGCTCTATAAGGGGATAAGGCCTACTGATTTTGAACAAAATCTGATTAAAAATAGGGGGTTTATATTAAAACAAAATCCTAAATTAAAAACAAAAAGCAATATCAACATGAAATTTTTAGCAAACATCAAGCTCTATAAGGAGAAGAAGTCCTTTGATTTAAAAAAAAATGATTAAAAATGGAGGTTTAAGAGGGGTTGAAATTAAAAAAAATCATAAATCAAAAATGAAAAGCAAAATCAATATGAAATTTTTAGTAAAAATCAAGCTCTATAAGGAGATGAGGCCTATTGATTGTGAAAAAATGATTGAGAATGGGAGTTAAAGGGGGTTTGTTAAACTGTAAAGAGTATAATTTAGAATGCCATGCATTATACTGGGTCTTCAACAATACCGAAAACCCACGTGACCAAATCGTCATGACAGCGATTGGTGAAAATAAAAGTAAAAATCCCTAGATGTGAGCCAGTGCCGTAGGTATTTTATTACAAAATAGATCTTCTTTTTTATGGTCTGCAACTACGAGAACAAAATTCAGTTAGGTAATTGTTAGAAATACAACACAAAATCATAATATTAATTAGAGGTGTATTTTAATGTTAGAATTCGATATTTTAATTACATTTAGTCAAATGCAATAATCTAATTTTTAAAATTATGATATAATTAACATAACCTTAAAAACTGAGCTACTTATATTTAACGAAAAGAATAATAAACTGAAATATGGTTCGTACTATTATTACAAAAACAACCTTTACCCGAACAGGGCGCAACAAAGTTATGAACATAAAATATTATGAATTAAGATATGAATAAAATTAAAAATTATTTACTTTAGATCGACTCTAAGATATTTAGCTACAGCTGAAACTTTAAAAAATTTAAAACTTACTGGAATTGTACCTGGGCAATGGGAACTAATAAACAAATATTTTTTTAAGTTTGTTCTATTATTTATTTGTTACAGGGTTTAAACCATTTACGAAATACATTGTTACTAATATGTACCTATACAAAACAATATTAATATTATTAATGTAACGAGAACATATTTGTTTTACCTTACAGCTCTCACTTTAAATTATAAAGGCAGACCAACTATTTTATTTAAAAGGATATTTAGTAATCGGTGGTGCACAAACGATACTAATTCACAGTACCTATCTGTTCAAAATCTTTACCACCAGCTTTAATACAAGCATTAATCGTTCTTTTTTGAACACATTATGCAGTTTCTTCTCAGTTATATTGTGTATTTCATTTAATATAGGTGCTCCAGTTTATAAACGTCACACAAACGATTTTGAATTGAGCGATCAGTAATATTCCATAGATAGGTTTAACAAAATTAAGGTAAAATGATTGTTGCAGTACCGAAACTTTATAGGGGATGCATTATCAGAAATGTTTTCAATACTTTATGGCTAGTTCGTAGCGACAAACCTAAAATATGTGTTTTGAATTTTACTCGCCAGAGTCAGTCTTTAAAATACCGTTCATACCTGTTTGAGGTGCTGTTTTTTTTACTAATTCATTGGGAATTTGCACCATGTTAATTTGCACATCTTCAACAGCTTTTGTTATTACTGTGGGCCTTTTAGAGCTTTTTTATAATTTTGAACAAGTATTTGTTAATGACGACAAAAAAGAATCACATTCCATTTATTCACCTAGAAAATGTTCCTCAAATTTTCGAATACAATAACGAATATAAAATAATTTTGTTTCTGTGTAACATTACCTGAAATAAATTATATACAGTTATTAACTTTTACGAGTTAAGCCACCAATAATCTCTATAAAAAAACTAATTGCTTACATAAATGAAAAATGGAATAAAGGTGTTTATAAAATGTAAACAAATATAATATAAATATAGTCAGTCCCCAAATGAACGCCAGTGACATTTCTGACAGGACTGACAGTTCAGTTTAGTTACTTTTACGTCAAATCAGGCCCTTTCGATGGGTTTTTGATGGTTATCAGATCACGTGGGTTTCGGGTATTGTTGAAGACCTGGTATATCTTCATTCTAGTTTGTATCTGGGTAATGTTATGTATTGTGATGGGACTGATCTTATAAAATAAACATTTTAGTTCACTTGGTTTATTTGCCAATAAAAGGTATTTAAAAAATATATTATTTTATTTGACATGCCCGATAAATTGTGAAAATAAAAACCGAAAAGCGGTAGGTAAAGTTTCATATATTTTTTACACAAGCTTTGTACATAACCTAATATATATTTAACAATAATCTCAAAATTTAAAGAAAAGTCAGCTGACTATAACTAATAATGTTTATAAATTAAAATATTCATTAATAGTTGTAGTGCTAAATAAAAAAAAACAGCGATATTGGAAAAAGTGAACACCCTTTTTAAATTACCTCAAGCCGCCACTGGTCAAAATGATATGAAACACTTTTCGGTGCTTTCCCTATTTAAATTGTATTGGTTAGATTGACGGAGGAGAGAGGAATGATATATGACCGTTTTGAGGATACTATAGAAAATTGTCCCCCTTGAAATAAAAATCGACCTGTTTTTAAGATTACTCCAAAAAATTCTACTTAAAGATATTCTACGATAAGGCCGGTTGCTACCCTTAATTACTTATTCTGTATCTGAAAGCACAAGAAATTATCACACCTCAAAAAAAGCAGAAAGATAATTATTGTTGCATTTTAATATTCTCCTTTTAGGTTTTAAATTTTTTTCATCATTTTTTCTTTAAGAAATTCTTACAATTGAAATATTTAATTGATATTTTTATTAGGCCGATATCGCACTCTCCATATCGGCCGATTCGGTATCGGTCGATCCCTAACTGTAAGTACTGTCAATAATAAGTGGCTCCGTCAGTGGTTCAAAATATAATAAAAGGAAGCAATTTTATCTTACTTAATTGTATAACCAATAAGTAGCTAAATAAAAAGCTAAAATTCGTATTTTTTCTAAACCCACATGGTCTACTCACAGACTACAAAACGAAAAAGTATGTCATTGCATTGAACGAATATATTTCATATCCATTCTACCTAGCAAGAATACTGAAAAAAAATTAACTCCACCAATCACAGTTCATATTTTGGCCACCAAGTTACAGTGGCTATCCAACCTGGGGGTGCAAGGGGTGCGGGGCACACAAATATTATATCATTATACTACTTGGAGTTAAATGCATTTAACAAGTGTTACTGGAAATAAACAAAACAACATTGACTTTAAAAACGCTATTTTACGTCGCAACCAGTCAAGAAATTTAAATGTTTTAACTCATTATGAAAAAACCTAGATCACAAGCGTGTATCGCGACAATATTCCGCCTTGTTAAATCGTCGATTGGCCGGTTGTGTCTGCGATGTTCTGTCAATTAGACGGACAGAAGGGGGATGGCGTCGGTGCGGACTGGCCAATAAAACTATTTCAAAGGTAAGTGAACTTGATATTTTTTGCATGGTTAAAAATTAAAATAATACATTTAGGGTGTTTTAATATTTGTTTTGCAAAAAAAAGATTTGATACTTGATTCTATTTTAAGTGTTTTTATTTTGCAAATGTAAAACATATACTACATCAGGCCTGCACAACATGCGGCCCGCCATTGCCGTTTTGGCGGCCCGTTGGCCGTTGACCAGTTTGGCCCGCCTACGTCAAACTATACATTTTTTGGTAACAAACTTGCATTTAGACTGACGAGCTATTTTTTTTTTAGAAAAGCTCGGCAGAATTAGGACCTGCTAAGGCCTCTCTTGGCCCTCGTACACTTACGGTTTCTCAAACTGATCCTTTGAAAATCTGAGTTGTGCAGACCTGTACTACATGCTACATGCAAACAAGTGCAAACTTGTATTTTTGAATTGCATCACCTTATTTTTTTTAATAGATGTGTGAAATATGACAATTTTTTTGCAGACAAAACCGATCGGTCTGTTAGATTCCTCGATAACTTTTTTATTAACTAAGTTTAGTACAGTGGTGGGGATTTATAAGAGAACTGTCCGACTTTTTTGAGCCAAACCGGTTTAGGGGAAGGGGGTGAAATAGGGGTTATTTAGCAAAAAAAATAGTAATTTTTCGTAAAAAACGAGTAATATGTCATTTTCTGGTTTTTTGTTATACATGTTTTACGAGATTTTAACAAAAAATTGTATTAAGGGAAAAAAATAAAGAGAGTAGAAATTAAAAATTGTAAAAATGGAGTGATAGGAGGAAGTGATGTGTAAGTATTGATTTAAGTTGCAGCTATTTTTTATTTAATTTAACGTACTTATAGGAGGAATTGTTTTTAAAATATAAACAAAATTAAAACAAAATCGATTTAGAACGTTTCTTTACAATAGTCAATCTTAATCAAAAAAGAGTTTAGCATTGTAATTTTTTATAAATTCTTTACGAAAAGTATGTCAACAGTCAAAGCATCGTTATTTCATACCTTAATTTTTTCGTAATGTCTGATAATCGAAAAAAGCTTTCTGGGGCCCAATATAGAAAAAGAAAACTTGAAAAAGAATAATTAGTAAAGAAGGCTTGTGGTTCAATAAAAACATTTTTAATCCCTGGATTGCATGAGGCGCCATCAAGTTCCCGAGGTACAATTGTGATGCAGACCGAAATCACAAACCACAAGGAAGATGTTTTAATTGTAGAAAGAAGTCCTGAAACCAGTGAAACCAATAGCATAGACGCCTCAGAAGATGGGTTGGCTGGAAAAAATAAGTTCTGAATATATGTTTCATGTTTCTTATAAAGATGATGTTTATAAGGATCCTAGCTGTTGGTCTTCCGTACTATTGAACCAAATTAAGTTAACTTTTATTAGAGTTAGGCCCTACCCAACTTACAGAAGAGGATGTAAACTTTCCTTTAAATAAAGATAACAGAGGTTTTTCATCTATTTATTATTGTAAAAAAAAATAATGTGGAAATAATTCCAAGAGTTTGGCTAGTGTACTCTAAATTAAAAGAATGTGTATTTTGTTTTCCTTGCAAATAATTTAAAGGTTTTTCTAGTGCCTTTATTGGAGAGGAATATAACGGATTGGAGACATTTAACTCAATTTATAGAACGTCATAAAAAATCAAAAAGTCACATTTGTAATACCAAATATTGGATTGATTTAAATAAATCAATTTTTTCTAAAACAACTACTGATTCTTTTAATGAGAAATTAATAAATATGGGAAAAAATAGATGGGTCTCCATGTTAAAAATTATAATTTATACCATTAAATTCTTAGCTAGTCAAAATTTGAGTTTTAGAGGCAAAAACATTAAGTTATGGAAACTTTTTAAAAATAATTGAAACAATTGCAAAGTTTAATGTTATGATAGCAGATCACCTTACTAGAATTAGCATTCAAAATTAACTTATTTTCCTATTGGGGCAAAAAATAAGGCATGAAATATTATCGCTTTAAAAAGTTAGTAAATACTATTCTATTATTTTAGATTCCACCCCTGATATAAGTCAAGACCAACTTACTGTTGCAGTAAGATTTGTTCTATTAAATAATAAATCAAAGCAAAAAGAAATTATGGAGCATTTTTGGGATTTATTTCAATATCAGAGGGTCGGTTGGCTCAGTGGTTAGATTCATGACTTTGAGATCAAAAAGTCTCAGGATCGAATCCCACCAGTGGCAGGAATTTTTATTTTAATTAAGAAAAATTAAATATTAATTTTATTGCATAGGTAGGATTCCCCACTCGACCATTCACTGTTGGGTTCTATTTAACAATGCTGTTCCTGAAGTGGCGCTGGGAAACATTAACAAAGCTTACACAGAATACACATGAATAAGAATTCAAACACAAACTGAGACTGGCATATTAGGTACATACACCTAGGCCATAAAACAAAGGAAAAAAATGTCAATATCATATTCGACAGGACAGGGTTTAACTAATGTTTTATTAGATTTTTTGGAGACTCGCAACATTTGTTTGGGGGATTTAAGGACACATGGTTATGATAATAGTGAGAAAATGAAGGGTTTACAAAAAAGTACTTGACTTAAACCGTAGAGCTTTTTATGTGCTTTGTGCAGCCCATAGTTTAAATTTGGTTGTTAAAGCGTCTTTAGAAATTACAAATTTTTTTGTAATTGTATAGGAGCTATACGTTTTCTTCTCCATATCGATTAAATGTTGGGTCTTAAAATATGAAATCCCAACTTTAACACTTTCAGATACTAGATGGGAAAACAAATAGATGTGTTTAAAGTGCACCCTTCTACAGTATGTGTCAGTTTGTGACAGAACTCTGTGATACTAGATGGGTTGACTTCATTTTCGGTGACATGGGCTATCATTACTTCATTGACCTTCATATCTGTCTTTTTCCAATTATATTTAATTTTTTTTTATTTTATTATTGAATATTTATACATGGTGGCCATTGTAAACACAGTTTCTTCTATTCTAGCAAATGAATGGAAGTGCACAAGGAAGACATGGAATTTTTCACCCTGAAATGGAAAGGTAAAATGCAAGCAATCGTTAAGGGGATTGTTAATTCTTGGAGAGTATGCACTGCCCATCTTAAAATTGGGGTTACACTGCACTAGACATCCTCCTCTTGGGCGATTTGTGATTAGATTGCCATTTATTTTCAGTACGTCCCAATTTCTATATGATGTATTGTTATCTTATGTTATTTTAGCTTCAACAAACATTGTACAATGTATATTATCAGCCTCGATGTAGTTGACAAGATGTTTTCATTTAGAGTAGCTAGTAGTGATGTTTGAATATAAATATAAATAAAATGAGTGACATAAACGTGCTTTGAGTTATTTGCTTAGTTTCTTTGTTCTGTGGCAGAAGTATGTGCTGGGGATCAAAGATCAAGATGTAGACTCTGTTTCCTGAGAACACTGAAGTTGTGACAATGTTCTAGTTGTTTACAAATCTTTGAGTTTTAATAATAGTTTACCTCTGTTGTGTTCTACAGGGTCATTCAGCTTATTAATGTATGTGTTAATGACATTGTCGTGTACAGTAATTGGTTCATGTACTCGGTTTTTTTTAAGTTCTGGATTAATTTCTCTTGACTTCTTGTTTAAAGATTTGATTGAACATTTGGATAACCATCAATTAGTTTTGTTGGTCGTTTAGGGCATTTGTTTTGCAACTTAAACATTTGGGTGGGAGTGTTGAAGTGCATTTATTTAGTGGGTGATTTCCAAGGCACTTGGGACAAATTTGTGTATTTTTACAATTCTCTGTTGTATGGGTATATTCTTGGCATTTGCTACATGATTGTGGTACTAGATCTGGAGCCTTGCTAGGGTAGACTGGATAGTGTTGATAATGATAATGTAGGTCATGTGATAGAAGAGGTGATCTGTGATCCTGTAATGATCCTTATCATTGTTGTGGGTTTTGCATTGCTTCTGGCTATTATTCGTTTGCAATATCTGTGTTCTAGATTAGGATTTGTGAAGTGTCTGCTAATTGAATTATCTCCTGCTCTACCCTGGCGATTATAACAGAGTAAGAGGGGAGTGGTGAAGAAGTAGGAGGTTTTGTATCAGGGTTGCTTTCTTTATAGCTTAAAATATTGCAATTTTCAAAAAATCTGTTAAGGACCCCCATTACTTCATCTTTGTTGGTGTTATTTTTTGTTATAATATCATCTGCATTAGGAAAACTTTGGCTCCACCCCATAGTAATATTCATTCTAGCGTATGAACTTTCTGCTTCTAAATAAAAAATATTACCATACTATTGTGTTCATTACTGGTGAGAAGTTTTTGTTGAAATTGTTTTTGTTAAAATTGTTCTTGTTGGTATAACTGTTTTTGTGTGGTTGAGGATTTCTGTTTGTATCTGATAAGTTTTTGTAGGTGGGGTTTTTTTGTATTTGTAGTCTGGGAGCATGTGCCAATAATATCGATTTGTTCCTGTGTTCCTTTTTCTCTTATTTTCCTCTTGTATCTAACTTTTTTCCACATTCCATCTTCCTTAACTTCCATCTCAGTATAGTCTCCATCACTTGATAAACTAATTTTGATATTTTACTTAAACAACCCTACTAAATGTTCACTGCTTTGGAAATAGGTGTTCACTCTTGCAAGTTTAATTTAATACTGTGTTAATTTCTTATATTTTCTGTAATTTGTTATTTTATTTAAGGTACAAATATTTCTAATGCATATGGTATGAAAGGGAAGGGGGCAGATAATTTTGCCAGCACAAGGGGACAGCTACCCTAGGAACGGCTCAGCCTAACTACTATTATTTTTTTAAATTTTAAGTGAGAATCCCGTCAAACTAATTTTTTAGTTATTGAGATTAAATATACCTAAGTAAAAATGAGTTATTCTTGTGTATAATCAATAAATAATAGCATTTCTATTTCGTCCATATTTACAAATAAATCATAAATTTTAATCAAACTATGTGAAACTAATTTATTTACGAGTATTAAAACCAAAATGGTAAGTGTGAAAATATAGGCAACAAAATACCTTAAATTTTTGTTAAGGAAATTTCCATATGTTATTCTCAGGAGCCACTCATAAATTTCTTTTCATTTTACTCAAAATCAATGTACTTTTCAACCCTCTTCGAGGCTTGAATGTGAAAATGGGGCATCTGAACCCATCGCTATCTGACAGTCTATTAAAAAGAAGAATTGTAAGCTACGAAATGTGAGAATTTTTCCAATACTTACTTTAGAAACATTTTTTGGTGATCACTCCTTTGAAATGATAAATCAACTACTTAGTAGGCATATTTACCTACTGAGAATGTTTTAGAATGGTTTTGGAATAACATTTACATTAGGCGTTTTCGGAAACTGACTTGGATCAGGAAGATCATGGATTCTACTGTTCGTTTACCTAGGGTTACTAACCCTATCCGTGTTCGGAAACTAGTAGATTAGTGATCCAGTTTTGTCATAGAGATCAATATTTTGTGATCCACTCTATGAGTAGATTTTTTGGTGTCTGGTGTCTGCCAATAGTAGCTTTGGAGTTTTTTCTACATTTAATTAATTACTTATAACTTGTAATGTTTATGCCCATGTTGGAACTTTATTAGTTTGACTACAAATGTTTACTTAAAATGATTCTTTAACAAATAAGGGTTTATAATATTGACAGTTATCCGGGAAAATCCAACTCGTTCGTCAACTTTGCACACTAAATTCATTGATCCACGTGATCCATCGGATAAATCCAGTAATCTTGATTTGTTATCTATAGTAAGTTTCCGAAAATACCAATTGTAGATAATTTAGATTTTCTTAAGTAGTACTTTTGAATTGAACAAGTCAGAATTTATTGTGTAACAAAAAATAAAATGTGAAGTGTTAATTTACTATAGGTACCTACATATACATTTTAACTTATAATCATCAAACTTTTGGTGATTAAACCAAAATAAACTCAAAAACATCTGCATTAAAAAAAAGGGTCATTGTCTAGTTTGAGCTCTTTTCGCTTATGAAGAAACTAAGCATACATACTCGTAGGTATCACTATTCTAAATAAAAATCTTCGTACCATACTCGGTACCATATTTTGTGGAAATTAATAATGACATAAGTACTTAATTTTTTAAATGAAAATATTTCACAAATTGTCTCAAATCAAAGCTCAAAGAAGCTACTTTTACGTCTTACAGTGTTGCCAAGCCAAGTCGATCAAAAAGTTTACCATTCAATTATTTAGTAGGTATTAGTCAAAAATACAGCAATTCATTTCTAATCATTTTCCTTGCCCTAACAATATTATAACTATTGACGCTATTTTACCCACCCAGCACTCCTATTCACTCCCTTTCCCATAAAATTGATAAAATTAATGGAAAAATTGCATATTTTTATTTAAAAAAATTATTTGTGTCCTTATTATTCATTTGCACAAGATATGGAACTTAGGTTTTTTGTTTACAATAGCAATACCTACAAGTACCTCTATGCTTAGTTTTTGTGTAATCGAAAAGACTTTAAACTAGACATTTACCGCAAATTTTTCCACTATATCAGACCCTATTATTCTAGAAATATAGGTAAATAGGTACCGTACTGAAATAAAATTTTGTTTACAAACTAGGATAGATCAATAATAAAACCTAACCTCAATTTTTAGAAGAAACCAATTTAGATATATTAAAGCATGTTTTCTAATCAATAGAGTAAATGAAATCAAAATAAATACATTTAAAATGTAAAGTCCGTACTTCCCATTTCATTATCTCTTCGAATTAATTAGTTGTTTACAAAATACGCAGTTGTCAATTGTTTTGTCGATTTCTTTGTTTCGGAAGTATTTAAATTAAATAACAACAAGAAACTAGTAAACTCGTATTATAAAAGTAAACAAAGCATTTGAGACAAAACAAAAACAATAAAAAAAATAAGCAATAAATAACAATAACAAAATTTCTAACCTCCTTGCTTTAAATTTTCAGATTGGTCTAGTGGTATGACAAGGAGCGGCAAAACACCGCTGAGTCCAACAAGGATAGCACCAAAAATGGCCCAACACCAAGGTACATATTCTAGGGCACAAACCCATTCTGGTACAAAATCTTTTACTAATTCTTTATAAGAATCCTCAAAATCGGTTTTGTTGGTGTCCGTAACACACACGAAAACGTTTCCAAGTAGTGTCATTTTGAATTAACATAAAAAATAGGTTTCTTTACACTCGCGGACCGCTTAGTTCTTTTTTGTTATTTAGAAACCCGACTAATCTGACACTGAGATTGAGCCGGGATTGATTATTTAGTCTAGATATTAAGATTAAAAAGCACTTATTACAGAACACTCATCGTATCGAACTTTTACTACATTTATAAAACACATATTTCTTGTTAAAATTATTATAGATAGCATAGCATGCTTTTGACGGATGCATCCCCACTCCCCACCAAAGAATAGCGATCATCTGGCTGTGGGTGACCGTTACTCTTTCCACCACGGAAAACTAGAATGTTAAAGAAGCAATGCTGCCAATTTTCAGGAATTTTTAAGTGACAACTTGAGGAGGAATTAGAAATTAAATACAGTTAATTATTATTATTATAATTTATAAATATCAAAACATAATATAATACGACATAATTTTTTTATATATTTATTCAGCGACCAAACCTATAAACACTTCATGGCGTCTTACGGCATCCTATAGACAGTGTAATGTTATCATCTGTTATTTATATTTTCAATAATTTATTTAAACAAAAATTTGTTGTTAATACAACACTAATTTATATCTCTTTACTAATGCACTAATTTATATTGACAGTATTTATCTTAACAACACGATCTCTTAATTAAAACTGACATATAACGGCAAATCTACACTATTTATATATACATGTGGCGTTTCTCAAATGTTCGCGCATTCACCAGAACTTGCTACGATGGTGGTGCTGTCATTTTATAGACTGGTGTATCCGCCCGAATCGTTTCGAGATACTGCGTCACAGGTCCAGAGTATTTTCTACAATCAATGATTCAGTTCGACTAGGTGATAGAGGCTGTAAAAGGCCCAGATAAGGAAGAGAGGGACTTAAAAGATTAGAGCATGACCGGACTGGTCGAAAATGGCTCGCATGACCATAGATTATAAAAGACCCACTATGCGTAAAAACGTTTAATTAATGAAACCTCTACAGCACATTGTTATATTGTAACTTTTGTTTATTCTCTTGTTATTTTCATTTATGGGACGGACACTTAGCCGCCTAGCTTAGAAACATTTACTTTTGTGATGAATCTATGTAGACGTTCCAGTTATATAGCGTTACATTGTTAAATTTTTTAAACGTTACTATAAGTTCCAAAAAATTATGTCTATAACAAACCAGATGTGATATTCCTGATGTGTCCAAGAAAGCCATTTTACTTCTTGGAGATGTTGCTGTTATAAAGCCCATATAATAAAATCATATCAAATGAACCAAATGTGACATTTCAAATAAGATACAATTCCTGCCTTTTTATTTTTATGTATCTATTGTCCTGCCTATCTTTTAAATTTTATGTTAGGTAAATATTTAATTTATTTCATCTATACTCGTATGTTTGTCACAGAAAGTAACTAAAAAGAACTACAAAATATGTTTATGTAACTGCTAATGTAAGTATTCCTTCGTACATAAAAATTCAGTTGTAGTTATATGCAAGGGATGTTAATGATTATATGTTAAAATTTAAACATCTATGGGATATTTTAGTACCGTTTTAAAAATATATCAAGAAAAGTATCTATGAGAAACATTACAAAAAAGACTGGTAATGTTTCATGTTTAGTGGTGTGGGGAGTTTGATAATCATAGTTTAGTGTTAATAATCCAAAGTTTGATACCTCATTTAGAAACTAATTTTATAATCAAAAAGAAGAATATTCTCGAAGAAAACACGGTGCATATCATACACATTCCCATTTGATTTACCTGAAATACGAACCATGTAGTCCATTTAAAATAACGGTAAAAGGTCGAGAAACGCCGCACTTGACGAGACCACTTGTCCCCTACGTATTTTGGGGCGCTGATTATGAAAATGAGGGTTAAAACACCCCTATTTAGGGGTGTTTTTTACAATTTTAGAGGTGTTCCAACCATTGCTGCCAGTTTTAACCCTCATTTTCGTAATCAGCGCCCCAAAAAACATATAAGATGAGTTAGTTTGCAAAACAACAAGTACAGTCGAAAAACACCCCTATTTAGGGGTGTTTCTTGCAATTTTAGGGGTGGTTCAACCATTGCTGCAAGTTTTAACCCCGATTTTCGTAATTAGCGCCCCCAAAAAAACATAAAAGATGGCTTAGTTTGCAAAACAACAAATACAGTCGAAAAACACCCATTTAGGGGTGTTTTTTGCAATTTTAGGGGTGTTCCAACCATTGCTGCCAGTTTTAACTCTCATTTTTTGTAATCAGCGTCCCAAGTCCCAAAATACGTAGGGGACAAGTGGTCTAGTCAAGTGCGGCGTTTCTCGACCTTTTACCATTATTTTAAATGGACTAATGTGCATGTAACATGTAGACTACACTCACCAATTGAAAGGGATACTTTCAGGTAGAGGGAATACACTATTTCGACATATTCGCAGCTATATTTCTCACTCTCTCACGTGTATTAAATGGAAGAACTGCGAAGGTACCTTTCAAGTAGCGAGTCAAGTATAAATACCTATATTGAATAACGAGTGAGGTGCACGTGATAAGCTCGGTATTGGTCGAATCAGGCAATTATCAAAAATAAATAACCGAACTAATTGTTTTGCTTTTACTGCAGCAGATTATACATTTCTCTAATTCATAGATTTTTCATATCAGTTTTATAACAGTTTTAAATCATAAAAATGAAATGTCAAGGCACATAAATTTAAAAAATATAAATATTGAATACCTAATATTAAATAGCCATTAATTAGTATCAAACTTCCATGTTCAAGACCGTTCTCAGCAGGGAGAAAAGTACTTCTACTCCGTTGCCACTAGCAACATCCTGTCAAAAAAGTTAAACTTTAACGTCATAAAATTGGCAGTAATGTGTCAGCTTTTTGATGTTTAAAGCAAAACGTATTATCATCCTATAGGATTTCTATAGTTTACAAAAAAAATTACTTTGGTGGAATGTACGATCGACGTTCAAATTGAAACGCATGTCTGACGATAAGGGAGTTTAGAGTTTGTGTTGTTTGTTCATGACGTGTTCTAAAATTTGGCATCGCTGCCAAATGTATTAGAAAATAAGATTTTCTAAAAAATCTTGTGTATTAAATAAAATAATTCTCAATAAAAATGCACAATACATTTTAATAATAATTTAAATCCGTGAATAATAAATAATTCAGAAGCCTCGTTTATTTTTGTATAAAAACATTTTCTATTTCAGAACAAAATAGGTATGTTCGGCAGCTCAAAATATAGGATTATGTAGGTAGGTACCTACCTAGATTCATTTCATTGGCAACTTTTTTATTACTTATTTATTTTTCGAAAGGTACATGTATATTTTTATTTATCTAGGTATAGGTAGGCAATAATCTTATTTTAACTTGTTGATTTAAAAGTTCCTTTCTTTGGAATATTTATCGTTATTTTACCTAGACTTACGTACCTACCTATATCGTCCTTTCAAATCAAAAAACTAATCTGTAACCAACGTTCCTAGGTTGGACCGGTGAAGTTAATAGCCAAAAACTGGCAGCAGTTTACCGAGTACGCCCGAACAATACAAGTGGCTTGTTAAAAAGGGCAATACCTACGTATGTATATTTCAGTTTTATGTGTTAATTGAAAACTGAGGTCGTTTGTATTTTAAATGTTTTAAATTCAAAAATTTTTGACCAAGTTAAAAATGAGATATCAAGTTGGGATTAATACCAAGAATACTTTCTAAAACAAACAGTTACTGACCAAAAGCAGAATCGCTTAGAACCCTCGTAGAAGGTAGGAATTACACCCCAAATTCGGAAAAAAAATAATTTGACCCAGTTTAAAATGAGATATCAAGTTAGGATTGGTACCACGTACCTATACCTCTTAATACCCCTTGTGAGGGATACTTAGTATTACTCCCAACAAGATATCTCGTTTGTAACTTGGTCAAATATTTTTTTCCTAAATGGGGGTGTGATTGCTACCCCTTACGAGGGCACTGAGCGATTCTGCTTTTGGCCAGTAACTGTTTGTATTAGTAAGTTTATTTGGTATTAATACTAACTTGATATCTTCTTTTTCACTGAGTAAAAAAAACAAAAATTGGGGTACAATTGCTACCCTTTAGGAGGGCGCTAAGCGATTAGGCTTTTGACCAGTAACTGCTTCTATTAAAAGGTATAATTGGCATCCCAACTTAATATCTTATTTTAACCCATTATTGGCCAAGCATTGAAAAAATAGATACAGTAATGTATATATATTTTTTAAATGATTTATTATAGCATCAAATAAAAGTAATATAGGTAAGTTTTTTTATTATAATACAAGAACATACAAAAAATTACTGTTGCGTGAACGCAACGTTGGCTGAAATACTCATGATCCTTCAAAACAAATTGGTTGTATACAGTATGGTTCAAATGAAAGGAATAAATTCATTATAATGGAAGTAGTTGGTTTTTCGAAAAAATGCTCGGACAGGTCAATTTTGTTTACTCAAAGCGCAATTTTTTAAGTCGAATTCAATTTTCCCCCACTTCCCATTTTTGGGTAGTGACGTCATTGACAATTTTTTTAAATAGTAACCCTAATTTTTTTTTTCTTGATTTTGTTAGATCTTGCAATTTTCTACTCGGAAACATAATATTTGAAATATCTGACATAACAATTTTTTTTGAATAAAAGTCATTTAAGATCAGACACATAAATTTTATTTTTTTTTGAAAACACAATAAATGAATAAAAGATAATTATTTGTAATTAAGTGCTTAATTAAACAAAATAATAATATTATTATTATTATTAATAATAATAATAAAAAAGAATTTGTGAAATTGTCATTTAATTCTTTTTATTATTATTATTATTTTTTTAGATGAAGCACTCAATTACAAATAATCTTTTATTTATTTATTGTGTTTCAAAATAAAATAAAATTTATTTATCTGATCTTTAAATGACTTTTATTCAATAAAAATTGTTATGTCAGATAATTCAAATATTATGTTTCCGAGTAGAAAATTGCAAGATCTATCAAAATCAAGAAAAAAAAATTGGGGTTACTATTTAAAAAAATTGTCAATGACGTCACTGCCAAAAAATGGGAAGTGGGGGAAAATTGAATTCTATTTAAAAAAATGCGCTTTGAGTAAACAAAATTGACCTGTCCGAGCATTTTTTCGAAAAACCAACTACTTCCATTATAATGAATTTATTCCTTTCATTTGAACCATACTGTATGGACATTACAATTTCTTGTCTGACTATGGCACAATCTGCATCTTCTTCTTATAGGTTGTTTAAATATTAAATTACTCGATTAGTCCCGACGAATATCGGCTAGTATGTTAGGAAATGAAGCTGAAGGAATTCATTTTCAGCAAGGGTAATGCCACATTTGAATAAAAATATATTTCGGACATATTTGTGTTCTTACTGTTTTATAATTTCCACGAGTTTACTAAGATATTACCAATAGTATTTGTAAATAAGGGCCACCGCCATTTTTCCCCTTTTATACCAATCCTGTAATTAGCTACACCATTATCATGTATATCGACGCCTCCATATATAGGAATTTTAAACAACTATCGTACGATCCTCCTTCTCTATCTTTTTTTCATTATTTTGGATGACTGTAATGGAACATGTTGGGTTCTATCTTCTCGAATGCTTACCTGCTCATCTTGTTCGTGTTCAATTTTTCTAACTGCCTTGTCTAATGTCAGTTCCAACACCTTTTGTATAAGTATTTTTCGCATTTTTTACCAGTTTTTTTGTAATTGTTAATTGAAGAATGCTGTAACACCATCCGAATGTCTTAACGATAAAGAGAAGAGCTTTTGGCCAGTCACTGTTTGTATTATATAGTATACTTGGTATTAATCCTAACTTGGTATCTCATTTTTCAAATAATTTTTTCTGAAATTGGGGTGTGATTGCTACCCCTTACGAAGGTGCTAAGCGTTTCTGTTTATGCCCAGTAATTATTTGTATTAAAAAGTATACTTGGTATTAATTCCGACTTGATATCTCATATATAACTGGCCCAAATATTTTTTGGTATAAATTGGGTTGTGATTGCTACCCGTTACGAGGGTGCTAAGATATTCTGATTTTGATCAGTAACTGTTTGTAATAGAAAGTATACTTGATATTAATCGCAACTTGTAATCTCATTTTTAACTAATTCAAATAATGTTTTTCTGAAATTGGGATGTGATTGCTACCTCGTACGAAGGTGCTAAGCGATTCTGCTTTTGGCCAGAGACTGTTTGTTTTAAAAAGTATTCTGCTTAGCGATTCTGCTTTTGGCCAGTAACTGTTTGTATTAGAAAGAATACTTGGTATTAATCCTAACTTGATATCTAATTTTTAACCGACTTCAAAAAAGGAGGAGGTTCTCAAAACGTCGTAATATTTTTTTAAGTATGTTCAGCGATAATTCTTTAACACGGTGTCCGATTTCAATGATTCTTTTTTGTTAGGTGGTCCCATATCAATTTGGCCAAAATCTATTAATTGAGTCCATTAGAAAATCCTCAAACTCTTAATTTTTTATATATGTTTAGTGGTAATTCTTTACAACCTTTTCCGATTTCTTTGATTCTTTTTTTTGTTAGTAAAGGGGCAACTCAGGGGTGGTCCCCTATAAATTAGGTCAATATGTAGTGATGGAATCTGCTCTATTTTGAAATCGGTTTTAAAAAATTAATTTTAAAACTTGTTAGGAGGCGTCCATTAATTACGTGAGGTGTTTAAGAGAGGGAGGGGATCAAGCTAAATCTTTCCAAATCTCACTTGGGGGAGAGGGGGTCTTTGTAAATCTGACGTAATTTTTTTCCATTAGAAAACGGTGTAAAATTGCGCGTGAAAGTATAGTTAAATTAAAGTAAAGAATTTTTCTCGAAATTTTATATTACGGCAATATTCTCAAATAGTCTTTGCAGTCTTAAATAAAAGTAATAGAACATATTGTGTTTTTTGTTTTAATAATCCAACGCATTTACACCCAAAACACAAATTTTGAAAAATCTCACGTGAGATTTGGGGAGGGGGTAGGTAATTGAGGAAAATCTTACGAAATCTCACCAGGGGGGAAGGGGGGGGGGGGGGGGGGCAAAAAATCCTCAAAAATACCTCACGTAATTAATGGACGCCTTCTTAACTGGATCAACAATTTTTTTTTCGAATTTGGGGTGTGATTACAAGGGTGCTAAGCGATTTTAATTTTAGTAAGTAACTGTTTGTATTAGAAAGTATACTTAGTATTAATCCCAACTTGATGTCTCATTTTTAACTGGATCAAATATTTTTTGTCTAATTCGGTATTTTGTAGTAGATTCCATAGACTGGGAAGACTCCATAGACTGTATCTGTCCTGGTAAGTCTTCCCACCACTCCTGAGATTTTTTTAAACATCCACTGCATTGTGCATATTCTGATAGTTGTCTTTGTGGCACTACAGAAGGGTAAATAAGAGCCTTTGAGGCTTCGTTGCCCTTATGTCCTCTGTGGCCTAGTACTCTGGCTAAGGTTAGTCTATTTTAACTACCCAGCTCTGTTAGGGCTTCCAAATAGTCCCACACAAGCTTTGAGTGTACCTGCATAGAACTCAGTATATGAAAATGGTTTTTCCATTTACCTTCTGTCTTAATACCACTTTTACGCAGTGATGTATTGCTGCTATTTCTGCCTGGAATACTGTCGCATGTTTATCTAAGCTCAGTAAGATTCTTGTCTTTGGCTTGGTACTATATATACCTACTCCTGAATCGTCATGGGTTTTGGAGCCGTCTGTATACCAGGTGAATTCTACATAAATAGGAGGTCCTTCCGTCCACGCTTCCGTGACTGGTATACCTACTTTATTTTGCTTTTGAAAGCTGTACTTTGGGAGCATTTCGTCTGAAGGCATTCCCATTATTTGGTCGTTCTCTCTCTTTATATAGCTAACTGTAGTCGCGTCCATGCAAACTGCTAATGAACCTTTGTGCAGTCTGTATGTGACCGACCTGGCTTCATCTTGAATAAATATATGTAGTGTGGTTAGGTTTAGCATGACTTCTATAGCTGCTGTTGGAGTAGTTCTCATGGCTCTCGTGGTACTCGGCATGCTTGCCTTTGAATACCATTGAGCTGTGGAATGGCTCCAGCTTGTCGAGTCTTTGGCCACCATACCACCGACCCGTAGGTTATCAGTGATCTTATGAGTCTGGTATGTAACCATAAGGACATTTTCGTTTCCAATTTTTTCCACACAACCTTCGATATAAGTTAAAGGATGTTGTGCTCTTTTGGGTGACTTTGCAAGTGTTGATTCCATGTTAACCTCCCAAGTATTTGGCCTCTTGAGTAAATGGAATATTCACTCCTTTCAGTACCTACTGGTGACTTTAGTCTTGTCTGTACTTTTGGTTTTTTGGAGTTGACTATTGTGGTTTTGTGAGGGTTTACTGTTAGTTCCTCCTCTTCCTCTCTGCACTACTTGTCAACAATGTTTAGAGCGGTTTGTATGCGCTCTGATATTGTACCTGCAAACTTGTCTCTTATATGACGATCGCCAGGTCATCGGCATACCCTAGGAAGTAGAAATCTACATATTAGCCTTTTTATGAGTTCTTCCACTAGGACTGACCAGATGAGGGGTGATAGTACTCCTCCCTGGGAGCAGCCCCTGCCTGCTTTAGCTATCACTGTAACTTTGCCTAGAGATTATGTTATTACCCTTTCTTATAGGCTGGCTTTTATCCATTGACATATGACTACTGGTACCCCTGTCATTGTCAGTGCGTTAATTATATATCTTGTTTGGGCATTATTGAAAGCTCCTTCAATATCTAAGAAAGTTGCTACTGCCATTTCTTTATCCTCCAAGAAATTTGACAATAGCCTGTTGAGATCATTCAGGGCCAAATCGGTTGATATGCATATTGACGGTCGCTGAGAGGATTTCCTCTCAGTTCGTCTCGTAGATATATTCTACTTTAGGAAGGTATATGAGTTTCACATTTTGCCACGCCTTTGGTATATGTCGCCAGGCTATACATGCTTTAAATATGCGACACATATGTGGAATTAAAGTTTCCTGTCCCTTTTGTAGTAGAATGGACTATATTCCATCTACTCCTGGGGATTTCTACGGTTGAAATTTGTTTTTAGCCCATCTAATTTTTTTCGGTCTTGATATTTCTCCATTCCAAAGGACCAGTAACTGTTTGTATTAAAAGTTATAATTGGTATTAATCCTAACTTAATATCTCATTTTTAACTGGGCCAAATATTTTTTTCTGAAAAAGGTTTGTGATTGCCACCCCTTACGAGGGTGCTAAGCGATTCTGATTTTGTTTAGTAACTGTTTGTATTAGAAAGTATACTTGGTATTAATCCCAACTTGTTTTCTCATTTTTAACTGGGTCAAATATTTTTTTTTTTCGAAATTGGGGTGTAGTTGCTACCCCTTGCGAAGGCGTTAAGTGATTCTGCTTCTGACCAGTAACTGTTAGATTAGATTATAATTAATTAGCACTATGGCGATGTGGCCTCCCCCACTTCGACCTTTTTAGATCTATTGTGGATATCCTTTAATCGTTATTTATAGTACGTACCTAGTCTAATTCTGTCTTTTGTAGTAGACTCCATAGACTGGGAAGTAGTTCTCCGGTATAGCTAGTTGCCCTTGGTTTTTGTTTTAGAAAGCATACTTGATATTAATCCCAAGTTGATATTTCATTTCTACCTGGGTCAAATATTTTTTTTTTTTTCGAAATTCGGGTGTAGTTGATACACCTTGCGAGAGCGCTAAGTGATTCTGCTTCTGGCCAGTAACTATTTGTATCAAAAGGTATAATTGGTATCGATCCTAACTTGATATCTCATTTTTAACTGTGTCAAATATATTTTTCCGATTTTGGGGTGTGATTGCTACCCCATACGAGGGTGCTAAGCGATTCTGAATTTGATTAATAACTTTTTATATTAGAAAGTATACTTGATATTAATCTCAACTTGATATCTCATTTTTAACAGGATAATTTTTTTTTAATTTGGCGTGTGGTTGCTACTCCTTGCGAGTGCGCTAAGTGAGTCTGCTTCTGGCCAGTAACTGTTTGTAATATAATATAAAACAACATATCCTTTTCAGCAGAATTTGATGAGACAATAAATTCAAAATGATTACCACCGCTGCTATCAGTGGTGTAGTAGACATTTGCTTCTGCTTTTGCTCTCGCCTTCCGTTGGAGTCCCTTCTCCAACCGGACGATTAAGCTGTAATCATTGAATTATCTTCATTACTATTTGATAGTTTCAATAAATCAATTTAAGATTTATATTCCATGATTTGCCAGGTACTACATTTTTGTCCCAATATTTCAGCTTCTTAAAAGGAATGCTTATTTTTATCTACTATGTGCTGACGGAGGGTTTCAAGCCTTCTCCCCGAATTAAACGATAATAAATTTTTCAGGGGTTTACAAACATTTGGTTCGTATAGCACTAACTGTTTTAGGCATCTGAAAGGATATTAAATAATATTGTGACGCGGAGCCAACCATGTCTAAGCAAGTGACCTTCAAGCCTGCCATCCGACTCATGATCGAAACACCTCTGACGTATAGAGACAAACGCACCGCTTCTCGAGAAAATACCAGAACAAGCGGGACATGCCGTTGAGTCATAGAGATGGAATTCTATGACATTCCACATCGTCTAGAAATTTTTCGCACAGAGTTGGGCTTGGTATAAATAGCACGACTTATCGACGGACGGGCAGATTCGAATAAAGTGAAAAGTTGACTTGTAATAAATAAATTAGAATTGTGAGTAGGGCATAAGTATTATATAAATTAATTACTACGTCATAAATAAATTGTAAATAGTATGTTTTAAATAAATAAATTATAAAAAGCACTAGAAAGTGAAGGTTTGGATCCGGAAACGTATATATTTCCTGATGATGCGTCTTCTATAATTTCTTCTTTGGAAAGTAAAATGTCTTCCATGGAAACCAAAGTTTCATCTGATATGTCCTATATGAAAATCGACATTTCTTCTAACATTTCCTCGTTAGAAACTAAAGTTTCTTCAGACATTTCCTCCTTAGAAAGTAAAGTTTCTTCAGATATTTCTTCCTTAGATAGTAAAGTTTCTTCCTTAGAAGAAAAGGTGTCTTCTGACATATCTTCTTTAAAAACCGAAATTTCTTCCGACTTGGAAAACAAAATGTCTTCCATGGAAAATAAATTTTCGTCTAATATTTCTTCCTTAGAAGAAAGGGTATCTTCCGTAGAGGAGAAAATAATGTCTACCGTTGAGGAGAAAATAAAACAGATGGAAAATAAGATAGAAGAACTGGAACATACAGAACCGGCCAAGGTAAAATAAAGTGCCATGAGGTGATGTCAAAGTTGAAAATGGAAGGAGCTATAAATTCTGCTCGTTTTAAAGCCCCAACTTTTGACGGGAAGATGTCATGGACAAACTACCTTAAACAGTTCGAAACAACTGCCACAGCAAACGAATGGTCTGAACTAGAGAAGGCAATAAATTTGACCATCGTCCTTCGAGGAGACGCTTTAGATGTTCTTCTGACAATACCTGTGGAAGAGACGGTTGATTTTGAACAACTAAAAAAGAGACTCAACATGCGATATAGCCACGAACATTTGGAGCATTTATACCTGTCACAGTTAAAGAATCGCAAACAGAAACGAGACGAGACCCTTCAAGAATATAAAGTAGATATTGCCAGGTTGGTGCGATTTGCTTACCCATCAGCTCCGGCAAACATGATGGAATGTTTGGCAGTCCAAACATTTGTTGATAGACTCCGAGACCACGATATCCAGAAAACACTCCGCTTAGCTCGCCACAAAACATTGGTCGATGTTTTGTCCGCTGCTTTAGATTATGAGGCAGCTACGCATGCTTCTGGAGGATACAGTAAAGTGAGGACTGTAAAGGAAGAAAACGTAGAAGATAAACTCCACCAACTAGTTAACATAATGAAGAGCTTTACTGATAAAAAGATGAAGACAAAGACCATCAGGTGCTGGAATTGCGGTGAACTGGGACATGTACGCAGTTCATGTAAATGCCCTAGGGGCCCAACAACTGAAGATAACACGCCGCAGAAAAACTAGAGCGGGTCGGTCTAGAGGGGGCAGCTTCGACCCGAAACCGTTCCAAAGATCCGCTCATACTGATAGCCTCTTTGAAATGTCGCGATGATAGTGTAAAAAGTACCTATACACTGTTGGTGGACACTGGAGCAACTAGGCCCATTATACGACCAACAACCATAAATAACCGTAAGAAACTTATACCAACAAGATTGCGACTGCGGACTGCCACAGGAGAATGTGCCAACATCCATAGGGAAATCCAGGTTTAATTGGGAATTGGTACAGAAAAGTTCACTCATACTGTTAGTGTCGCTGATATCGAAGAAGATGTTATACTTGGAATGGATGTAATGAACTTACATGGTTTCCAGTTAGACTTTAAGAACAGAGTGATCAAAGTTGGTGTCCAAGAAGTATTCCTACATCCATATGGGGACAGTACCGTGCCAGTTGCTGTACAGAAGAATACGGTGGTACCTGGCAGAAATGAAACCGTTATAGTAGCACGGCTACAAGAAACTATGGAAGAAGGAACACCTGTCATGATGGAACCTTGGAACCACGATGAAGAGGTTGGACGAGAAATTCTGATCGGAAAGGGGTTGGTCACGACAGCTAAAGAGATTCCAGTTCGTTTTATAAACGTTAATGATCACCCAATTACCATCAAGAAGGAGACAAGAATCGGAACTTGTGTACCAGTAACTTCCATAATTCGTCAGACAACAACTTCTGATAATTCCAATGACAAATTCGAGCAAATGATTGCAGTGGCTGGTCAATCTCTGAATCAATTAGAGAAAAAGGAAATAAAGGAATTTCTTTGACGATATCGTGACATTTTTGTACCAAAAGGGGGAAAAACAGGAAGAACTTTGTTGTAAAACACAAAATTGACACTGGTTGACGCCAGGCTGATTCGTCAATCAGCTCGAAGATTACCAAAGGCCAAAAAAGAGGAAGCTGAGAGGATTGTTCAGGAAATGAAGGAAAATAGGGTGATAGAACCTTCTACCAGCCCTTGGGTCTCTCCGGTAGCCCTGGTCCAGAAAAAGGATGGAACTACGAGGTTCTGTGTGAATTACCGTCAGTTGAACAATGTTACCAAGAAATACAGTTACCCTCTGCCTCGTATCGACGATACCTTGGACACATTGGCCGGAAGTAAACTATTCTCTACCTTAGACTTGAAGTCTGGATACTGGCAGGTGGAAATGGATCCAGTAGACAAAGAAAAGACAGCTTTTACCACCGAATGCGGATTGTGGCAATGTAATGTTATGCCTGGTGTGTTTAGACGACATCATAGTCTTGGGGAAGACATTTGATGAACATCTAAAAAACTTAGAAGATGTTTTTAAAAGACTTTAAGTTGCATAACTGATGCTAAACTCCAAGAAAGGCCAACTAATGCTAAACTCCAAGAAAAGCCAACTAATGCTAAACTCCAAGAAAGTCTAACTATTTCAAAATAAAGTTAATTACCTGGGCCATGTAGTCAGCAAGGATGGCGTGGCTGTAAATAAGGAACAAATCGCTTCTATCAAAGAGTGGCCACAACCAAAGGATAAACACCAAATAAAAAGTTTTCTTGGACTTTGTACGTACTACCGAAGATTCATAAAGAAGTTTGCAGATATTGCTAAACCACTAACGCGACTCACAGAAGAAGCAAGATAATTCTGCTGGGACGAAGACTGTCAAACTGCCTTCGAAACTTTAAAGAAGCATTTAACAACAGCGCCAATATTAGGCTACCCACTACCAGAGGGAGAATTTATCCTGGATACTGATGCCAGTAATGTGGGAATCTGAGGAGTGCTTTCACAGAAGGAGAAAAGAAAGAGTACTGGTTAATTTTAGTAAAGTGCTCCCGAAACCTGAGCGAAATTACTGCGTCACGAGAAGGGAACTCCTGGCAGTTGTGAAATGCATGGAACATTTTTACCAATACCAATATGGAAGGAAATTCTTAAATCATGTCACCCTTAAGTGGTTGATGCACTTCAAAAAACTAGAGGGACAAATCGCCAGATGGATTGAACTACTTCAAGAATACGACTTTAAGATCGAACATAGAGCCAGAATAAGCTACAGAAATGCCGATTCTCTCTCTAAAAGACCATGTCCAGCAGGATACTCTTACTGCAACAAAGCGGAATCCAAAGAAAGTGGACTACTAAGAACAACTGTAGTCAACGATGAGTGGGCCCCTGCTAAACTTAGGGAAGAATAAGAGAACGATCCCGTTTTAAAGAAGATAAGACAATGGAAAGAGAAAAATCGTCGATCTTAAGTCATATTTGGCTCGGTGGGACTCTTTTATACTGGAAGATGGCTTATTAAAGTTAGTACTTGAAAATAGTGATGGTTCCGAGAAAAGAAGAAGTTGGTCATTCCAAAGAGTAGAGTAGCCGAAGTACTTCGTCAGTTACACGACAGTCCATCAGGAGGACATCTCGGTGTTAAGAAAACCTCCATTCACATTTTAACTGTGTAGCACTTCAGAATTCATGGTAACTATACTTAGGAGCGTACCAAATAGGAGAGGGGGCAATCGGCCTATCTTGAAGCCACTTCAAAACATAGTTGAGAAGATAGGATTGGAAGGGTCATTATAGCCATCAAGACTATTGCCTTGCTGCATTAGCGTCAGATGAGGTAACAACAGAGCTCTTAAGTCACACTGTATTGATATCCCATACCTCACATAACAACGTATCATCCACCAGAATAGTTCATAGCAGGGGTTAGGGTAAAAGACACTTTATTTATTGTCAATCTCTAGCAGCCCTAAATTTAACTCTTTCTCCATGCAGGGGCGATATGATAGCCAATTATATAAATGATTCAATGGCAAATTCATTTTTTTTTAATTTACCAATTTTTTTTACCTCTGGTAATATTTACTGACAATTTTTGAATGGTCCCGGTGTTTTGTATTATCTAAGGTTGATCGTAAGATGGCGCCACTTTCTTCCGAATATCCACTTCGGCGCAGAAATACTTTATCGAATTTTAACATGGGAGATTCCGTTTTAAATTAGGTGTTCTGTTCTTTAAGTGAGTCGTTGAAAAACATTTGCATATCGTTGGCTTACTAACAAAGTCAAATTGTATACCTTCATTCAGCTAGTTGGTATAGGCTGAACATAAATCTGAAGAAGCTCATCAATTAAAAATAAGTTGAATATTAGGCTGAAAAAGTGCTATTACAGCTTATTTACTTCTACTACTATAGCTGATACCTTAATACGGTCCTGTGACATATCAGACATGTTTTTTATTGTTTTGATTATTACAATAAGAGAAAATCAAAATTAATGATTTTGAAGGGACTTAAGCTTAATACGTATTGTTTAGGCAATTTAATTTTAAACAAATGGCTCTTACAAATTGCATGTTTTAAGGAGTGCATGTCAGTCGACATCTTTTAAAATATTATGTTGTATTTAGCGAATTATTTAGATACACCAACAGACAAGTCATCATTGTCGCCATATATTAAATGTTAATTAAGACTTAACATTGCCAAGCAGTTGCCAAATCCAATAAATAGTAGAAATTCTCATGCCCTGGCTGAACTACATCCTATTTTTGTACTTCCAATGTTCCCATACTTACATTCATTTCTCTATTAGAGTCCACTCTGTCTATTGATAGACTAATTACCACATGTGCCAGTCTTTACTGAACAATGATGCTTTGTTAGAATAAATCGTGCGTTAAATTTAGATTAATTAATTTTGAAGTTTTATAAACAAGTTTATAAAATTTATTAGTGTAGTTGCAAATTCGTGAAGGCAGCTGAAGATGGACGTCTGGAATAATTTGAATTTGGGAACTCTAGATATTGGAGCTATTGGGGCTAGTAGTATAGTGAGGGGCGAAGAGCCTAATATGCAAAGTAGTTTTCGGAGGAAAAAGAAACCACCAGTAAGTTTTTAAAAAATATATATTTATTTTAATTCCATATCCTAATTTATATTATCATTACCATAATATCCCACTTTTAATAAAAAAAAATCACGAAATAGTAGGTATATTTTCTTTAATTTATTACCTCCTATTTATTGCCTAGTTACCAACCAAGAGGAAAACAATGTTTTTATTTGAATATGTCAAAAAACGTCGTCTTCCGGAGAGAAGACTTAATCGAAAAGTAGAACTTTTTTATATTGGTACTCGTACTTCAAGTAAGCGGCCGGCGCAAAACTTTTTAGGCCTATTCTTAAAAACATTTACGTTGACAACTCACTTATTGCTGTCAGGGTTATCTTTTCGCTTATATACAAACACTCCGGTCAAATAGTTTTTTATAATACTAACAGCCGGTTGCAAGAACGTCGATGAACTTCAGATTATTCATAATCTAAACATCTGTCAAAGTTCCCAACAAGAGTACACGATTTATTTAAAAAACAACAAAAAATTTCAAATTATAATCCAAATAATGTTTTTGACAGTGCCGTTTTAGAGGGGATTTAGGTTTTACTTATCCATGCCGTACGCCACTGGCAAAGTTTATTCAACTGATTTTTTGCTGAAAGGTGTATCTTATGACACCAAAAATGTTTGCCGAATTTAGTATAATTATACTGAGAAATACAAAAATTATAGCCATTAATGATTTTTGAATTTTCAACTTTAACATCCCGTTTTTCGGATACCCAGTATCAAGCGCGTAGCTAGGTTGTTTTCTTGGGGGGTAACACTTTTCACATTATTGGTGAATGCGCAGCGTGCTATCTTAGAATATGGTACCAATGCAACGTCTATATGTGTATTTCCAGAAAAAAGAGTGAGTTTTATAATGAAGTTTTTAATTTTTTATATATTTATACAGGGTGTTTCAGAATAAAGTACCGTAATTTTGAGGATTTGTGTATCTTTATCAATTATAAAGAAAAGCTAAATATAATTTTCCTATAAATTTCCCAGTTTTCATTTTACAGGGCGATAAAGTGAATTTCATAAATACATATTTTTTAAATATCTTCCCTTACAGTAAAGACTTAAACTTAAAAATATGTATATGATAGGTAATCGTTATTATTAGTTAACACACTATTTCGATAAATTACCATAACCCATTGACGTAGAATAAAGGGGGAAAAGAAACAATTTTATTCAAAACTTTTTGAACATCCTACATTTCATAAAACGTAAGATTAATAAATATTTCTCACGCCATTTGTCACAAAAAAGGGACTTCTGGTTGATCTTTGTAGACTATTCCATTTCCGAGGTGATAGAACTGATTTATTTTATTTATACAAAGTGTTTTGAAACATGTCTTAAATATGGCTAATTTTAAGTTCAATTTATTCAATTTTGTCAAATGCAACACACTGCAGAGTTGGGTAGTATCCGGATACTTCTGTATCCGGATACAGTATCTGGATACTTTATGTGTATCCGAAAGCTGTATTCGGATACTTTTCAAATTTTGTATCCGGTATCCGTATCCGTGACCAAATTTGTAAGTATCCGGATACTGGATACTTTTTTTCGGCATTCGGATACTTTTGGAATTTGGAAAAAAATTGAACATTAAAAAGTACCCATTCTGTAGACATTTCTAAAAAAAAAAATGCTGATAACCGAATATTTTCTAAGAAAAGTTGCAAGATTTTGATGTTCCTAACCTAACATTTTATAATTTTCATACAGTTTTGCAAAGAGTTTCAGTATCTAACTGGATAAAATATGTAAATATTTACAATAATGAAATTTTCTTGAATTACTTAAAAAATATGGCAAACAAAATTTTTATAAATGAATCAAAATATTATGTATTTATAAAATAATTTCAATTTTTTACAAAATAAAATATGTAGCTGCACACATTCTTTTGTAGATCAAAAATTGTAGATATACCTACCTAAGGCGAAATGCCTATAAAATTGTAACTTTAACAGAAAATTTCTTATCTGTATTTTTTTTAGAAATGTACCTACAATATGTAATACTTTTTAGAGTAACCAATGTTTTTTTCCAAATTTCAACGTAAGTACCTAAAGCGTACCGGAGCCAAAATATAGTTCTTAATTCATTCATTTACTAGCAATTTAAAAAATCTTAATTTGTAGAAAAAAGAAAATTTTCAATTGAATGTTGGTAAAACAATTTTCAAAAGCAGTGAAAGAATGGAATTTGTTAACAATACTAAAAAATGTAAAATAACTACTGAACACCTTAAGATTGGAGATTTCAAAGTCAATTTTACATAAACACAAAAATTTGAAAATAATTTTTTTTAATTCTGTTTGAAACAAAATCATCATAAAAGTTGCTTCCCAAGTATATAATAATTTCAAACGTGCAAACGCAACACGTAAGGGACTCGGCAAGCGATAGGACTCGGGAGGATGGTTAAGAAAAAAATATCTGCGTACCGCTCGTCGGAGGATCCACAAAAAAATGGATTGTCGAATATAGCACAAGTAGAAGTTGGAAAGGCTTTTGCCAATTCTCCCACTTTATACACATAAATTGACAGGTTTGTGGCGGATCTAACCGAAGTGGACGCGATACATTGGCGTACAAAATTATTTTGTAGATGTTAATAACAATTTCAAGTAAATAGTTTAATAAATTGTGGATATCTGTTGAAATTTTGTAAAATTATGATTTGAATATTATAATACATGTTTAATACAATGAGTCCTAAGTACCGTGGAGGTAACCCACCTTCCACACGTTACAGATACAGAGAGATACATGTTTAATAATTATTTATAGTCCATAAATACATGCGATCGTCCGGTAACAATTTAAAATTACTAATTATATGAAACGACATTGGCAGGTAAACATTACTGCGAAATTCTCGAAGCCGTCCGTCGTGGTATGACGTTTACCCCTTCTCTACCTATCAAAAGCCTTTCCAACTTCTACTTGTGCTATACATCTGAAACTGACGAAAATATCGAAAGGTTGTGTAAACATGGCAAGTGACACCAACAACGAGCTTATTTCGTTAGATTTATATGGACACAACACTGGCTAGTTTTTGGCGAGATTCAGGCGCGACTCGTTTTATTTTGTAACGGTTGGAACCGTTATTTCGACACAATCACCTCTTACTCAAATGTCATTTGTCGCTTATGCCTTGTGTCAAAAGTTTTCATTTTCATTTCATTTAAATAGATCACATGTGATAACAAGTAAATAAAATAACTAGATATCACGTTACAATTTACACGCACCTTTATGTTTTATTGTTTATTTTGTTTTAATGTTTTATATTCACAGAATAAAAATAAACAATTTATTGAGTAGTTTTTTTCCTCTTTCTATTATATCGCTTTCCATTTTTGATAATTTATTTATGCTTATTGTTACTCGTAATTAATCTTATTGCATAATTATAACTATTGGAATGAAAACATTATTTCAACTCACTTTAAAAGTATCCGTAAAAGTATCCTTTAAAGTATCCGGATACTTGTATCCGAGTACTTTTTAGGTGAAAGTATCCTAAAGAGTATCCGGATACATTGTAAGTATCCGTATCCGGTACTCGGATACTTTTTTCCTGTATCCGACCCAACTCTGACACACTGTATATTATTTTCGCATAAAATTCCTTATAAATTTACCTATCCAACGATACCAACATGTCCCAATAGTGCGTAATTGATTGATAGCTGTTATTATTGGAAATAGGAAAAACAAATTAATATAAAAGTTGTATGTTTAATAAATATTCTTAAATATACAGGGTTTTTTAATTTTTCAGGCAAAAACGCAAAAATATTTTTAAATGATGTATTTTTCAAATCTTTATAACTATTGTTAAAACTTGTGTGCTTGTCAATAACACTAATTGAAATATTGAATAATTACGAATTAATGGGACCCTGTATATAAATTTTAATTTTCAATTTGCAGGAATATTATTATTTTAGATAACTCTGGGGTCTATTCTGTAACAATTCCTTTATATTTAACGGCCTTTAAAAATATTTTCTTCTTTACTTGTCATTATTTAAACGGATCATTAAAATACATTAGAGGACTATCTTAAAGAAATATGTTTAAATAACGACAGAAGTAAATTAACGAATACGAAAATGTTTTTAAAGACCGTCAATATTTTTAAAGGCCGTTAAATTTAAAGGAATTGTTACAGAATAGACCCCAATGTGTGAGAAACTTTTTGTTTTTATTGTATTTATTTTATCTCTCTATTTTTATTTAATATAACGATTAAAAAAATATTGATGTTGACTATGGCTTGGAAGGGGTAATTACCTCCATTACCCCCCTTATCTACGCCCTTGCCCAGTATATCTGAATCTGTAACACTAGGCCCATTGTGAATGCTCGTAAATAGTAGGTTCCTCTTAGCTCGTCAGCCAACCTACAGGTTTGATGTAAAGTTGATAACGTCGCCGTCTTATACTGGTCGGTGTTAGCCAATACTCGCCGAACACAAATGTTCTAATAAATGAGAACCTCGGGCAATCGTAGAGGATGTTCTCGTCTTCATGTTCGCACCCTCTGCAGTGTGTGGATTCTGAGAGCTCCATACTATGGAGATGCTTCTGTAGTTGACAATAATCAGTCAGAATGCCTGTCAAGTCAAGTCAAGTATTTGTTTGCTGTGGTGTTGTCGGAATAACTTAAAGGCTCCATGGCAACTCTACAGCTTATTGTTTCATCCCCTCTTTCCTTGAATTTCACTAGGGAATGTTAATTAGGTTTCTCACTACCGATGTTGTCAATCCAATGGAAGGGTCAGGTCCAAAAAGTATTTGACTGGCTGCCTTCTTGGCTAGTGAATTAGTAAGACGGTTGCCCTTTGATGTGACGAAACGTTTCATCCATCTTAAGGTAACGAAATTGTTAATGATACTTCGGCCAAAGCTTCACGATGTTGTAGTACTACCCCTGAGTAAATTCGTGGTCTGTTCAGGGCGAGTAGTGCTTGTCTGCTATCTGTATAGATGAGCGTTTTCCCTCTAGTGATATTGTTTCTAGTAATTTCTTTTGCTGCTATGAGAATCACTGTGAGCTCGGTTTGAACTATACTACCACTATTGTTCACAGCCCATTTTATGTTTGGATTTAATCTGGAGTATATTTCATATCCCAAGCTTTTTTTTGTTTTAGAACCGTCGGTGTAGATATGAATCGTACCTACCACTTCCGGTTATTGTATTTGTTCCATCATAACTTTATATGGCTTATGGAATTTACATCTCGGTGATATTAAAACTTGAATCCATGCTCGCTTGAACCAATGGAAACTCATCGAACGCCTTCCTATCCCCTTTCCCCCAAAAGTAACAGCTCGCCTCATCAGATCCTACATCAGGTTATATTCCAAACGTGCGGAATCAGAGATCAGAGCAACCTCCTTGATGTAAATTTCAAGGAGAGTGAGACTAAGAATGACTTCCATGGCCCTGGTTCACGTGAGACATATTGTGCTTTGAATTTATTCTAGTTTGCGGATAGCTGTCAAGTGTTGGGTTTTCGATACCCAGACAACTGCACCGTATATTAGCTTAGGTCTTATGATGGCCATCATGTAAGTCCATATGACGACTCTAGAGGAAACACTTCAGGTGTTTCCCACGGTTTACATGGATTCACAACTGTCTTCTTCTTAGCTTTTGATCACATGTCGCTATTTTATGAATTTTGTGATTATCAATAGAATTTTAATTTTGTGTTTTTTACTGAGGCCCTTCCTATGGGGCCTCAGTATTGCATTCGTGCAGACGAAAAACATTTCTGACCCCCATTTTTTAAAACTTTTTTTCATGTTTCTGATCATTCCGAATCCGAAAATCCAAAAAAATATTTTTCGTCTGGTCGTCTGTATGTATGTATGCCGGCGCGATAACTCTAGAACGAAAGTTCTGATTGACTTGCGGTTTTGATTTTCTTGAATAACTTCTAACTTAGAACCCTATTGATTTTGAGAAATTTCGGTTCATCCTAACTACTTTAATAACAATTTTCTTAAAATCCGCCTATGCATTCCGTATGTGAACAATTTTAGAAATTTCAATTATTTCTGACGTCAAAATTCCTAACATTCTTCACATTCCATAAATTGCAAACATTCTCTAACGACCTGTCAAACAACAGCTGTTGATAGTAAAGGTGAAATTTCTAAGACGACCTTCATACTTGCAACCATATATTTGGAGGCTATTTTCATTCGAAATTAGTCGCCAAGCCTGCCAATTTATGAAAAATATATAAGCAGTTTCTTAAAAATGACTTTTTATCAAGTATCAAGATGTCAACTGTGATATGTGAATGGCTCTTAAATGTCAAATTAGGCATTCCAACGACCTGTTAAACAATATGTGCCAGTGGGAAATTCTTGTATATCTAAGGGGGTAGCGACATAGTCTTGCAACTTGGACGCTATTTTTATTCGAAGTAGTAGTCGCCAAGCCTGCCAATTTATGAAGAAATGTATAGGTAGGTTTTTTAAATATTATTTTTACTGTGTTTGACATAAAATATTTAAATGTAATCCATTATTCATGATTTTACGTAAAGTAGATAGAATACACCGTATGTCGCCACCCTTAGATATACCAAACCTTCCCACTGGCAATTCATTTGTTTGGAATGCCTAATTATTTAAAAATGTATACTTCTTTTGATCTTTATTGCAAATAATAAATATCTCAATTCAGGCTATCCATAAATAAAAGTACAGCAAGACAGATAATAATAATGTTCTTATACAAAGCACTTTTTTATTATATAAAAGAGAGGTAGGATATAATGCCCATTTCAAATTTTGATCATTTATGATACCAAGGTATTTTGTTGTGTTTTTCATTTTAATTATAAAGTTGTCATTTATTTGTATGTTGAAAGAAGGCCCTTGTAAATTACATTGCTCTCTATGGATCTACTTTAACACAAAAATAGTTTTGTGGCTATAAGTTGTTATAACCTATCTTCACAAAACTTAATAATTTAAACATAGTAAGTGGTATTAATATAACATCAAATAATTTTTTAAAATAAAGTGTCTCAAAACAAATAATCTATAATAAATGCGGATAAAACGAGGGGTAAAATAACAATAAATTAAGGAAAATACTTGAAAAGGGCAGTTTTAAAGAGTATTATCACAAGAAAGTATATCAGTTCTGTTTATTTATCAAGTATTGTTTGAGGTTACTTTTGAATACATTCATTGTTTTTTTTTTAATTTCTGTAGGCAGTCAGTCTATTAATTTTTTTTAAACTTTTAATAAAAATTTTATTTTGGGAACTTTTAGTGATGGACTGCCGTACATGAAAGTCAGATTGGTTTCTTGTATTATAGTTGTGATATTGCGAATTATATTGAATTTTTTCTAATAGATCTGATGCGATGGTACTATGTCATTTTTATTTTATAAATAAATATCAGTCATGTACTGAACATAATTCTGAACTGAAAGCCAATTTATTTATTAATAGAATATAAATAGGCGAAGTAAGAAGCCCATATATTTTACATGAGCAGGCTTAAGAGGTAAAGGTGCCAATTATTATTGGATAAATTGCTCGAACAAGTTTTTAAACCCTAATCGGAAGGCGATATAGAAGTAATGCCAATGGTTCACAAACCAAAAAATTCAACGTGCTAATACTACTATCCGCTTTCGGTATTTCGTTCCAAGTTAAATCATTTCTCGTTTTTGTTATGCTACGAGTTTACCCTTGTGGGCCTCAGTCTCGATAAGGTGGGAACCACCATTTTAGCGTCTCTCTAATTTCTTATGTCTTCTTGTATTTCGGCTAAATTAAAAGTATTAATATCTATTGTCAAATTAAAAAATGTATTTGGATCCAAACCTATTTTATATAATATTAACATTCTAGGATCTAAATTATTAAAAACATGTACCTAAACCTAATAACGGCTACATAATAACAATAAGATGAATCTTTGTTGTTTAAATTACATTTTACTTAATAATTTGTTCTCATATGATTGATTGTTGGTAAGCAAATGTTTATGATGATTTAGTAAGATATACATACATGTAAAATTATATTTTCATATTGGGTGTCCGACCTCTATAAACCCTATAGTCTAAGATCTGACCGTATGACTTCCGTACTTATCCATTTTTTAATCAAAATACAATTTTTATAGATAAAAAAAAGTGTTCAGACTTGGCGGTCGGACATATGTATTCCTATGTATTTTTCGACGCTGAATCCGATTCCGAGCTCAGAAATGGCCCTCCACGTCTGGAATTGGCTCCAGGGGCCAAAAATGACCTCTATATGGCCTGAAAGGTGGATTCTGAGATGAGGCGTGGTTGAAGGTGCATTCTAAAGCCAAAGTCGGGTTTGTGGTCGAAAAGTTCTCGGACAACTGGAATTCCCGTGCGGGCCGGAAAAATGGCCCGGTAGGAGCCGGAAAATCGTGTTTCGGACGTCGCAATAGCATCAGTGGTATTTTTATGTACTTATGAATTCTGGAATGAATACCTGCTCGAAAATTTTATGACCAACTGAAATTTCACGTTTGGGACCGGGAAAATGGCCCCTCATGGGCTGGAAAATCGAGTTTCGGACGTCGCAATGGCATTGGTGGTATTTTTATGTACTTTTGAATTCTGGAATGAATACCGTGCTGAAAAAGTTTATGGCCAACTGGAATTCCCCTTTGGGACCGGGAAAACGACCCCTTAAGGGCCGAAAAGTCGTGTTTGAGACGTAGTAATCGAGTGGTATTCTCCTGAAATTGAGTGAAGCCAATGGTCTTCTACTCTGCGAATAGATTTGAGGTCGAGAAGGTTTCATCACGCTCGGTTACGGCCTTAATTCAAGAATTACTCATATGTGATAGTTTTCCTTGGTATCTAAAAGATCCCGAATGTCCCATCCACCAATTCTAATGCGTCTATCCTTTACCCATGTATTCCTCTCTACTCGATTTTCAAGTATAAAGAGTAGTTTAAACGATACAATATAGAGTCCCCGACTTTACTTCCTCATACGGAAGTATATACATACAGTGAGGTATACGGGGATCTCGATTGCGTGAGGAAAACCCTCTCAGATGACGTTTAGGCCGGAGTTCCGGTATACCAGGTCTCCGGAGGTACGTTTTCGTGATGGAATTTGGATTCCGCGTGCCTAGAAACCCTCATGACGATTTTCGGTTTATCTTTAGCGATTGTGTCTGGAGAATCCTCGGAGACGACGTTTCAGTGCACTAGATGGTTAGGGATCGTTTTCGACGTGAAATTTGGATCAAGGGCCCCAAAAAATACAAGATTTTTCGGCTTGTTTTTGGCAATTTTAGCAAGAAACTTCTCGAAGATGACGTCCACGTGCTGGTCTCAGCGCATCAGGTGTCCAGAGGGTGTTCGCCGATGTTATATTTGAATTCAGCAACCCAAAAAACTCCCGAGCTCCGAGTTTTTCTCCTCACCCGCGTGCATTTTGGGATAGTTCCCGTAGATAACGATCATCGGCTTTCCTGAGCTCCAGGTCGGCTGTGGTTCAATTTGAACATTATAATCGAGATCAGCGACCTCGAAAACCCTCAGGAACTCGATTTTGGCCAGTCCTGACTCTTCCACCTTTCAGGCCATATAGAGGCCATTTTTGGCCCCTGGGGCCAATTCCAGATGTGGAGGGCCATTTTTAAGCTCGGGATCGGATTCAGCGTCGAAAAATACATGGGAATACATATGTCCGACCGGCAAGTCTGAACACTTTTTTTATTTGTGGGGCTGTGTAATTATTGATAGAAAAATAAGACTTTGCCGTGTTGCCTATCAAAATATGAGCGCAAGCTTTTAATGGAACTTTTTTCGACTTTAAGATATATTTTTGTTATTTATGATTATAGAAGAAAATTATTACAGCAAAATGTTGTGCTATATAATTTTGGTCATATCCATAATTTCTCCAAAATGGACCGTAACGGAGAAATTTGAGGAAAAAGGCAAAATTTTATTTTTATTATTTTTGTTGAGTACGGCCCATCTAATCAAAAAGTGTTTAAAATATGAATTACAGAAAAAAATTATTTCATAACTTCATTGTAAACGAAAATACCCAAAAAATAAAATTTTGCGCATTTCCTCAAATTTCTTCATTGCCATCCATTTAAGAGAAATCCTGTATATGCCCAAAGTTATAAAGAATGATATTACAAAAAACTTCTCCTGAAAACTTTTTCTAAATAACAGAAATCTTAAAGTACTACCTAATAAAAGTACGTGCGGCCATATTTTGATAGGCAACCCGGTAAAACCGTATTTCTCTATAAATAAATATCTATAAAAATTGTATGTTGATTAAAAAACAGATGAGTGCAAAATCATACGGTCGGATCTAATTTAGTTCCAATTTTAACTACCAGAGTCCTCTCATACGTCTATGCAACCTTAATTTTGTTTTCTCTATCTTCAAATTTTGGATGAATGTTGTATCTCCAATTCTAGATCTATTTTTGTTTTATTATCAACGTTTTGCTCATATGTGAGAATCGGTGGTGATATTAATGCGTTTTTACATATTTGTACTTGCATTTAGGTAACTCTTACTTTCCTAAAAAGGCGTTAATTACTGTTTTCATTTTTTCTTTATTATGTTTTTTAATAATACCGATTCTATGTATGGTAATGTTTTTAATCTGGACAGACAGAACTATTCAATATCTAGCGAGCACTAAGGGTTGTCGCCCAAATGGCTTCCTACAAAAAAATTAAAAAAATAGTATATTACATTACGAGTGTGGAAAGTGACTTTTCACACAAGTGATGTACAATATTTTTCCTACGACCACAAAATAATTTCATCAAAAAATGTAAAACCAGATTATTATATTAATTAAAATGTATTTAAAAAAATAATCAACAATAATCGTATTTATTAAATTTTCATAATTTCTAAACAAATAAAAAAAATAAAAAAAAAAAATAAAAAAAAAATTCTGGCACAGCCAGGATTCGATCGCGGTCGTTGGACGGTCTCAAATTGCAAAGTTGATGCTCTAACCAACTGAGCTAACAGGCCTTACGGTAATTGATTGATCTAATCGCTTATGTGTTTAACCAGAATAAAAAGCAAATATATCTTAGTTATTTTAAAATTATTTTAAAAATAATTGTTAAAGATAAATATCTAGGATCTAATTTACAATAATTTAACAATCATATCGATTTTAGTATTAATATGGACATTACATAGATCAAAATAGAAATTATGTGTTTGACATTTTCTGACAGCTACTGCGGAAAGTAGCATATTCTCACTTGGGTGGAAAGTAAATTCTTATTCATACGCGTGTGATATAGGGCACTTTCCATAGGTCTATATAGTGTGACATGTGTCACTTTCCTAAGTGGTCGTAGGAAAAATCAATATCGAAATAAACATTTTGAATTTAATCAAAAATTTTCCGGTCCTCTTCTTTTTCTATACCTCTCCAACTGATGCTTCTAGCTACCTCCTATTCTCCTGCTGTAATTCGTGCTTTTTTATATTTCCTTTACTCTTGCTCCAACTCCTGCCTTCTTTTCTAATCTGTCCTGCGACTTGTTCTTTTCTAATAATATTCATTTTAACATCTTATAAATTTTCTTACTGAAAATCCAAACACATCTAATGACAATCTTCCAAAAACTAATCTGACAATCAAAACTAAATTTTAAAATCTCACTACCATTGACGTCAGAATCCTAAGGCCAGATCACTTAACGATGCCAACATCATAATCCAGTCTTTCACAAGACGTTATAAAATTATTATATATTTTTAAAAAAATTGTAAAACTGCTGCAAACTTGAAGCAATATATATTTGTTGCATTATTTTCAACATTATATCAGATTTGCAACTTTTTCGAAAGTCCGGAACATGATTTTTTTTGTAAAATAGCATTTTTGTTTATATCATAGATAAAAAAATTGCAAAAGTGATGCAAACCAATGTCATAACTCATACAAGTTTTTGGAACAGCTATTCCAATTTGCAACCTTTTATTTTGCACAGAAATATATATTTTTTAAATAGCAAAATAATTCTTTATTTTCCTCTAATTTTGTCAAAAAATGCAAAAGTTTTGAAAATCGGTTGAAAATATTAGTACTATTATCCTTAACAATCTGGTAATTTTGCAACCTCGGACAAGATTCGGAACCTTGAAATATTAACAAAAATCAACAATTAGGACTTTTTGCAGTCGCAAAAAAATTAAAAAGTATTGAAAATTTTACAGAGCGATTTAAATAACTTCCCTAAGTAAATGCATATTTGCAACGCTCCAAGATTAGCGCAAATGATTGTTATTTGTCTATGGTCAATTTTAAATTGCGAAATTAAAACAAACGTGTTGCAAATCTAAGGAAGCAAGTAATATCGAATTTGTAACCTTATATACATGTTTATTTAAAATACACAAAACTTAAACATTGATTTTTAAACAAACAAATAAATAAATAATTTTTATAAATTTCATAAAATATAAAAGCGAATTGCTTCATTTCCACCAATTCCTTTAAATGCACTAATCTGAAACAAATAGGATTTTTTTTTAATAAATGTCCCAAATAAAGAAACATTTACGATTATTACAATCTGATCATTAAGATCAATTAGCAATTTTATTCTAACCTAATTTATCTAGGGATGA
This sequence comes from Psylliodes chrysocephalus, assembly GCA_927349885.1. Classification (NCBI taxonomy): domain Eukaryota; kingdom Metazoa; phylum Arthropoda; class Insecta; order Coleoptera; family Chrysomelidae; genus Psylliodes; species Psylliodes chrysocephalus. Next base: position 67,759,858 of record OV651813.1, read on the forward strand.
ATAACTTCATAAACTAAGATTCTACCCACTAGTATACCTTAGAGTCTAATTATTTTGTTACACTACCGATAACGTATAACACTTAACCACACTATACTCTGCTTTGATCTAACATCTCTGAACTAACACAAAAGGCTTGGTTCTCTTGAGCCTTCTTATTAGATTGGAATTGTTGAGGAGCTGGATAATCTCAAGGTTTCCGTGTTGGAGTACTCGTTGTTGGTGACTACGCGCAAATTTTTGTATTGTATTTTCAACAGTCTTCACTTTAAGATCCCTATGAAGATCAGTCTTGCGGCAGTACCAGGGTGCATCGACGATGTTCCTTAATACTTCATTCTGGAAACATTGAATAACTTGGAGGGTACTTTTAATGGCTAATTGCTTCATTTCCACGAATTCCTTTAAATGCACTAATCTGAAACAAATTATAGGTAATTAAAAAGGATTTATACAAATTATTTAATTAACAATAGTTTTACTAATATTGTTTTAAATTAACTACAATAATACAAACAATACTCAAGTCTAAACATAGATCATGTGCCTAAACAAAACATGAAGGTTTCCCTTTTCAATCGGCTGTAGAACTAATAAATAAAACTGGTGTAGTACTGATCTCAATTTCTAAAGACCTATTTTGCTTCCCATATGATAACAGCACAACGCATAAATAACAAAAAAAAAGGAAATGGCAAAAACCGACAACTCAAATATATGTATAATTATTTAGAATATAGGGTTGTCTCTGGCTGGACAAGAAATAAATAACTAACTACGTATCCCATCTTCTTCATACAAATCAGAAATATGTTTATTAAGTGTTGGCTTTTTACAACATAACCCGTTTAGTAACCTTTTGTGTAATATATATATACCATGTTTCAGAAACATTTTCATTGAAATATTTAACTAAAATATTTTAGAAACTTGTGCTTCAAATGTTATATGTTTGAAACGTTTGAAATATTTCTGATACACTTCTGAAAGAAAGTGCATAAAAGAGGAATTATCCATGTATCCAAGTATGTTGAAAGGAAAGAACATACTCTTAATACCCTAACAAGACATCAAGCTCTCCAAAAATCAAACCACATTAAGTTTTCTTAAAATTTAATTGAAAATAAAACTGTAACTAGACTATTTTTCTACATGTTCAAGTTCAAATATTGTTATTAAAACAGTTGTTTATTATAAATTTTTTATAGATTGCAAAAAAGTTTTACCTACAATGCTTTATCTACTAATCTTATTTATTTTGAAAGCAATATTATAGTTATTAAAGCACATATCAAAGTTTTTTATAACTAATTATTTCGGAATAAAACTAAGAACGGGGTAAATTTCTCATTAACTTAACACCTTGAACAAGTGATAATAATTTTTAAATAAATTTCAAATGAAAACGGTCCTGTTATTATTTCAGAATATTATAAGTCAGCGGCAATTTTTTCTATTTATAACTTGTGCTATTTTCGCGCTAGACATTGCCTATACATCGTTTGAAGTTTCTAAAAATTCTTATAGTGCTTAAGTACAGATTTTGTGTTTTTCTACAAAAAAAATGGATGTGTCACCTGATGTGTGGGGTCAATTAGCCCTAGAAGCGTCTCAAGTTTATTTGACAGATGGTACAGCAGCAAAAAGTCCATTTGCTGGAACGGTATGGTTATTTTTAACTCGCTTCTTGCGTACTTATTTCAATAGATTTGTTTGTAATTTGCTAATGGGAAACATAAAATTTGGCGAATATTATTATTTGTATAAAACGAAAGAAAGTTGAATACGATGTTATTGGGACTAAAAAAATAAAGAAAAATTGTTCTCAGTCATAGGCGTACATGAAAAATATTTCTAGTAAGGCGCGCTTCCGACTACAAATTATGACAATTCTATTTTTTCTTGAGAATTTTTAGGACAATTTGGGAAAGTTATCTGGGTCAAATAAATTACTAGAAAATGTCTTATCCGAAAGTTTATGGTTATGAGTGAGTGAGTGAGTGAGTGAGTGAGTGAGTGAGTGAGTGAGTGAGTGAGTGAGTGAGTGAGTGAGTGAGTGAGTGAGTGAGTGAGTGAGTGAGTGAGTGAGTGAGTGAGTGAGTGAGTGAGTGAGTGAGTGAGTGAGTGAGTGAGTGAGTGAGTGAGTGAGTGAGTGAGTGAGTGAGTGAGTGAGTGAGTGAGTGAGTGAGTGAGTGAGTGAGTGAGTGAGTGAGTGAGTGAGTGAGTGAGTGAGTGAGTGAGTGAGTGAGTGAGTGAGTGAGTGAGTGAGTGAGTGAGTGAGTGAGTGAGTGAGTGAGTGAGTGAGTGAGTGAGTGAGTGAGTGAGTGAGTGAGTGAGTGAGTGAGTGAGTGAGTGAGTGAGTGAGTGAGTGAGTGAGTGAGTGAGTGAGTGAGTGAGTGAGTGAGTGAGTGAGTGAGTGAGTGAGTGAGTGAGTGAGTGAGTGAGTGAGTGAGTGAGTGAGTGAGTGAGTGAGTGAGTGAGTGAGTGAGTGAGTGAGTGAGTGAGTGAGTGAGTGAGTGAGTGAGTGAGTCTATCTACTTCAAGCTACTTTCTAAAGAAAAAACCTGTTAAATTTGTATAGTTTCATACAGGGTGTTAATATATTCGACAGACTTATATAAAAGGTTATTTTTTAAACTAAAAATTAATAAAGAATTAAAAAAATAATAAATAAAAAAATATGTTTGTTCCAGTGGCGTAAAAAATAGAGGAAAAAAGTTTCCACTAACCCTGATAGTGCGCCACTGGTTCACTTTTACAAAAGTTAGTTTATTTCAAAATATTACTTTTTTAAAAAGCATATTGGTCAACAAATTAAAAAAAAATTAATGACGTTTTTAATTTATGACAAATTTTGAATTTTGTTTTCAAACTTTTAATACCTTGTATCTCGATAACTAAGCCCTTTAATGGTTCATATTCCTATATCAAAATTCATCAATTAACGAGAACTCTCTGGGGTAGAACGTTGTCGGTCAAATATACAGTGAGCACCAAAAGTCTTACCCCCCCTATCTAACTCATTACTGGAGTCTTGTTAGGAAAATCGCCGAGACACATCGATTTTTGTTTTCTACAATGTACATTTTTGTGTAAATAGTTTACCCTTAATTTCATCCCTTACTGGAGGGGAGCAACCCTTTCGAAAAATTTAAATGGCATGGGGTGGTGAGTGAAAGCTCATTTGAAAGAGAGTTTTATTCTCTATTTAACCGTGTAAAAAATTTTAAAATTTGCTTCATTAATTCTCGACTAATTGTTGTTTCAGAATAACGGAAATTAACGTAGCGCACTCATCCTTAGAATTAAAATTCGGCCCTGCATGAGTTCGGTTTTGGTTCAGACGTGAAGTAAGACTTTTTGCCATTAGAAGGTCACTGTTAGTTTAGTTGCTTTCCTATTTTGTGAGGTTTTGTTATTTTTAAACATTAATAAATCAACAATAAATCAACAACGGTTGAATAGAGAATAAAACCCCCTTTCAAATGAGCTATCACTCACCACCCCATGCCATTTAAATTTTTCGAAAGGGTTGCTCCCCTCCAGTAAGGGATGAAATTAAGGGTAAACTAATCATACAAAAATGTACATTGTAGAAATCAAAAATCGACCTGTCTCGGCAATTTTCCTAACAAGACTCCAGTCATGAGTTAGATAGAGGGGGTAAGACTTATGGTGCTCACTGTATATACTAACACCCTGTGCATGGATGGTTGGAGGAAAAATATAAATTAGTAAATAACAAAAATTAATACTGGAAAATATTACTGGAGGACATTATATTATATTGTATGAGTTGTATTTTAGGTTACATTTTCTTAATTTTTCTTTCAGACAATAGAAAAGCTTCCAGATAAGGTCATTCTTCACATCTTCAGTTACCTAACACACAAAGAAATATGTCAAATGGCCAGAGTGAGTAAAAGATGGCGCCTAATTGCCTATGATACTAAACTTTGGAAAAACGTCTCTCTTCGTCCGGAAATTTCTGGTAATAATAATTAATGTACTTATTAAAGCTATGAGTAGTTCTTGCTGATATAGTATAGTCGATGCAGGATTCCTTTTTTTTTAATAATGTATAATGTATCTAGTTACTTGCTTCAAGCTGATTAGTAATTTTGTGTTAAAATTTATAGTGTGGCTAATGAATGGGTCTATTGGGCTAGTACAGTATTATAATTTTTATAAAAAGTAGTAGATTTTTTATAAAACAATAAAATTAATACTGACAGTAGGTAGTTGAAAAGAGATTACCTTCACATTTTACAGCATTTCAGATTGGGAAAACGAGACAATAAAACTGTAGGTATTTTCCCCCTAAGTAATTAAGTTCCTATTATTATTCAAAGCGGAAAACCACTAAGAAGATTTACTTACATATGCAGTAGACATCAGTATATTTATTTTATTCCTATATAAATTTGGTGAGCAATAACGTTAAAAGTTACATAGTTTTCGACAAAATATAGAAAACGTCAACTTTCAGTGTAAATTTTAAAGTTATTTAAAGTATAATAAAAAATCTTTACGTTCTTGAGCTAGCTTTTGGTAAAAATTTTAATTAATCTTATATTCATTGATGATGGTTAAGAACCATAGAAAAGCAACGCATTATCTATTATTTCATTATTTTGGGTTACTCGTTATACTCAAACGTTAGCTACTCTTAATAGACACGTTTAATAAGACGATTTGGGTAATCGATATTACAACTGTCTCTATTAAATTCATTCTTATTCAGCTGGTCAAAAATAAGTTGTATCGTCTCATCGCATTCCACAGCGATTCAGATGGATTCTGTTGTGGCTCATGTCTAATTTACAGTTCACCGTACAAGTCACCCCTTTTGATCAACTCCATAGTTAAATTAGGTGGTACCTGTTCGGTAGGCTCCAGTCGGGTAAATCCGAAGATCTGGAAGTGCTTTGCAAAACAGAGCAGGTATTCTGTGTTCTGCGGAATCGTCTTCCACGGTACAGAATCGACAGTCTGATGTTTGTTGCAGACCCATCCTTCTCAAGTGGTTACCAAGAAGACAATGTCCTGTTATCAGTTCCGGTTCTGAGCAGAAGCGTCCATTTTAAGATAATTTCTTTGACAGTTCTCGTTACAAAGCCCAGGATAGGTTCTGGTCCTGTGATATCAGATTCGGTTCCTTTTTTTGCGAGCCCGTCAGTTTTTTCATTACTTGTACGTCGCTTTGTGCCGGAACCCAGGTCAAAGTAACTTTGTTCCGGGCTTCGAGACACTCAAGGATATTTATAAAATTTCAAACCAGCTCGATTAGAGCCTGGCTATCCCAAAAGTCTTGTTAGCTGGGAGAAAATTAAGCAGCTCTCTCGCTCCCAATTCTATAACAATCATTTCTGCTTGGAAGTTCGTGTCCAAAGGTCCCTGTTTTATTGATATGTCAAATCTTGGCTTCTGGTCGAATACTTCCGCTCCTACTCCTTTTTCAGATTTGCAGCCACCCGTACACAGCGCATAGTCCTCCTGAGAGGCAGTTTTATCCCATCTTCTCCATACGTCTCACTCTGGAATAAGGACGTTGAATGATTTTTCTCTGCTCTCAGGGAACAAGAGAGTCTAAGACCATGTCAAGGATGTGGCGGTTATTAATCTCACTCATCAGCCCCGTCTTGTCCCATCGCAGTTCTTCAGTGCATAAACTACCCATCTTCAGGAATCTGTAGGAGACCATCCTGGCCTTCCTTTCCAGCAAAATGTGGAGAGGGGTTAGGCTTCCGTCGATGTGGTTTTGATTGCCCCAGTAATGGCGAGGTACGCAAGCTGCTGGATTCCATCCAGCTTTGCTCTAGCCGTTCAATGAAGTACCTTGTCCTACCCGATGACGGAGCTGTACGAATTAACAATAAATTAAATTACTACTAATACGGAACCCATTAAATCCTACAACGAATCATGCTAATTAATTAAAATATTGTAAATAAAATAATGCTCATGTTTTTATGACTCAGGATTATTACTCGTATATTTTAGGAAATCTAAACATATTAAGAAATTGAGATTTAAAAACATTATATAGTACAAACGGTTAAAACAGGTTAAAGATGATATAATAAATGTAATGTCCTTAAGTACTATTTACGTTCCTGAATTGACTTTCAGGTATTTTTTTACCACAAGCTACACATTTATGGATATCTGTATCTGTAACATGTGAAGGGTGGGACCACCACGGCACTTGGTCGTCACTAGGCCCATTGTGCATCCTCCTAAGATAATAGGTACTTCCTATCTCGTGAGCCAGCCTACATATTTAATGTAGTTGACAACGTCACCAAAAGGTGCTTCTGTTATATCGGCCGGTGTTAGCCGATACTCGCCAAACACAAATATTCTAATCAATGAGGGCGTCGAGTAATCGTAAAGGATATGCTCAATGGTCTCATCTTCTTGTTACATTTATGGATAATTTTTCAGCTTGTCACACCAGATTACACTAAAAATCAAACACAAAATCACCACAATACTTAGACTAGGTAATAAAGAGAGGACTCATAATGCCGCTGAAAATCTTGTTCCATTCTGACACCAACGATATTCGACCAAAGGCATAACATGGAAATAAAAAAATGAACTTGTATTTATGTTAATAATACTTTATTGATCTTTTTAGGTATAAAACAAGTTCAAAGCGTAAAATTTAAAATAAATAAGTAACAATAAGACACAAGAAAAAAAATATATTGGAATAAACCGAATGAAATCGTTTACATAATAAAATGAGTGTTTTTTTAAATTCCCTAAAATAAAACATGTATTATAAAAAGATTTGTTTTTAGTTAATAAAGAATGACACTCCCAGATAGCACAGACACATTGTAAAGACATTTGTTTACGACGTTCGTGACCTTTTGAAGATATACGCTAATATCCAAAAGATGTTTTAAAGTCATCTAAGACATCCAATTTTGTACTTCTTTAAGACATCCAGTTTTGTACGTCTTCAAGATAAACCGTATTAGACGTGTAAGAGCGATATCCATGCAACACCTAACAGCAAATTCAGATTTAGAACACACTGACAACTTTCAATGCATCTGAACCCACTTTGGCAACGTTGCTCTATTCCCAGGCTTACGCTCCCTTCAATTTATTACTTATAAACTATAGATGATTTAAAATATTAAAAATGCCGATAAATCGCAGGTCCGGTCTAACAAAGAGTATTTCTGTTTTGTTTTCTCGTTTAAAATATTTTTTAAAGGCATAACCTGGTGTAACATTTTCGAAAATTTTTTTTTATAACTAATTTATTTATTTACGAAATATATTTTTAAATATACATATGTACCTATTTCTACATTTTCTTATATACAGGGTGTTTGTTGGTAAGTGTGAATGATTTTAGGGAATGTTTGCCGAAGTTATTTTATAAAAAAAACATAGATCGAAAAAGTCAGTGGCGCAGTACTTTTTTATTAACAAAGTGGCATTCTCGCACAAACGCCACTGGTACAAGTAGAAATATTTGGAACACCCCAAAAAATACACATTTGCCCCTTCAAAGTTTTTTTTGCAAATTTAGAGTAAATATCTTTAAAACTATTAAAAATAATTAATAAAATTTAATAAATTAAAATTTAAACATTCTGTATCTCGGAAACGAAGCATATTTCGACCTACTTTTATAGGAACTTTTTTTAACAAAATAACTTTGATAACAATTTGCAAAAATCGTTCGTACTTATTTACAAATACCCTGTATAAAAATACGTTTTTTAAATAATAACCCATTTGATACTAGTTTGTGCAACAACAGTGGACAATCCACTGGAGTTGTACAGTATGTTTTTTTCTACGACCCACTAACGAAAATCTACAAATTTAAAGTATTATTTTAGGAAAAGACAAAATAATTAATTTTAAAATAATTTATGACTTTACTAATTTGTGAAATAAAATAAACATGAAAAAAAATTTCATTTAATTAGTCCCCAGCCCAGATTTGAACTCGGGCCTCTCGAGTGAAAGACAGATGCCGTATCATTATTTTCACCTCCACATTTAAAATTTTAGTTCTAAAAGTAGTAATTAAATTAGTTTCATATAGGTAGTTTAATTCAAATTTAGGATTTTTTAAATTGTGGTCTAAATTAAAATTATTTATGAATCCTACGCAAAAATAACTCATTTTAATGTATATTTAATCTCAATTCCTAAAAAATATACTGACAATTAGTTTGACAGAATTGTCACTTATTTAAAATTTTAAAAATAATAGTTGTTGGGTGTCCAATATATAAACTGTGATTGGTAGATTTCATTTTTTTGCAGTGTTCTCACTACCCAGAATGGATATGAAATATATTCGTTGAGTTGAACGCAATAGTATATTTTTTCGTTTTGTATAGTCTGTGCGTGAATAGTAGTTTGTGCAACAAAATTGGATATGATGGCCATATCGCACGAAGACGAAGTTTCAGAACGACGCCGTAGACGGAGTGCTTAATCATCTGAGTGCGATACAGACAATCCACTCGAGTTGTACAGTATATTTTTTCTACGACACCCTAACGAAATTCTACAAATTTAAAAAAGTAATTTATTAAGACAAAATAAATAATTTTAAAATAATGTATGACTTTTAATAATTTATAAAATAAAATAAACATACAAAAAGATTTAATTTAATTAGTCCCCACCCATGATTGGAACTCGGGTCTCTCGCTTGGAGACAAACTCCGTGCCGTCGCCACACTTGCCATTATAGTTTTAATACTTGTAATTAAATTAGTTTTATATGGTTTGATTAAAATTTAAGATTTGTTTATAAATTTGGACGAAATAAAAATAGAAATTCTATTACTTATCGATTATACATAATAAATATTCATTTTTACGTATATTTAATCTCAATAATTCAAAAATATACTGACAGTTAGTTTGACTACATAAAATTTAAAAAATAATAGTAGCCGGGTGACCAATATATAATCTGATTGGTGGATTTAACTGTTTTGCAGTGTTCTTACTAGGTAGAATGAATATGAAATATATTCGTTCAGTTGAACGCAATGGAATACTTTTTTGTTTTGTAGTATGTGCGTAGATTAGCTAATATTCATGTGGGTATAGAAAAAAGCATATCCATGTGGATGTAGAAAATAGTAGTTTGTGTAACATGAGTGAATATAAATTAAATTGATTTCATATAGTTTAATTAAAATTTATAATTATTTATTTCTAAATATAGATCAAATAAAACTAGAAATGCTATTATTTATCGATTCTACACAAGTATAACTCATTTTACGCAATAGCATATTTTTTCGTTTTGTAGTCTGTACGTAGATACGCTATCCATTTGGGTGTAGAAAAAATTGTTTTCTAGTACTAAAAATATTTAAAAATAACATTGAGTAAAATGATTTATTATTAGTAAAAGAAGGAATAAAAATAATCATTTTTATTGACTATTGGTCGGATTTCTACTCGGATTTCTACTCAAATTTCTAATATCTAAACCTCTAGTGAAACGTGGATCTAAGATCTCGGGTAGTATACAATCTAAATAAAATTGCTTTAGTTTGTTTTCCATATACACCAAAATCTATCATCTTTTTTATTTTTTCTACTAACATACTTAAAGGTATTAAAATAAATAAATAAAAAAAAAAAAATATTGCATTATTGCATTTTCGCATTATCATTAATAATTGCAAATTTTATTATGTTGTCAACCATTGCTTTTTTCGGAGTCAGTTTTGAAGCAGTGGCAGGATATTTAATTTCGATAATACTGTCTGTTTCTAATAAACCGTCGGAACCTAAAAACCATATTTAGAATCCACAAATAAACCACATTTATTGGATATCCGCTTTAAATTTGTAAATATTGCTTTAAAGCTAAAGGTTTTTTTTTTATTCAATACTTAGTATTTTAATTTCCCATATATTTTAACTTTAATGCTTAGAAGGGGTGCTAATGTTTGTCTTTTTCTAAGTAATCTAGCACGATATTTTATAGATTTCCGTCGAAACGGAAATATAATTTTCGGCATTTCCGAAAGTTTTCCCATTTTTATCACAAATTATTATAACTCAGCTTACACATAAAAGTTCATATAAACACATTGACTAAATACGAAACAAAAACACCTACACTTGAACTAAAAAGAATAAAGTTTTTTATTATTTTATTTTTATCCCAATTTTCCGGTACTGCATGCACCGCCAACGTCCGGCCGCCTTGTTGCGAAATCAATTAATATGGATTGGAATCTTGACAGATTTTCTCAGATTTCCTAATTCAAGGTTTTCAATAAATATACGCTTTGGACAAAAAAGTGTATTGGAAAGAATTAGCTGATTTTTATATAACAATTCCCGGTAAAGACTCCTTTTTGCAATAATTTTCATAATTTGTATAGAAATAATTAAAAAATTAGTTTTTCTGAATTCGGGCTCTACAGCGGAGTTCTCTATCATTTGCTTAGTAGGTATACCAAATTTTATAAAAAAATATTTAAAACTGAGAAAGAGAACCTTGAAGTCGTTTTAAGCCTGTTTCTAACCATGGATATCGCTCTTATTTACTTGATGGAAATTCGTTTAAAAAAATTAATGAATACTTGTCTACTATATTTAATACTGGTTATTATACATTATTAAACTATTAAAATTGACTCATAGAGTAAATATTATTTTACAGTGTTGGATAAAATAATTAGAAAATGACTTCAAGTACTTGTTGCTATGAGAACCTATTCCCAGAAATCCTACTTTTTTCCAGTTTGGTCGATTTAAAAACTTCTTTTATGGTATTAGTTTTAGCCAAAGCGTCTGTAACTAATGTCTTCGTAGCATATAATTTTGTTGAATTATTGTTTTAAGGTGTTTTTCTAAAAAATAAGACATTATTAAAGTGAACTTATGAAATTAAAAGACAAATAAATTAAAACTTACCGTTTTTAATGATAAAGTTTACTAGTTCCGGTATACCACAGTTCCAATAAAGGCAAATAAATAATAATATAAAAAGACAATATATAAAAACACCCAACCACGAAAAAGTAATGACAATGTCCACAGACTGATGCTAAAAATATTATATAATGGGTGTCCCGAGAAGAAGGCAGCCAGAGGAAGAACACGACTCGATACACGCGCGCGAGAGTATGCAATCAGCCAATGACAATGATGAATGACGATCATACATGCGCTGCAGGCAGCGCCAAGAACGGTGTCGTGGCGCCATATTCAAATATAGCTAAAAGAGTTGAACGTCCACATTACAGACATATTTAAAACGTCCTATACGTTTTAAACATGTCCTGAGCAGTTTTAAATAGTCCGTTTAACGTACCAGGACCTTTGGACGAAAGTAAGACATGAACTGGACGTCTTTAAGATGTTGTGTGCTATCTGGATATTATTAAATTAAGCTAGTAAGAAAAATTGTACATAATCGAAAATAAATTTATTACTGACCCTTAAATAATACTAATTTGGCATAATAACAAGAAGTTTTAGCGAAACAACTCTTTTTTATATCTTTTAATTTTTTGTTTAAAAACTTTGATTTGTCTTGTTTTTTCTTTATTCTTTTCTACCTGTTGTAAAAGTTGTCCTCTAAGCCGTTTAAGGCTAGGGATTTCTAGGATAGATTTCTTATTTGCAGTTCCATTTGAAGGGCATGGCTTAGCTTCCAAATGCAATGTTCTTCTTTTTAAGTCCTACAAACAATCAATTATTACGGTGTTTTGAATTATACACAAAAGGGTTGCTAAATTCTTAAAAGTGTATAATATAATAATGAAAAGTAATTAAAAAAATATATATGTTTAATTATGTTTATTAGTATACGCACTTTCTTCGGCTGCATGTATTTAGGGAATTCAGGAAATATAGTGGGAACTGCTACATTTAGTAAATGTCTTTCACAATCCGTCCCATAAAAAAAAGTCCTTCAAAATGTTTTGAACATAATCATTTGGCGTAGGTATCTAATTTACAATTTTCGTTGCCTGAATCCAAAGATTTTTTTTGCTGGATCCACAGAAATAAAAAGCAAAAGTAAATTTAAAAGTTTAGAATTGTACGACACGCCACTGGAAAAATTACTTGTTTGACCATTTTAATATTATTAATTGCCTAAATCCTAAATATCAATAAAAAGCATAAAATAAACAAACTTGGTGGGTAAAATTTATTACTCTGGAGTGAGACATGTTCAATATGTAAATACCAAGTTGTATATAAAATGAAAAATATAAGAAAATATATAAAGTAAAAACGATTGATGTTCATCATTTACCTGTGAAACGTAATATCTGCTCTTTCTTGCCTCTATAACTTTTACACTGATAAGCCACACAATAAACCATTGCAATAAACTAATTATTAAATGTCGTTTAATTCAAAAATCAGAAATAAACCCAAACAAAAACTTTGGTGTCACCGAAATGCTTAGCACCAAAATAATGGCGGCCAATAGATAATCGGCACAGAACACTACGTATGCTCGATATACTTGTTACGCGTCCTCTCTTTTTTACCTAGTCTAAGCCACAATAATACACAACAAAATACAAACAAAGCGAACGCACTTTGGTTGGTCACGCGATCACTATTTTGTTTATGATTTTCTGTCTTTCTCTAGTGGTATTGTGGCCCAATTGGTCAGCACGAATCATTCTGGCGCTTAATTTGAAAATCGCTAATGGGTTTATAATACCTACCATTTATTAAAAAATGGTAAACTAAACTGTAATGGAAGGGGAAATTCTAGTCAAACAAATCTTGTCAGTTATTTATCTAGTTCGTTTATTCACCTGTGTCATATATTACGTGAAAAGACGGACTTTTCACCAGTGGTGGCTCGTGGGTTAGTCTACGAGGGCCTACTTTTGAATGTCACTTAAGATATATAAAATTTATTAAAACTTGCCAAAGTACTTTAGGTGATATGTGTTCTACCACTTAAAATTGTCGGTACAAGTTATTGTTTTATCACATATAGCTTTTAATTCCCTAAAACACTTGTCTAATTCGTTAAAACACGATCCACTTGTTTTTAATATACACTTGCTTTAAAAATCGTCTTAGGAACCTTTTGAAATGTCTATCTAAGTAGGTTTTAAATCGAGAGTAGGTCTTCCCAAATATTTAAAATTGCATTTTTCAGCCAGCGAAAGTCGTGAAAAATTCATTTTTAAAATATTTTGTATACTAAAACGGTATAAAACGAGGTTAAACGAACCCATTTTATTTATTTTTATGTCAATTCATCTGAAGTGTATTGGCACTGAAGGCTTATTGCCACCATTGTTGGACTGGGACTTCTATTGCCCAGCGGAACAGGAGTAAGAAGGGCCCACAGCACACCTATCAATACAATTCTCGCAAAAAAAATGTTGCTTTCCACAGACACTGCTATTAATGACGTAGGAAGGAGTAAATTAGGCCGCAAAAGCTCTAATGGTATGCAGAAACATTGTAGGTAAAAAGTGGGGATGTAACCCGAACACACTGCAATGGATGTATACAACAATAGTGGGACCAATCAACAGTTACAGGGCTATAGTTTGGAGTAATAGAACTAGTTTAGCTACTACGAGAGCTAATATCTCAAAAGTACAAAGGCTAGCTTGTGTTTGCATCACCGATGCAATGAGAACCTATCCTACGGCCGCAATGGATGTGATTTTAAACCTCGCCCCTTTACATTTAATGTTAAAAAGAACACGATATAGAATGACCAGGAAATGAGTAATCAGATGGAAGTCTACTCTAGCTCCAGGACCGAAGATACTTGGGAGATGTCCTAGGATGAAATGAAAAAGAAGTACAGCTTTGTGAAAAATTTCAAAACAACAAAGCTGGGCTGCAAAAAAGAATGGAGCCAAGAATCCATCGTGCTTGCAACCGAAAGACATGCTATTTAGGGGTATACAGATAGTTCCAAAATCATAGAAGGAACTGGAATAGGCGTGTAAAGACCTAGAACCAGGCACTCTGAAAGTTTTTGCAAAAATACTCAAGCAGTTTGAGGCGTAAATTCACGCCATTGAGAAGTGTAAACAGTTTAACATCGAGAGCAACTATCGTGGGCAAGAGGATTATCATCATGTCCGATAGCCAAGCCGCCATTAAAGCGCTGAACTCTTACGTAATCAGCTCAAAAATGGTTTGGAGAGACCTAGAAAAAGTAAATGAGTTTGGCGAGGAAAATAACGTTCATTTGGGTCCCGGGACATAATGGAGTAAAGGGTAACGAAATTGCAGATAGTCTCCCAAGAAGAGGGGCTCAAACAACCTCTGGACCTTAGCCGTTTTGCGGTAACAGCAGTTAAAAAAATGGTAGTAGAAAAAACCGATAATTGGAAAAAGACAGGTTAAGATACTTCTGGGTGAATATAACCACAAATGCCTGTATCTGCCTGAGCAAGAACAGGCTACGCATTGTAACAGGGATCCTTACCGGGCATTGCCGACTCAAAGGATACCTAAGTAAACTAAGAGTAGAAGATAGTGAGTGCAGATTCTGTGTCTAGAAAAATTAATTAAAGAAAAGAAAAATGTAATTTATATTATTTTCCCTTGTACTCTAATGTTTTTATTTATAAACTACGTTTAGATCATCCTTTTCATTAAAAAAAAAAAATTATATAATGGTGTAATAAGAATGTTTTTGTTATCTAATTACATTGTGCTACGGAAAGTGTTTGTGAAATTGAATACCTGTGCTGAACTTGACTTGTTAAATATCAAAACAAACTATTGAGAATGTAGAAGTAATGCTGATTTGACTCATAAACAAAACTTTTCATTACCAATTAAAAAAAAACAATTTATAGTTTTCTCGATAATTTATCCTATTTGCATTTAGGTAAGGTAAGTTCAAAAAATTCACTAAGTTTTTTTCCTAACATGCATCGTTTGTAGGTATCTTAACTCTTATACTCTTTTAAAATATCTGTTATTCTCATATTCTCTGATCATTTATTAATATTTTAATAAATTTTAGGATCAATTTATACTCCCTTAGTATTAGTATTTGTATTAGTATTATGATTAAGCATTAAATTTGTTAAATCATTCAAAAAAGGTATTTATACTCGTTTTATAATTAGTATTAGTAATTCTTTTTTAAACCTAATACCTAATAAGATATAATTCTGCAGTCAACAAAATATATGGTTACTGAAGAAATGTGTAAGAGGCCGGTTGTGTTCTTTTAAGATATTTGAGCTTTAAATGTGTTCCTATTAATATTTTTACTAGTTAGTTTTATTTAAAAATATTATTATTCAAAAATAGGTTTAATTAAGGACATTTTAACGGATTTAAAACTCAAATTTATAACAAATAAAAAGAAGCAGAAATTTGATACAAATCAGACAGAAAAGAGGCCTTCGCTTCCTCGTGGTGACATTTCATTTATCAACTTTATAATCGGTGAACACTGCTGATACACAAAAATTGTATACAGAGCATGATTTGTACCGAAATATTATCATTTACGAGCTTGTTGGAACAAACATATAAACAACATAATCATATGTGTATTGTCAATTATCCTTATCCGTTGTCTATTAAAAACAAAGGCCAAATACGCAATTGATTATTTATAGAAAAGAAGAAATTTAATGTTTAATTTAAAAGTTGAACCTGTCAATTATTAAGCATAAATATTAATGCTAATACTAATCATAAATCGAGTATAAATGTCCCCATTACATTGTGAAGGTTCAACTTAATGCTTAATCATAATACTAATGCAAATACTAATAATAAGGGAGTATAAATAGACCCTTACCCTGTGATTTTTGTTTAAAAAAAGAACAACTACTTCTCTGGATATTGGATTATATTTCTACAAACTTTCACTCGGGCTTTACATATGAACGCTCTGTCGTTTAACCTATATACAGAGTCTTCATGTCGTACATCTTTGTACATCTTTAGGATTTATTTCATACACACAAAAAATCAACTTATGCATCTTTTTATACACATTCTTCATACATTTTTATTTTTCAGTTTCAGGGTGAGACAGGTTATCAACGGTTTCGTTCAGTCTTTTTCCTAACCCCTCTCCCCACTATCGTGCTTATTTTCGCAACAACCATATGTAATCGAATTAAATTATCGGTTTTGAGCTTACATTAAATTGTAATTAGATGAAACAAAATGGATTCTATGTATTTCGAGGTGATCTTTTCGAAAAAGGCAAAACAAAATGTAGCAGTTTTTCGAAAGTGCCGAAATTTTGGATTTTGTCAATTTTTCAATTTTGCGCATGCGCATGTCGCAAATAAATCAATATTTTTAAAACGCAGTTTACGACATTTGAAAGCCTAGAAAAACTGCTAATTTTTATGTCTCCTGAGAAATTTTGATCCGATGCCCCGTTCTCGCGGTATGGACGATTGAAATTTGTTTAGTATTTTGAGGCGGCGAAGGTCGAAAAATTGAATTTGTTAAATGTTCAAACACTAAATTCTTCATAACTTTGGTAAAAATTAAGATATTTGAAGAAACAAAAATTCGTTTTGAACTTAAGGGATGTGACTATTGATTCCCAGAAGGGGGCAAGAGAAATTCCAAAATTGTGCATATGGCGGAAGGGCAAAGTGTACCGCAAGCCTAATTTCATTGTTTGCCTATAACGGCCAAACTATTTAAATTTTTTTAATGCCACTTACAGAGCTTACTCTTAAATATAAAATCTTACACGTGTGTGAATTTTACCAAAATCGGATTATAATTGGCCAAGATATCAAACAATTTAACAAATTTTTTTCCCTAAAAAAAACCTAAATTTTTTTTCGAAAGTTTGAAGTGACACAAAAATGCCAAAAATGCACCCAATGACTCAAAACTTTTTTTTTGAATACTCTATTATGTCTAGAATACGATTACATTACGAAAAATTCTGCAAAAATATTTTATCTATTTTTTTGACCACTGTTCATTGAGTGACGACCAAAAAACACGGTTTTTGAGAAAAGTTGCCTAAAATTGACGATTTTCAGTTTTTTGGTCTGAAAATTGAGCAAACCCAAATCTCATGTCTTCTGAAGGTGTATACAAAGTTTAAAGTGTGTATGTTTCTTCTAAGTTGTATAATTCTCCCGACAAAAGTCCCGTTACACGCGCTCCGCGGGATCCAAAACTCGTGCAATTCTGTAATTTGATTTTTTTGTGATTTCCAGTTTTAAATTTCTTACATACCTAAATTTATTAGGCCTAAAATTTATTAAATTGTATTTTACTGACTTGTTATAAGACGTTTCTTGAGTTTTGTGCAAAAAATAGAATTACCGCAAAATTAGCCGGACGTCGTATCAAGGATTGCCATTGTCTCGGCGTTCGCTATCCGACAAGTTTAAATTTGAAACCGTCATATTATTACAAATTGAATCGTTTGATAGTGTTCATCGGCATAGATTTTTAATAACCGTGTTCAGCAAGCTCTGTGTACACTTGGTTTTTCGTTCGGACTTCTTCAGCAATTTATTGAGTAAGTACGTTCTTAAATTAAGAAAATTCTATCACAGTGTTATAATTTTTTTGTTTCGAGGTTGCAATGGCTGGCCTGTGTTTATTATGTCATCAGAAACTTGCAGAGGGTGAACTTACCCCAATTAGACCGACAGGATTAAAAGGTCTTCAGATGGTCAGCAAAGAGAGAGGGGATGATTTTTTCAGTTCTTTAGAACCAGGTTTTATATTGCATGAGAGGTGTCGCAAACATTACGTAGCTCGACTTTCGGAAAAGAGTTTATTTATAAAACCTGGGATAGGCATAAAAGGGCCGCGATTGACAATGCCAAAAAAAAGGAGGATGGAGCATCAACCGAGAAGAAAACCAGATGTTAGAGAACAAAAAAAAAAGCTTATCACCAAGTTGGAACTTACACTCAAGCTTAGGATTAATTTCCTAACATTTTTAAAGTATACCTTTTTGTATATTTTTTTGTGCTCTTTCCGATAGCCAGTTAGTTTCTTCAAATATATTTTTTGTTAGATGTTTTCGGAAAACACGGAGAAAATCATATGGGAAAAAAATTAAAAAAAATTAACGCCTTCCGGTTTCCTGCGAATTCCCGAAAAATTATGGCAGATTTCGCCGCGGGACTTATTTTATTTGAGAGCCCACAAAAAAATACGCAACTTCTCTCATGGGCACATATATCTAACATTTATAATTTCGCCACAAATTCATCGCAAATTTCATGTTCATGATTCTGATCAAAGAAACGAAAAAACAACTTTTTGGTAAAAGCACTTCTGGCGGCGAGAAATTCGCCATTAAAACTACCTGTGCAATGAAATTCCGAACTATTTTTGCCTCCTCTTTCGATAAGTGCTTTTATTTTTACTATCAGAATGATACTTGCCCAGATAATTAGCATTTTTACCATGGAAAATTCCGGAAAACCCGGTTTTTCCTAATTTAAAAAAAATTGAAAAACAGCTACATCATTTTTTTCTTTTTTTCGGAAAGATCACATCAAAATACACAATGTCCACTTTGTTTCATCCAATTACAAATTAATGTAAGCTCGAAGGGGCTTTTTTTCGTTATTTAATTGGACTAATGTCGCGAGCCCTTATTTGTCTCTATATTATTTATTTATATATAACAATCACTTTGCAAAAATAACAATAAGCATCACACATGTGTCTCTACTCGTACACTTTGTTTTACAACTCATTAAACATTTATATATCTTTTCATTTTTTGTTCTAGAAACATATTCTTTGTGTATTCACTTTTTCTCACACAGTTTACTCATTTTATTCTAATACCTACAATTCTTTACTTCAACATTCTCACAACACACACATGACTATTTACTTGCCTTTTTCATTTTTATACCGCTGTAAGAAGACATGATCTGTTCTGTAGCTAACTCTTGCAGATTTCGATTCTCTACATATAATATGAGACGTCTATTTTAAATTGCTTGGGGGGTCACTGTGGTCTTCTCTGGGCGGAACTTCTGTATGTTCGAGTGAGGATGACTGCTGTCTTCTGGCTGAGATCCAGTTTTGTAATATTTGTATTATTAAATATCTAATGAAAACAATAAAACGCTAAACAGAAAAGGGAAAATTCAATTAATTTGGGGATTGTAGCTTTATACACTTCAGAAGGCGCCATAAGTTACCTCTATTTTAAAATTTGGAGTTTCTTCGAAAAACACTATTATTCTCCACAAAAAACTGTTTCCCTCTCCGTATTTCTCTTCTATATAATATGGACCGAACCATCGTAGAAGTTTCTCACTTCTTCCCAACCTACACTACGGAGACATCCGTTCCTGTTGTTAGGTTTTATCCCCTCGCCGCTCTTTTGCACCCAGCAAGATATTAAGTTTTGGTTGAGTTATCTTCCCCAGATATCTTCCCTTAGAGGTTATCCACCAAGTAGATACAGATATTCAGTGCGATTGGCGAACTTGACTCAAGGTTGACACCAGGTGATAAGTTCCCCACTGATTGTTTTACTAATATCTTCCCTTAGAGGTGTACACCAAGTAGGTAAAGATATTAGATGCGATTGGCGATCTTGACTCGAGGTTGACACCAGGTGACAAGTCCCCAACCAACACTTAGAACAATCACTTGCGACTAACTCAACCCAGCAAGGCCTATTGCTGGATACAAACAAAAAAAAAACAAAATTCCCTGATTCACCTTGTTCGCCTTTGAATAATATTTTTTATTTCGCCAAGTAAGGTAGTTATTTAAATTAAAACTATTTTTTGTACATTAAGGGCAATTAGGAAGAATTACCCTTCGGAAATCAGTTGCCAAACGGCGGCGCCTCCAGCATATGTCACGGGCTTTTCGGTAGTGATGGAGTCACTTTATATAGTGACTACCTGATTTGGGGAAATAAAAGAGGAGAACAACAATTTATTGAACATAAATAAAAGATCCAAAATGTTACAATAATAAAAAGGTCTAAACATCTAAAGGCGATGAGGGCACGTCACGTCACTTCTTCTATTGGGATGCGAGACGATGATGAGACTCAAACTAAAAGTACCAGATGAGACTCCGGCAAAGAGACTAGGGTGAGACTGCGACCAAGAGTCTACGATGAGACTCCGACAGAAAGTGTCATTATTGTTTACCCAGCCGATTTTTATATTATTCGATTAAGGTCAGTACGTTATGTTATATTTACTATTATCAAGGACGTACTTATGAATTGCATCTAATGTTTATCAAAATATTATACTGAATTATTTAATTTAACGAATGTATATAAAAATAGAAAATGTGTATTTTATATATAGGGTGATATTTGTTTAGTGACAATAGGATTGGAAGGATCGTTATAGGTATAGAGGCATTTAAAGATATCTTTGTGCTGTCTGGGAACAATAACTTGCAATTAAACATTTAAAAATGAAGTTGCACCAATTAAAATTTCCTCTAAAGATTCATTATCAAATTCAACTTCTGTTATTTCTATCACATCATATACTTCAAATGCGGGAGAAGCAATCCAAAATACTTTATGTTCAGATGTAATTATTCCGTTTACTGTGCAAATATCTCCTCTCAAGTTATTCATGAAAAATCGCATTATCTCCATATACTTGCTTAGCAGATCTAAAAATAATAAAATATTATTTAATGAAGTGATGATTTTTGTAGTATTTTTAAGAGTACATTTTTATGGTTTACTATTTTCTTCAATTTTTATTTCTTTTGTTCCAAATTATTTCATAAGATACATATTTGTGTTTTTATTATTTCAATTTAGCAATATTATCGTAATTTATATTCATGTAAATACTAGACATGTGTACAACAGTTGTAACAGAAACATTTATTTACAATGACTTTAGCAAGTAGATAATCCCAGGCCAAATAAAAACAGTACTACAGTAAATACTTGTGCACTATCCTTCTAAATAGTTTTAGATGTTATTTAGTTTTAATTTTTGAGGTAGGCATTCTAAAGTTTAAGAGTTTATAAGGATCCCGTGTTTCTGCTAATCTACATTTGTGGAAAAACCGCCAAGAGCCAAAGTCCTTAAAAATTACAAGTATGAGATAATTTTCTAAAATGTATTAATTCGGTTTATACAATAACAAATTTGCTATTTCTCGGGTATTACATAATAATTATACTTTTACTTCTACAACAGTACATACCTACAACTTTAAACGTCGCTCTCTCGCTCTTAGAGAATGGCCCTTGTTGCTTCAAGGTACCTACAGATATATTATCCCAGTTTCTAGTGTTATATTTGTGGATGTCAGTGTACGCTAATATATGTATTGTAAGAAAAATATTTTTTCTTATAGATATAAATGAGATCATCCTAAAATATAATAACAGGGTAAAGGTAAAATGTTTATTTTTGAAAAAAAATTACTATTCAAGTATTCAATAACCCTAATGACCTGAGATAAATATGGTTTTACTATAAGGTGTATTGCCCCATATAAAATGTACATACTATTAAAACAAAGAAATAAAGTGTTACATACCTTTCTGTCTTAACATTCTTAACTTCGGCACTTTACTTATAAACTGAGTATTGTTAAACAAATACAGTAATCATATATTGGTTTACAATCAACTTTTATAAATCAAGCTGACAAACTCATATTAATAATAAAATTAAACCAATTAGCAGACAAAAAAATAAATCGATAATCAAGAAAAAAGTAAACAATCAACAACAGCAACAACGAATGTTAGGTTAGGTAGTGTCCCTAAGATTTGCGTTCACTTGTTGGTTTGTTCGTTGGCTTGGTTCTGTATGACAAACAAAACTTCGACACAAGATGACGTACACATTTTAAATTATAAATGGTTTTACTTTAAAAACTTTTGGCTTTTTTATCAAACTGAATATTTAGAATAACTTGTATAGTGACTAACTATTACAATAGCTAGAGAGGCTAGCCGCGAGCTTAGTGTGCATCCACTTACTCGCATCAGTTAAGCAGTGATCTCTCCGGTCACGTCTTGGATGGGTGACCGCTGGGAGGTTCCACCATGGGCTGTGTCACCATGGGATTTATCCGACTAGCGTTTAACCATCGACGACGTGGAATAAATGAGAATGACTGAGGGTCTGAATGGGAAAGTAGTAGGACCTTCAAATGGTGGTACAATAAGCCGCAGGCTGCACTGCTGCCAGACTACAGACGGATTAGGGTGTAGCACGGGAGGTCTAAAAGGTGTAAACTAAAAAAAACTATTACAATATAGTTTCTAAAACAGCATATCTCACATCTGAACATGGCCCATTATACTTATAATAAATAGCGAATTGTCTAATAATTAAATTTAATTTCAGGGCTACACGTAGGGTCCCTAGAATCGCTACTTGCACTCATCAGTATAAGATTTGGACCATCTTTAAGATACATTGAGCTTCCTATAGAATTAATTACCCACACTGTATTACACGAACTGGCGAACAAGTGTCCAAATTTGACCCACATGCTTTTGGATTTTTCCACTGCTATGCAATTGCACGATTTTAGGTAGGTAATTTTGACTACTGATTAGTAACTCTATAGAAAATTATCGCTGTAAAGTACGAATACTTTTTAGTGAACTTCAAGCTTTTCCTACCAAACTCAAATACCTTTGCATTTGTCTATCTGAAGTCATCTTTATGGAGGGTTTCATGAGAAAAATTTACAATTTTATAAATGGTTTAGAAATTCTTCATTTAATTGGTACATACGAAAAAATAGAGGAGGAAGAAGAGGAAATTTATGAAGTCATTAATGTACATAAATTAAAATCTGCCACTCCAAATTTAAGAGTTATCAATTTGTATGGAATCAATTTTGTAGATGACAGTCATATCGATGCTTTTAGTTCAAATTGCATCCAGGTAAATAAACATTTTTTCACCTTTGGGGTGCGGAGAGGGCCAGAGATTTACGTTTTAAATAAATTTACAATTTTCATTTTTATAACGCTATAAGTTTTTTAAATCATTTTTAACATTTTCATTACTAGTTTAATGCATAAAGGTTTCCTTTTGAAGCCTGTGGCGGCTTGCCTTAAGGAGCCAGAGGGCCGTGATACTAGTGCAAAATATGTCGACAAATATTCCTTTTTTATTTTGGTTAAATAATTATTTGAATTGTCGGGTCAAATGGCTAAACGATGCATATACAAATTATTTATCACTAGCATAGCAATATATTGAAAATGGTTGTCACACAATGACACTTCAATAGCAAATTGCATTTTAAATTAAATTGATCCTTTAATTAGTGATACAACAAAGTTAATCGCACAAAGTTATGACGGAGCATTACTATTACTGCATTATTAATGAAATAACATTTTATCGAATACCAAAAAACTTTCCTGACACATTGCTCTCTGATACAGCCAAGAAAAAATCGTCTAAAAACAGAATTGCAAGTACTTTTTTTTGCAAACCACTTTTGAAGCCGTTCCTCTTTTATCATTAGTTTCACAGGAAGATATGAGGTACACTTTTCAAGAAACTATTAAGCTACTGGCAGTTTTAGTGACAACACCTATGTCAACATCCGAAGCTAGAAGATGCTTCTCTATGTCAAAGAGGATAAAAACTTTTTTACGCAACTCAGTGAAAGAAGTAAGACTAAGTGCATTAGGAATATTGTCTGCTGAAAAAGTGTTTCTCAATAACATTGAAGATATTATTTGAAATTGCTGGATCCCTCATCGAACATTTTTTGACGTGCTTGATCCAGATATTTCCAAGATATTTCCAAGGTATTTCCAAGATATTTCCAAGATATTTCCAAGATATTTCCAAGATATTTCCAAGATATTTCCAAGATATTTCCAAGATATTTCCAAGATATTTCCAAGATATTTCCAAGATATTTCCAAGATATTTCCAAGATATTTCCAAGATATTTCCAAGATATTTCCAAGATATTTCCAAGATATTTCCAAGATATTTCCAAGATATTTCCAAGATATTTCCAAGATATTTCCAAGATATTTCCAAGATATTTCCAAGATATTTCCAAGATATTTCCAAGATATTTCCAAGATATTTCCAAGATATTTCCAAGATATTTCCAAGATATTTCCAAGATATTTCCAAGATATTTCCAAGATATTTCCAAGATATTTCCAAGATATTTCCAAGATATTTCCAAGATATTTAACAAAGTTAATCGCACAAAGTTATGACGGAGCATTACTATTACTGCATTATTAATGAAATAACATTTTATCGAATACCAAAAAACTTTCCTGACACATTGCTCTCTGATACAGCCAAGAAAAAGTCGTCTAAAAACAGAATTGCAAGTACTTTTTTTTTGCAAACCACTTTTGAAGCCGTTCCTCTTTTATCATTAGTTTCACAGGAAGATATGAGGTACACTTTTCAAGAAACTATTAAGCTACTGGCAGTTTTAGTGACAACACCTATGTCAACATCCGAAGCTAGAAGATGCTTCTCTATGTCAAAGAGGATAAAAACTTTTTTACGCAACTCAGTGAAAGAAGTAAGACTAAGTGCATTAGGAATATTGTCTGCTGAAAAAGTGTTTCTCAATAACATTAAAGATATTATTTGAAATTGCTGGATCCCTCATCGAACATTTTTTGACGTGCTTGATCCAGATATTTCCAAGATATTTCCAAGATATTTCCAAGATATTTCCAAGATATTTCCAAGATATTTCCAAGATATTTCCAAGATATTTCCAAGATATTTCCAAGGTATTTCCAAGATATTTCTAAGATATTTCCAAGATATTTCCAAGATATTTCCAAGATATTTCCAAGATATTTCCAAGATATTTCCAAGATATTTCCAAGATATTTCCAAGATATTTCCAAGATATTTCCAAGATATTTCCAAGATATTTCCAAGATATTTCCAAGATATTTCCAAGATATTTCCAAGATATTTCCAAGATATTTCCAAAATATTTCCAAGATATTTCCAAGATATTTCCAAGATATTTCCAAGATATTTCCAAGATATTTCCAAGATATTTCCAAGATATTTCCAAGATATTTCCAAGATATTTCCAAGATATTTCCAAGATATTTCCAAGATATTTCCAAGATATTTCCAAGATATTTCCGAGATATTTCCAAGATATTTCCAAGATATTTCCAAGATATTTCCAAGATATTTCCAAGATATTTCCAAGATATTTCCAAGATATTTCCAAGATATTTCCAAGATATTTCCAAGATATTTCCAAGATATTTCCAAGATATTTCCAAGATATTTCCAAGATATTTCCAAGATATTTCCAAGATATTTCCAAGATATTTCCAAGATATTTCCAAGATATTTCCAAGATATTTCCAAGATATTTCCAAGATATTTCCAAGATATTTCCAAGATATTTCCAAGATATTTCCAAGATATTTCCAAGATATTTCCAAGATATTTCCAAGATATTTCCAAGATATTTCCAAGATATTTCCAAGATATTTCCAATATATTTCCAATATATTTCCAAGATATTTCCAAGATATTTCCAAGATATTTCCAAGATATTTCCAAGATATTTCCAAGATATTTCCAAGATATTTCCAAGATATTTCCAAGATATTTCCAAGATATTTCCAAGATATTTCCAAGATATTTCCAAGATATTTCCAAGATATTTCCAAGATATTTCCAAGATATTTCCAAGATATTTCCAAGATATTTCCAAGATATTTCCAAGATATTTCCAAGATATTTCCAAGATATTTCCAAGATATTTCCAAGATATTTCCAAGATATTTCCAAGATATTTCCAAGATATTTCCAAGATATTTCCAAGATATTTCCAAGATATTTCCAAGATATTTCCAAGATATTTCCAAGATATTTCCAAGATATTTCCAAGATATTTCCAAGATATTTTCAAGATATTTCCAAGATATTTCCAAGATATTTCCAAGATATTTCCAAGATATTTCCAAGATATTTCCAAGATATTTCCAAGATATTTCCAAGATATTTCCAAGATATTTCCAAGATATTTCCAAGATATTTCCAAGATATTTCCAAGATATTTCCAAGATATTTCCAAGATATTTCCAAGATATTTCCAAGATATTTCCAAGATATTTCCAAGATATTTCCAAGATATTTCCAAGATATTTCCAAGATATTTCCAAGATATTTCCAAGATATTTCCAAGATATTTCCAAGATATTTCCAAGATATTTCCAAGATATTTCCAAGATATTTCCAAGATATTTCCAAGATATTTCCAAGATATTTCCAAGATATTTCCAAGATATTTCCAAGATATTTCCAAGATATTTCCAAGATATTTCCAAGATATTTCCAAGATATTTCCAAGATATTTCCAAGATATTTCCAAGATATTTCCAAGATATTTCCAAGATATTTCCAAGATATTTCCAAGATATTTCCAAGATATTTCCAAGATATTTCCAAGATATTTCCAAGATATTTCCAAGATATTTCCAAGATATTTCCAAGATATTTCCAAGATATTTCCAAGATATTTCCAAGATATTTCCAAGATATTTCCAAGATATTTCCAAGATATTTCCAAGATATTTCCAAGATATTTCCAAGATATTTCCAAGATATTTCCAAGATATTTCCAAGATATTTCCAAGATATTTCCAAGATATTTCCAAGATATTTCCAAGATATTTCCAAAATATTTCATAGATATTGCATAAATATTTTATATATATTGCATTGATATTGCATATATATTTCATAGACATTTCATAGACATTTCATAGACATTTCACAGACATTTCATAGACATTTCATAGACATTTCATAGACATTTTATAAACATTTCATAGACATTTCATACACATTTCATAGAAATTTCATAGAAATTTCATAGACATTTCATAGACATTTCATAGATATTTCATAGATATTTCATAGACACTTCATAGAAATTTCATAGAAATTTCATAGATATTTCATAGACATTTCATAGACATTTCATAGACATTTCATACAAATTTCATAGACATTTCTAACAAATTTCATAAGCATTTCATATACATTTCAGTCATTTCATAGACATTTCATAGACATTTCATAGACATTTCATAGATATTTCATAGACATTTCATAGACATTTCATAGACATTTCATAGACATTTCATAGACATTTCATAGACATTTCATAGACATTTCATAGACATTTCATAGACATTTCATAGACATTTCATAGACATTTCATAGACATTTCATAGACATTTCATAGACATTTCATAGACATTTCATAGACATTTCATAGACATTTCATAGACATTTCATAGACATTTCATAGACATTTCATAGACATTTCATAGACATTTCATAGACATTTCAAAGACATTTCATAGACATTTCATAGACATTTCATAGACATTTCATAGACATTTCATAGATATTTCATAGACATTTCATAGACATTTCATAGACATTTCATAGACATTTCATAGACATTTCATAGGCATTTCATAGACATTTCATAGACATTTCATAGACATTTCATAGACATTTCATAGAAATTTCCTAGACATTTCATAGATATTGCATAGATATTTCATAGATATTTCATAGATATTTCATAGATATTTAATAGATATTTCATAGATATTTTATAAATATTTCATAGATATTTCATGAATATTTCATGAATATTTCATGAATATTTCATGAATATTTAATAGATATTTCATATATATGAAATATATCACAACTGAGCATAAGAAATTAAATAAAAGGAATCTCGGAGAATTAGTGAGTCAAAATTAAGGAAAATTGTCACGAATTAATTATTATTAAAACTATTAAATTTAATTTTACGTAACTACCTTGCAAGATGTATCTCAATCTTAGAAACCATGCGTAGTCGTTGAATGTAGAGAAACATTTTCATGATTAAATAAATAATGATCAAATCGTTAGAAACTATATTCTATAGTTTCTATATTCGTCACTAATAAATGGATCCTTAGATGTGGTTGGATTACTTTTTTTGTGGCCAATCCGCATATACATATAGTGGATTTATGAATTCTGTATTGATTGATTCAATCTTACGAATGATTTATCTTTTACAGTTAGAATGTTTAGCAGTAAACTACTGCAATAAAGTAACTGGGTCCACATTGAAAACATTATTTCAGAGGAGTAGAAGACTGAAGTGCCTATTAATGAATGGAACAAGTAAGTAAGAGGTTACATAATAATATTTTCCATGTTAAGATAGTTAAACTATTTCAAACTGTTTTATATTTAAATTACTCAGGGGCGTAGGAAGCTTTTCATTCTAGGGGATCTGTATATGTATCTGTAACGTGTGGAGGGTGGGTTAACCCATTGAACTTAGGCCTCACTAGGCCCATTGTGCATCCTTCTAAGTAGGGCCAGCCTACAGATTTAATGTAGTTGACAACGTCGCCAAGAGGTGCTTCTCTTATATCGGCCGGTGTTAGCCATTTCTAATAAATGAGAACGTCGGGCAATCGTAGAGGATATGCTCGATGGTCTTATCTTCTTGTTCGCATCCCCTGCAGAGTGCAGATTCCGACAGCCCCATGATATGGAGATTCTTCCGTAGTTGGCAATGTCCGGTCAGAATGCCTGTGATCAGGAGCAGGTTATGTCTAGTCATAGTCAAGTAATTGTTTGCTATAGTGTTGTCAGGATAACTTTAAAGCTCCCTGGCAAGGCTGCAGCTTCTTGTTTCATTACATCTTTCCTTGAATTTGTTATTGTTTGGTGTTTCGGCCTCTACCTCTCTCAAAGCCTCTTAGAGAAGGTGAGCATAGGATGCCCTGTCCGTCTTCCTAGGGTTTCGAGATAACGTAGAGGTCGGCAACATCAAGTTTATTTTGAATGTTAACCAGTGGTGGTCTGACATCGAAATGTTATCAGTTTAGAATTGATTTAGGTATATATACCAGTTGTAGCTAAAGTAATATCTAGGGGGATACTATGCAGATAAAATGTAATAGTTCTGATTCAATGCTAAATCTTGTTTTAAAATTAAAGCAAACTGGACAAGAGTGTGGTTAATTTGGTATGGGTTAATAATATATTTCTTTCTGATGTAAATAAACTATCAGGGCCGGCGAGAGCGAGGCCGGGCCCCGGGACAATTCTCTACATCGGATGAACAACTTTTCGTTTTCTAAAAAAAAAAAAAAAAAACAAAAAAAAAAAACAAAAAAAAAAAAACAAAAAAAAAAGGTCGTCACCTCGAAAATAAATTTTCCTAAAACTTTTCCTGTACTTTCATCACCTCCCCTTTCTCTTCTTATGTCGAATTTCTCATGAACAAACAGAAAACCCTATTGTCGGGCCCCCCTTATAGCGCTGCCGGGCCCCCATTTGAGCCCGGGCCCCGGGAATTAGTCCCGGCTGCCCCCCCTCTAGTCGGGCTTGAATACTATTCCTGTAAAAAAGTGTCCACTCGCATTTTCAACTTCTTTGCTTTTGATTTTTAGATTTACAAAGTGAACATTTGATGCAAGTAGAATGGGAAAAATGCTCTGTGCAAGAATTAGACATAACCGCTACCGATTTGTCAACAGAATGTTTACAAGATATGCTTTCAAAAATACCAGGACTAAAATTTTTAAGTGCTGGTCAATTGAATGGATTTAATGATTCGGTTCTGAAGGCATATATGGAGTCAGGCAATTCGCGAAATTTGGTACGTTTTTAATCATAGATTTTTTAAACTTCGATACAGCTATTAGTAAAACCAATGATTTGTCTTCGGTTATATGTTGAAAGGGTGGCCGCTCACGAATTTGGTCCCATAAAACACTAACTTTGCTAAAAAATCGTTCATATAATATAGACTGTCAAAACAAACAAATTATGTTGCTGTTGCTACAAGATCGAAGGATATCTGAAGTTTCACATTAGGACTGTCAAGTTTTAGCAATTAGATATTAGAGATATAGCTTAAACGCGTTTTTTTTCTGAATCTAAGATGATACTACAAGCTTTTTTTGTGTTGGCGACAGCGTAAAATACCAATCAAAAAAATGCAACCTGGCTAAAGTTATCTGTTTTTAAAATATGTGTAAAATCAGAACCAAATGTCGAAAAGTGGTTTATTTGCTCTCAAAATGTTTTTTATTTAGTAGTTCTACCCCACTCACCCCGAGTTTTCGAGAATAAAATTTCAAAATAGTTAAATTTTTCGCGAATATAGTTCAAAATACTGAATAAAAAATGCTTATTACGTCAATATTCTTACTTAAATTAATCGAATCATCCCTGCGTTAATGTCAGTAAGATATCGGAACAAGAAATATTCACAGCTAAAAAACAATTGCCAAATAAATTTACCTCTGGTTCAGACTTGCTACCTAGTTTCTTTGTAAGAGAGTGTGCAAATATCTTTGTTAATCCACTATATAAATTGTTTAGGCTAATTCTGACTAAGGGTGAGCAAAATAATCGACTAATCGATTAGAGTAGGGGGTGAGAGGGACTGAAATTTTTTTTGCCAATCCAATACAATCCATCGCATCCTATGCCTACCGGTTCTATATATCGATCTCCCCTGGGATGGAGGGGGGCGAATTGGGCTGTATGAAATCGATTCAGACGTGACTTACGGCCCCGCTATTGGTTTTTTTCTATCCCTTACCATCAAGGCGTAGCAGAATTGGAGAAGTGGGGGAGAAGTAATTTTGTTTTCGTTTTTCCGGTTCCTCTATCCGTCCATGTAATATTATCCATGTTGGTTCGAAACATGTCATATTTCATATTGTGGATCAATGGATTTCATATATCAAAGGTTGGGAAAAAAATATTATTTCCAAGCTCGTCAATAGCTATCTACTAAACAAAAATTAGAAAAAGAAAATCAATTCACAAACAGAAGAGAAAATGATACTGAACTATTTTGTCTTTTCCCATTTACATATTATAAATAATCGCCCAGCCCTAATTCTGACATATTCTTTATTTCTTACTAATTGGAAGCGTTCGAAAGTCTGTTTTATATTAAAGAATGGAAGCGCTTCAGTGATTGAAAATTATCGGGCTATATTGATTATCTGCAGTTTTGCAAAGGTTTTTGAAATATGTATGTAGGTATAGACAAATTTTTCCACTAGTTAAAGGTTTAATATCCTGTAGACAGAATTGATCATAACTGGCTTTTCTACACATTAGACTACTATATGACTTTAGAAATAATCTTGTCTACTTATTTTATTATTTAGATAATCGCCATCAAATTGTTATGTACAGCGGTTTTAGATCCACAAAGGGCAAACTTAGGACCTTTTTTGTTTTAACTATTTATGATTGACTTAGCCAAGGACCTAATTGAGCAAATTAACTTCGAATTGTTTTTTGAAGATGATTTAAATTTTTTTAAACCCATTTAATCCTTAAGCAAGGTGGTGCACCACGAATGAATCACTTCTGAATGTACAGAAATACAGAGATTTTTCTTTAACCGCAGCCAACAAACTCTTCTGAACTTTTATAAAATTAACTATACTACTATCCAACGTCTTTTTAGTAGCTTAGATTTAATTATTTGCTTCGAATATTCGCCCAGGAAATAACACTTTTTATGTTATTTGAGGACGTTAATTTAACGTCATTTGAGGACGTTAATTTAACGTCACAGGTGACGTTAAAATGACGTGATAATATCTCGTCAAAATGAGATTATCCTTAACCAAGAAAACATGAGTCTATTGTCTGGTCTATTGCAAACACAATATTAAACAAAACAAAACTTGTATGGGTGATAAATTCCTTTCAACCATACAAGACAGCTATCTGATGGGATAATCTCAGGCACTTCTACAAAAGGTCCAGGAAGTACTGGAGGGACCACTTGTTAACTATTCCGAGCTAACATATAGCCCTCGGATATGTTCTACAAACATGGAGGCCTGCCAGAGTTGTCTTCGCTCTCAAATCTGGAAAAGCATCTTATCATAATTATGATGCTTCTGTACTTCCGAATCTTCTGATTATTTAGTTTATTTATTTGTGTTGTGTTATAAATAGTGTTTTCCAGAGAAGTTTTTGTTTTGTTTTTAGCTGTGAATAAAATAAACTTTTGTTTTGTTTAGTAAATGATTTATAGTTTTTAGAATACATTTGTGTAGTGTTAGTACTACAGCTAACTTGCAAATTTGAGACTTATTTTCTTATGATTGAATTTATTATTCAGACGTTCAGACTGGGGCGCTATGATAGCTATAGGCATTACAAGTGGTACGTGTCTCTCAAAAACTTGACTTATTTTCATAACATTTTCGTTATGCACTTACAAGAACTATTAAACCATCAATTTCGGTGGGCCATTTTTATCTCCAACGTTTTAAAGTGGTGCGTAAGTGGGCATGCGCGTGACTTACTTTATTATGTCTGGTTTTTGGTTTATTTTCAAGTTTTTGTTGTTTTTCATAAAATTCACTTCCTCCACCAGTTTCACTGCGCCATTTTTCTCTCCAACGTTTTAAAGTTGTGCGTAAGTGGGCATGCGCGTGATTTATTTTCAAAAAGTGGACGCTTGTACCAAAGCAAGACAAAAAGATACATTTTCACTAAATTATTGCCGTTTCTCGTGTCCAACGAAAATATGAATGGTTTAAATATAAAAACGCAATAACTTGACATAGTTTTTGCCAAAATGAATGTAAATAATCAATTAGGGATTTTTAAGGTCGCTGAAAACGAATTTATAATATTTACCGATTTTTAAATTTTCATCATTATGTAATATTCAATGTTCTAATTCATAAATGCTAAATTTGGCTACCTTTTATTGCAATATTGGTTAAATTCTTTTATGAAATTTTTCAATGAAAATACATTAACATAGTTTTTTATGGATATATAACAATACAATTTGGACCTTACAAATGGCTAGTAACGATTTTCAAATTCTGTAAGCTTATTCATTCTCAGTGACCTCAAAACCTGGTCAAAAATACTTTATCAAGTTATTGCGTTTATATTGTCGCGCAAAGCCCACCCTGTGCTTTGTTTACTCCTTGTCCGCGGTATGAAGTCTAGTGATGGCCATATAGAGACGAACACCCCGCTTCGAGAAGCTCCCGGAGTGATCGATTTGCGGAGCATGAGCCATAGAAATGCATTTCTCGATCCTTCTGGGTCGCCTAGAGTGTTCTGGTACATAGCTTTATATAAATAGCGCAAGTTTGTCGACGGACAGGAAGATTCAATTTAAGTGTTGGACAGAAAAGATAAATTGTAATAATTAAATTAGAATTGTGAGTTATATTAGTGCCTAAGTATTATATAAATTAATTAGTACGTTATAAATAAATTATAAATAAACTGTTTTAAATAAATAAACAAATAAATTAAACGTTACAGTATAAAACAATTATTTATTTTTTTACTTCTTTATTTTCGTTGGACACTAAAACTGCACCAATATTCCTATTGCACATTAATTCAGTGAAAAGCTATCATGTTTATCTTACTTTGGTACAAGCATCCAGTTTGGAAAATAAGTCAAGAGTATGCATCACATTTAAACAATAAAAGGTTGGAGAGAAAAAATGGCCCGGCGAAATTGGCGTAGGTTTTAATATATGTTATATTTTGGTGTCAAAAATTGCACGATTGGTTTATAGATTTTTTTCAAAGGGTTGATATTTTTCGTAACAGTTTCTGACTTATTGGGATTAGGGTCAGTCTTATACAGGGCGTTAAAAAGATAGCTCATAAATTTACCATATATATACTACTACCTACTCTTTTTAACGCCTTATATAATAAACTACTATGCATACAGTTGTATCACTACAAAACTTAAAAAATATAGTAGAGTATTATTTAGTGGTACAAAGGCTGAAGTAACTGGCATCATATGTTAATTTTTAAAGGGCATGTATCAGAATCAGAAAAAAAAATCTATATAAATTAAATAAAAGCATTTTATACTGTCAAAATATTTGCTATTTTTAACAAATTATTATTTAAAAAATGATCTCCCGATGTGAATGCCAATTGTTACATACGCCTATGATCACTTACTTGTGCAGTGATCTTGAGAAACATTCAGTACATTCCCATATTAAATAACTTTATGCTGTTAAGTTAGTAACGGAACGATTGGAGTGAATCGACCTGACTTACTGAATTCTGCTATAATTTAACTAACAACTAGAATACCATCAATAATTGCTTCCCCATAACCAAAACAATGGCCATATGCTGCCTCTAGTAATACCATGATCGAAGAATTTTGGGATCAGTACATAACGTGTTAGATCTCTTCTAATTATGAGATACCATATTCTCGATACGAAGACGCCCCTGGTTTTCCTAAAGCAAATTGGATGCCTTTTGAATTTTTTTTTATTCGTTTATAGGTAGCTTTAGATCTGGATAGTTCTGACAATTTAACAGAAGAAGCAATCTACAAATTTTTGTGTAAACACGGCCATCAACTGTTGGGTTTGGGCTTATCAGGGATGACTCACATTACTGATTCTCTTTGGCAAACAGTTTTACCAATTTTAACAAACGCTCAGTAAGTATCTAAATTAAATATGAAGGTTTATTAAAAAACAATAAGTTACGACACCAAGCAAT
This sequence comes from Psylliodes chrysocephalus, assembly GCA_927349885.1. Taxonomy (NCBI): domain Eukaryota; kingdom Metazoa; phylum Arthropoda; class Insecta; order Coleoptera; family Chrysomelidae; genus Psylliodes; species Psylliodes chrysocephalus. The sequence continues at coordinate 67,794,405 of OV651813.1, forward strand.
ATAAAGTGATGCCCATGCGTAACTCGGTATTAGATACCTATGCCTTTTTGGTACATCAATTTTATTCAGATTTCATTGAATTAACATTACATTTCAGTAGTTTCAATCATGCTTTAAAACAAATCAACTAGTATTGGATCTAAGTCATTTTTAAAAGTTAACAATTTCAAGGAGATGTGCTTAAAATCTATTTAAGCTCAGCGTCTCATTTTCGATTCATTAGGTATAAGTATTTTCGTTTTTTTTTTACCCGATACAAATGAGAAAGAAATTTTAGACACTATTAATTCCCTCAAAATTAACAAATTTTTGTCCCAGGTTTGGAACTCAAAAAGTCGTTGAACGATGACTTGCACCTTGTTTTATACGTCCATATATTTCTATATCTAAGGGTTGCATCTGGTAAGTACAACAAGGTGAGAACGAAAGTAGTTTAATGCCGTTTTTTCTACAATACCAAATAACGGCAAGGCTAATATGAATCTCATAATTATCTACTATGAGTAATATTGGGCTATCAATACTACAGTCTTTATGTTTCTTAATATGTTCCAACACCTTTACAAAAGTCTCAGCAGTCATCCACCCAGTCTTTGATCCAAAACACACGGAGCCTGGAGGAGAACCATATAAAAATCTGCATTCTTCAATCGTACCGTGGAAAGATATAAACAGGAGGCAACGAAATTCCCGAAGAGACCTGTCCAACCTGTTTATTTTCACTTTGTACAATTACTTTTGGGGCTTGTAAAACAGTTATTTCCGTTTCGTTACCTGTATTTTTCCATTACTTTTCTATAATTGTCAAAATAGTAGTTTGTGCAACAAGAGATGATATGATGGCCATATCGCACGAAGGCGAAATTTAAGCACGACGCCGTAGACGGAGTATTCAATCGTCTGAGTGCGATGAGGACAATCCACTCGAGTTGTACAGTATATTTTTTCTACGGCCCACTAACGAAAATTTACAAATAAAAAAATATTTTAGGTTATTAAGACAAAATAACTAATTTTAAAATAATTTATGACTTTTAATAATTTTTAAAATAAAATAAATGAAAAAAAAAGTTCATTTCATTTTTCCCCATCCGAGAATCGAACTCCAATCTTCCGCGTGGAAGGCAAGAACGGCAACAACAGGACCACCTATTCTTTTTTTTGTTGCTTTAATACTCGTACTTAAATTGACTCCATATAGTTTTATTAAAAATTAACAAATTTTATTTATAATTATAGACGAAATAAAAATATAAATTCTATTATTTATCGATTCTACACAAGAACAACTCATTTTAATGTATGTTTAATCTCAATAACAAAAAAATATACTGACAATTAGTTTGATAGAATTGTCACTTAATTAAAATTTTAAAAATAATAGCAGTCGGTTGATCAAAATATGAACTGTGATGGGTGGATTTCATTTTTTTGCAGTGTTCTCACTACCTAGAATGGATATGAAATATAATCGTTCAGTTGAAGGCAATAGCAATAGCATACTTTTTCGTTTTGTAATCTGTGCGTAGATAAGCTAATATCCATGTGGGTGTAGAAAAAATTATACGGAGTGGCCCAAAAGTCTAGAAACGGCCAATTATCTCGTATATTGCTAATCGTAATTGTACAAAATTTGGGGTACACCTATTTTGGGATACGGAGATTCCAGATTTGATATTTTCAATGTTGCCAGATTTGCCGTTTCTCTTATATTAGTCATTTTGGTTTTTCAAATTCCTCACCCTGTATATTCAGTCATTATTGGAATCTCCTATTCAATACGAGTTCAACCATATGTAACAATGATTTTATATGACTACATAAAATCATGGTCTTAAATAAATAAAATAATCATGGAGAAATGTGGTAAACGCGTTCTAAGTACCATCGATTAGGGTACTGTCAACTCACAAATGGAGCACATTTTGAACACGGGATAAAGTAACCATTATGTTAAAAATGTTATATTCTTTCAATTGTTACGTTTTAATGTAGTTGAGAATAGTTTGTATTAAAAAATTTATTGAGACAATTAAGCGTTGCCAGACTTATTTCATTTATTTAAGACCTTCCAGACTACATAAAATCATAAGTGTTACATATGGTTGAACGCGTATTAAATAGGAGATTCCAATAATGACTAAATATACAGGGTGATGAATTTGAAAAACTAAAGTGACTAATAATTTAGGAGAAACAGCAAATCTGGTAACATTGCAAATATAAAATCTGGAATCACCGTATCCCAAAATAGGTGTACCCCAAATTTTGTACAATTTGGACTAGCAATTTACGAGATAATTGGCCGTTTCCAGACTTTTGGGCCACTCTGTATAACGTTAGTTAGATTAAAAGCGCTAGCTCCTGCCCGGGTGCTATATTCCAGCTTTCGTTGTGATTGTTCAAGATGTCTTCTCATAAAACCAGCAATCCTATCTTCACCGGCCATTTTTTTTATCCCAGGACGATAGATATTTCTTTGACTGCGTATTCGTGCGCTAAAATACGAGTATTCTTGTAGGTCAACACAAAATGCCGATTGGAAATCTGAATTAAATAATCTTCTACTTCATTTTCTTTTTGAGAGTTGAATACACTCCTTGCTGTATATTTACTTGATCTTCCTCTCCACTATCATTTTCAGAATCCCTAGTTCGTTTTTTACGAAATATTTTTAAACGATCTTGGATTGTCGACTTTTTAATATTGTGTACTATATCAGATATTGAAGCTCGTATGGAATCTTCTGAAATATTGGCTCTTTCAGTATACTTTTTGTAAGTGCGAACCATTCTAGACGAAACAGAAATACATCCTGTTAGAAAATACATTTAAAAAAGTCAAGTTCAATTATACCGGGGCACATTAATAATATTTTATACTAGTTGACGATGTACCAAATAGATTTCAACAAATATCAGCGATAAAATATATAAAACCTTACAAAGTAAAGTGAAAATTATTTACCTGTTAGCCAAAAAACAGGAAACTTTTTTAGGCAGTAAATTTAAAATGTCCGTATGTGCCTCGTGTTCGAATGTACCCCGGGCTCCCATATCCTATTTAAATAAAAGTTTCAAATAATTTATAGCACAATGGTGGTTTAGGGGGCTCTGTGTAGGTATAGGTATCTAATAGTACAAACATTTAACATTGTTTAAAGAGAAGGAATTCCATCGTTTGTTTACTAATCTGTTCAAGTTGTTTTTGTACATTAGAAACTAGTTTAAACAACACTTTGTGCTTTGAGGGTAGAATTTTGAACAAAAAACACGGTCTAGTGTGTAATTATATTAATAGTTTTATCGTTAGTGTTAATGTAAAATTGGGGTTTGTGCGTCATCTTCATAAGGCAACCATTTTATTTATCAAAAAGTCACGTGCTTTAGAATGCCTCATTAATAGCAGGCAGAATATATTTGATATAGGCAGTCCTATAATTTTCACTGCTGGTATAGAATCCGATTACAATAAGAAGAACACCGCTACGTCATAACTATTATTTCGAATTTCAATATACTTATATCATGTATAACTGTCAATAAATAAAGAATATGTGAGTTGTTTGGTTTAAAAATATTATTTCTATATTCCTATAATATTAACACGCCACTAAACTCCCAGTAGGCGGCGATAGCCAACGAGTTACTTCACCAATTGATGACGTAGCTCTATTCTTATTGTAATTGGACTCTACCATACTGATATAAACATTTGATCCAAAACTAACCAATTATCTACTCTCTTAGGATATTGGTGATGGGGACGCAAGAACGATTGGGAATAAACATTTTAGTAGACCAACTTATGGATAGCATTTCTAGAAATTGTCTTAATTTGGAAAGGCTAGAGTTGAGGTGGGATCCAGATAATTTGAGATTCTCTGATAAAAGTCAAAAAGCCATTGACACCATAAGAGTGAAATGTTTGAAGTTGCGCTGTTTGTGTTTAAGGTAAGTTGTTTAAAAAAGTAAAATATCAGTTAGTTGCAAAGAGACATACCACTTCGCACTGTCAAAACAAAAACTCCTTCTTGGGAACAAAGATAAATTGCATTTATTCTACCTGCGGTAATTGTGTAATGAATATATTTTGCGCACCAATACTCAACAGTGAGCGCTGGTTCTGTGGCGTACGATAGAAGAGATAAAACGTCAACATTTACTTAGGGTGCTGAAACAACTATACACCAAACATATTTATTAACAGTGCCTGCGGAAGAAACATATTTAGATCGGGCAAGCACCTTGACTGGCGCCCCTATAATTTAGGTGACCATATCTCTTCTGACCCAATGCTATGGGTGACGACTTTCTTTTTTATTTATTTTTTATTTCAGTTCCTTAACCGAATTTTTTTTTGTTGGCCTAATACTGTTGGACGCACAGTTTAGTTTAGCTCCTAAAGTTTTTTTTGTCACTTTTGTCGCGTATCAGTCAATTCATTTGTCGCCAGGCCCTTCCTCCGGCTATGCGTATTAAAAAGTGTAATGACTAGTACTAAACATATTAAATAGAAATAACCCATACAGCACAAAAACATTTCGGAAATATTTCAAAAATCTTACATTGAAATATTTGTTATGTATAAATATTACGAAACGTCTCAGAAATATTTCTGAAATGTGCCTGAAATGTGAAAATGTCCTGTAAGTAAATTTAATATTTCACAGTAATATTTCTGAAAAAAATAATTGACATCTTTTAGAAATATTACATAGTAATATTTCATAAATATTATGAAACGTTTCTAAAATATTCCTGAAATATCAATGCAAAATCAATGCGATATTAGACTGTAATATTTTTATTATACTAAAAAAAGACATTTAAAAATATACATGTTTATTTGAAATACACAAAACAGATACATTGATTCTTAAACAAACAAATAAATAATTTATAAACATTATTTCATAAAATATAGAGGCAAATCGCTTCATTTCCACCAATTCCTTTAAATGCACTAACCCGAAACAAATTATAGGTACCTAAAATAAGCTTCGTATTTCTGTAGAAACGTTACCTCAATGTCTAAAGACATATTCTGATTCTAATACAACAAACGCCACCTTCCAATTAATTTAGAATATAGGGTTGTCTCTGGATATAGAAATAAAATGACTGTTTCAGAAACATTTTGGGTCAACTTTCGTTTAGCCGAAATCAGTTACGTAAAAATTGTTGCCATGGAAACCATTTCCGTGGTAACCAGTAAACAAAAACCCAAATCTCGTGGTGAGGAAATGCATAGTTGCCAAGTTATAGATTATTTAATGTTCACTTTAGTTTAGACGAAATCAGTTATGGCAAAACTGTTGCCAAGGGAACGCTTGACATAGTAACGACTAAACAAAAAGCCAAATCCCATGGTTAGGAAATGCGTGGTTGTCAAGTTACAGATGATTTAATTTAGCTGTAATCAGTTATGGAGAAACTTTTGCCATAGAGACAAAAACCCAAATCCTGTGGTAAGAAAATGCATAGTTGGCAAGTTACAGGTCATTTAATGTTCACTTTAGTCTAGCTGAAATCGGTTATGGAGATGTCGTGATGTCGACTAAACAAAAACCTAAATATAGTGGTGAGGAAATGCGTAGTTGTCCCTTATATTAAGATTAACTCTTAACACAATATCCTAATCTAAACTAAAGTGAAAATGAAACCATCTATAACTTGGTAACTAGGCATTTTCTCACTACGGGATTTGTTTAGTCATTAGCATGACAAACATTTCCATGGCAAACAGTTTCTCTATAAGATCACGCTACGCTCCTCCCACCCACCTCTTAACTACTACAGAGGAAAGCGAGCGAAGCGAGCGCGCCTAACCGACTTTTCGAAATTCGCGCGCGCGAATTTCGAAACGTCGGCCGGGCGCACGCTTTTTCCACCTACATCGTAAGATCACGCTACGCTCCTCCCACCCACCTTTTATCTACTACAGAGGAAAGCGAGCGCGCTTGGCCGACGTTTCGAAATTTGCGTGCGCGAATTTCGAAACGTCGGCCAGGCGTGCTCTTTTTCCACTTACATTATAAGATCACGCTACGCTCGTTCCACCCACCTACTAACCACTACTTGGCAACTACGCATTTCCTTACCACGAGATTTGGGTTTTTGTATAGTCGTTAGCATAATAAGTGTTTCCATGGCAACAGTTTCTTCATAACTGATTTCGGCTTAACTAAAGTGAACATTAAATGATCTATAACTTGGCAACTACGCATTTCCCCACCACGAGATTTGGGTTTTTGTTTAGTTGGTAACAAGATAAGCGTGCCCATGGCAACATTTTTTGCATAACTTATTTCGGTTAAATGAAATTAAACAAAAACCGTAATCATCTACAACTTGGCAACTACGCATTTCCTCACCATAAGATTAGGGTTTTTGTTTACTCATAGCCATCACAATTGTTATTAGGACAACAGTTTTTGCATAAGAGATTTCGACTAAACGAAAGCTGAGCCAATATAACTGTTATTTACGCTTGGAAAAGAAAATTCTTCAAATGTTGGACACATTAGATTTTAGAATTAGTTTGCATTGTGTCTTCTTCGTTTTTGCTACAAATGTATTTATTACCTAATGCTATTTACTCTATCTTCTCAGTTACCTGATTCGCTAGGCTATTGGTGCTTTCCACATTTTACATAAGTAGATAATACTGATTTCAATTTATATACACAATATCCATCATGGTATTGCTAAAAGCCGTTAGGCTGGCATACTTTGGTACGTCAGGAAGGTGGTCGCAATTATCATAATCATCTTACATACCTGTTTTATCTTCATGGGTATCAAGTTTAATGTTAAATACCTACACTGAAATCTCCATATTGTAAGCCATGAGAAATAGTATATTATTTAACGATCTTGTAATGGTTAAATCGAGAAATATTAGCACTAACGGAATATGTGAAAAATGCTGTCATTTGTCATTGAACCAACAATTATGCATTCCAAACTGAATGGCTACCAGGGGGTCGATTCTCGACTTTTATTCCCATGGGAAAATAAAATTTTCCCATGGGAATTCAGTTTTCGTATTCTCGGCATAAGCGGTGGAATATTTTCCAATGAGAAGTATGGGAAAATATTCCCCTGCTTACGAGCATTGGAAATTGTGTTTTCCAATGGGAATTGTACTAGAGTTTGCGCATTAAAGTCGAAAATTTGACGAAAGACCACGCGAAAGACTAAGACATAACCAAAGATTATTGGATATCTTGGATTTTTGGTAAAATTAGAGTTAAAACATTTTTTTGGTGTATTTATAAATTGATATTATTTTATTTATGTGGGTATATTATTGTTGCTTCTCTTTCACTAAGAAACTGATTTTCTTAAACTAGTTAGAAATTGCGGGAGCTGCTAAGGGACTGGCAAATAGGTAACACAAATTGAGAAATTTGTAGTAAATTTAATAAGACCTTTTCGAAAATTTTATTATTTCCGTTAACGAAAGAATTTCTTAGTTTCTCGAAACTTTCGTTGCTCTTCTATACAAAAGCTACTTTTTATTTTTTCAATATGTGAAAAGAAAAACTAAAAATAACTCGATAAGTTTTAATTATACATAATCGAATATTGTCCTCGGTCATGCTAGTGATTGCTCGGCACGGCATCTGCTCCAGCGCAGAGGCTCGGCAGGTAATCGGTTACCCAAAAACCACAACAAATACAAATAATACCAACAGTAAATTTTAAAATATCTTTAATGTTATTGGTTATTTCGAAATATTCGTGAACTTAATATCAGACATACGTGAAACTATTATTTCCATGGGAATGTCTATTCCGACAAGTTCGAGAATTGCATAACCTATTACCATGGGAATATAAGTAGTGGAATCTTTTCCCATGGGAAAATTTTCCAATGAACTCGAGAATCGAGCCCCAGTGGGTTTTGACAGGTTATGATATGGCAACCCTGTAGGCCTGGTGATTTGACAAGGTCAATGAAATAGTTAGTTACATAGATTGATCATCCATATTTTTAAAAATAAACAAGCTTATGCCTTGAAGTAAAAATGTAAGCAATTATGTTTTTTAAATATCTAAAGGATGAAAATTGGTTTTAAAACACATTTTTGCTAAACCGATTCAAATTAATAAATATTTGCCAGGCAATATGGCCGCTCGCAAACGGCCAGCTTTGAGCAATCTATTTAACTACTGCTGCGTTTGAGAATCCTCATCGGATGCATTTTTTACATCTCGAGCGTTTTTTTATCCACATCTGACATATCTGTCCCATTACATTTACGTATACTGAATCACGTGATCAAAGATTTACTTCATCTCAGATGCATCCGATGTGGATTCTCAAACGCGGCATATATATGTATCACTGACCCTGTTAATGACAACATGACAGCAGGGTTGCCATATCTAAACTGTCAGCCCCAGTGATCTGTATATAATACAGATCAGTGGTCAGCCCCCACTGGTAGCCATTTGGACAGGTCGTTGGAATGCCTAATTATTATGCATTTTAAAAATTCCTGACATTCCATTACTGTTTATTATTTCTGGATTAAACTTGTAACTAATAATGGTCTCGTTCACCGTCATCAAACGGTTTGGTATGATTACGAATCGGTGACGGTGCAAACTCGAAACAGCTTTTTTGAAACAGTTTAAAAACCAACAAAATTTTACATTTGACAGATGTTTTGTAATTTGTAATGTTCGTTCAGAGTTTAGTTTTGTCAGAGACGCCAAATGGGAACTAAAGTAAGGGTTCTGTGACAGTGTTATTTGTGCAAGTCAAAGTAAAATAAATATATCGTAACATATTTTACCGTAAAATAATTTCAATACCCGACTCAAAATGTTTGGAATAATAAATGATCCTAGATTTATTTAAAGTACAAACTCTATAACGATATGTCAAATGATTTTAAATTTCAACAATGTTCGTTCACCGTCATCGCAACTGTTTACACGATTCATAGAAACGTATGATTCATAATCAAATGAAACTGTTTGGTGATGGTGAACACGGTCATTAATACACGAACATAAAGCAATAAGATACGAAACGAGCCAGTTTATCATGCTTCACGTTAGTGCAGCCATACTCAACTTGGGGCCTGCGGGCCGCATGCGGCCCTCCAAGCTCTTTTTTGCGGCCCAAAACTTTATTATTACGAATAAGGTGCTTCTTAAAACTATTGGTTTGTTTATAAAATATTGAGCGAAATGCGCAAAAACATTTATCGGTCGCTACGCTAAATATCACGCTAATTTTTTAAATAAACATTTGCCATGGGCTTACTGCAAAAACAAGATAACTCCACTTTCGGCATTTTTGAGTTAAGTACACTTTTGTCTCCTAAATAGTTCAAATAAGTTGAGTGTGAACGAAGTTTATATTCATGATAAACGCGGATGGTCAATAAAAACTAACTTCATATTAATACAATCACAAAATGCATAAACAAGATGAGTGGCATTTATACCGAAATATAATCATAAGATTGTGTTCTGTTACCAATAATGTGTCTACCAAAACCAGATAAGAGACGTTTAACTTGCTAATAGTGTTTCTGCCAAAACGAAATAAAGGCTAGAAAACTTATTTTGTTGAATTTATTTGTTCTCAACATTTTGCTCAAGCTTTTTGTTTTGTCTAGAGCCGTCTCTGACCCTTCTTGATTGGTCCGAAATCGACAAGGTGATTACGTCACCCTTTTTTTTCACGATACAGCCAACCTTAAAAAACTAATAGATGATAACTCGTGATGACCGAATCACCGTAGTGAATGATTGATTGGTCAAGCTGTAACGAGCGGGGATGCTGATGCGCGGTAAAACGACCAGAAGCACATCTTATATCACCGAAACAACTTCAAAACACCAGCTTTTTGCATTGCTTGAAAGTATGGGTATAGTAGAGCAAACATTGGAGTGGTGTGTGGATTATCTAAGTAAGAGAAAACAAAATTTGAAAGTAAATAACATTTTGACAGAGGAAATTAATTATATCAGAGGTGTATCAGTATAATGGGTCCCCTGTTGTTTTTAGTGTATATCAATGACATTGTTGATTTCAAGGGTCAATGTGACATTCACCTGTTTGCTGATGATGCCCTAATATATTTTTCTTGTAAGGATTTAGATAACTTGGTAAGGGTTGTTAATGAAACACTGCAACATGTTTATAAATGGTGTTGCAATAATTTGTTGAAAATTAACACAAATAAAACAGAATGTATGTTGATAAGTAGCAAATATAACTATACACAGTTTGTTGATAAACAATACAACATAACAATTGGAGGAAATTCTATACAGTTAGTAGAAAAATTCAAGTACTTAGGGGTAATGATTGACAAGCAGATGAGATTCATAGATCATGCCGACACTGTTATCAAAACTATTGAATTTAAGTTAAATTTCCTATTTAAAGGTTTATTTGGCTTATCACAGTGGACTAAATGTATTATATATAATACTAATTCTACCTCACTTTAATTATTGCTCTTTTTACTAAATCAAAATGAATTGATCCGACTACAGAAGCTGCAGAATAGGACTATAATAATAATACTCTCCCTAATTTACCCCCTTACGAGTGAATTTTATTCCCAAAAGCTGAGCTTGTGCGGGGAAAGCGACGGCTATTATTATTATTATTATTTGCCGTGGCGCTCCAAGGCGACTTAAAGATGATTGATGGTGCCATTTGACTTACAGGTGAGGAAAACCCGGAAAACCTCACCCACCATCATCGAGACAATAATGCATGGCGATTTTTATAATCTGCATGTCATATCAACAGAAACTGAATTTCTATTAATACGGCACCCAAATCCTATACCGAACCATGCAATTTAATTAAAAATCCACATGGTCTGGGATTCGAAGCCCAGCAGTCTCTGACACATAAACTTGTCTATAAATGAATATAAGCGCGTTAGACCGCTACACCACCGACCCGAATAACTATGCGAATAATATTATCCTGTTCAAAATATACTTCCATTATTTTAATGCTTGAAACTTTGAGGTGGATGCCAATTAAAAGTCTCTTATTACGGAATGCGTTAATTTTTATTTATAAAATCAAACACGGGTTACTTCCAATGTACCTAAAAGAGAAGCTTAATTATCACTCTAATGTGCACAATTATCCAAAGCGGAACAGAAATAACTTTTATATTGAAACACTTGTTAAGAGTGCAACACAAAATTCACTATTTTTTAAAGGTTTAAATCAATATATAAAAAAATTAAATCAGTAACGTCTGTAACTACATTTAAAGTCAAAGTGACAGATTTCTTAATTGATGCATATTTCTCCAGAAACAGTAACAACCTATAAAATTTTAGTTAGTTTTAATGTGGTTTTAATTGTATCTAAATTATCTATGTTTTGACTTATATGTCTATGTATATTTTTACTAAATTTGTATATTGTGATATTAGCAAACTAGCTAAATAAAGGAAATAATAATAAATTAAACCCAAGTCGTACCGGCAGAGGAGATGCCTGAAAGGGAAAAAAAGCTTTGAAAATACATTAGTAAGAAGAAAGATTTACTTAAAACTTTGCAAATCAGAAAAGATTACGGTACCTGAATCTGCCATTGATGATAGTGACATACATTAAATATTATGAGTTGTATGTAGACAGCTAAAATTAATAAGTGACGTTTTTTTGTTTTTTTTCATTACCAATCTCCTATATAGATTCTTAGTTTATACCTTGTGAAGACTAATTATGTTTTGAATACCTGTTTTTCATTGGAGTTATTATTTATGAAACAGTTTGAAGCTTTTACTGATTTTTTATTCAATTTTAAACTTTTGAACAGCGTTTTGTCGAAACTTCAAAAATGTGAGTTATCTTGTTTTTCCAGTAACCCAACGGGATATATTTATGTTTTGTTTTATTTATTAGAGGTTCCCACTAACTAATGTTAAATGGATGGCCTAAATAAAGGGTAATCATCCAAAAATATAGCGGCCCGTGTAACATAGCAAACATACGTATGTGGCCCGAAGGAAAAAAAGGTTAAGTATGGCTGCGTTAGTGTATTAATAGGCATTACCTGAGAGTTTCATCTACGAACAGTTCAATATAACAATCACATTTTATATAAAATATTTTACTTTTGTCATTAGGTACTGACAATCTACAAATAGTTATTTATGCACGTCGAGTGCAAATAAACACTTTTTGCACGAGTTGCATACAATAGTTTTTCTACGTTCATGCAAAAACCAAAAAATGTTTTATTTAGGCGACACTAAGTACAGAAGAATAAAAAGCGTAATTTAATAGCAAAATAGTTAATAACTAATAATTAGCATCGATTAACATTGAAAAAGTACTATAACTATGTTAAGAAAAATTAACCGAAACTTTAGAAACAACTGTGTTATGAACAATAATTAAGCTTAAACGTTGTTTTTGCCACTAATATTAAAAGTAAATGTACGTACTATTATCAATATTAATATTTTTTAAAAAGTAATACAATCTCACAGAAAATGAAAATGGACTAAATATTTGGCGCGTCGATTTGAATATTTATGTTTGTCATGATCATAAAACGATGTAGTAAAATGACAGATGAGTGCAATAAAATGTTTATTGCACTGGTGCACATAAATATAGTTCAATAAAGTTTTTTTTTTATGCATGAACGTAGAAAAAGAAATATAAGACTGGTCCCGTTGACATAAGATACTTTTATTTGTTAATTATTTAATCATTGTATAATGAAAATAATCTATATCGTAATGAAAATATAAATCATGACAATAATATACATGTTGTTTATTTTAGTGATGGCCGTTACTACGAAGTAGTAAAAGCAAATTTTGAAAGAGCCGATAGAATGACGGTTGTAAGGACACTAACAAACTGCAGAATCTCCAATTACTACTTACTATCAAACTACAGGGATTTGATTTTTAATTAATAAAAAAATGCCCATAATGTAACGTAAATGGTTTTATTTAATCATATTTCTATATTACATAAATTATTGATAGATCAAGAAGTGTAAGTTATTTTTGTGTAAAATTATAAAAATTGTATTATCACAATGTGAAATGTAGGGTATTGTTTGTATAAAAATGGATAGATTTTTAAGAAAAATATTTCTAAATTCGAAGCTTGTACTGATACAAAACTTTCAAATCACTATATATTTTTTTATAATTACGTTAACCTCAATCTTTTTATTTAAATCTGCAAATGATTATATTAATCTTTTAAATAAATGTATTATTAACATTATTACTAATGTGCACAGATCGTATTTTTATATTTATTAGCAAAATGAAATTTTATTAAGAATAATATACCTTTTAAGTTTTAATTTTAAAGAGAAAATCTAGAACATTTTGAAATATAGTAAATCTCTGTTATTAACTATATTTTGGTAAACGGGACTTTACACAAATGTAAAAAATTATTTATAATAAAATAATATTCTGATACCTTAAACTTTCTAATTCTACACCCTTTCTAATTTAAAAATATCTTCCGGCACCTTAAGGTATATTATTAATCCTTTGTTACTCTACGAACATTTTGGAAATTAATCATATGAAGTTGTTTCCATTTTAATTCGTACATTGTCTAGTATTTTTACACAATGATAAAATATAAAATATTTAATCTGATCAAAGTTTGTTTGGATAAATATTGTAATTTGTTGAATTTATAACAATGCAAGTACGTATAATATATAATAAAAAAACATTTAATCAATTGTGTACTTGAGGGTTGATGAAGGCCATTGAATTTTTATCAATTTGAAAAGTACATTTTAAAGCGCATTTTTAAATAAAACTTGACCTATATCAGCAAATTATTGATGATAAGTAACATTTATTATATATTTTTTTAAATTTGAATAAATGAATGACATTAAAAATATTTTCACTGAGGGTTAATTTACTGTCCGAAGCTTTTTGCGAAAAAATAAAAACCTAAGATTTTTTGTAAATCTTTCATTCCACATCCTAAGATATCAATTCTTGATATTCTGTAGCTAATTTAAAGAAACGGAAATGTAAGTTACAATTATAAAATCTGTAATTTTCAAAATATTTTAATATATATATATAAATTTTTTAGAAATAAAATTATTTTTTGGTTAAAACCAAATCGTTGAATCAAGAATAATATAGTTTTTACTATTTATCTATTCTCGTTTCTAATTTTGAAAACTAAGCAAATTATGGTTCAGATCAATTATTTTCAGGCAAATGAAATACTTTAAAAATCTATCCAATAATTTCCAAAAACTTCTTGGATAATGTTTACCTATTTAGTATGAAATGTGGGGTATATAATTTTTTTCACAAATCTAACTTTAAAACTAAACAATAAATAAAAAGATGTATAATAAAACAATTTGAAGATATGTACAACTGTTGTCAAAATATGTTTGTGACAAAATAAGAAAGAATTTTTACACTAAACAATAAGGGTAAGTACCTAACTTTTCTACTACTTACAAAAGCGTGTAATATACTTGAAATTTTAAAATAATCTGCTTTCGTTAAGTAAATAAAAAACCTTAGTCATCGACCTAAGAATTTGAAATTTAAAATTTACCTCACCGAGTTATATTGTCATATTTAGTTCTCATGTTAAAATATATTTTTGTTAAATTAAAATCCCGTTTTCACTAGTTATACACGCTATATTAGTATGACGTAATTTTTGAGCCACTGACAGTAAACTTTTAACAAAAACAAACTATTTGACATATACATTTTATTTTTTTTTAGGTATTGTTAGTAGGTCGTAAAAAAGTAGTTTACAAGTTATATAACCAAATTATTTTAATGTTTAAATTTGCAATATCTCTCTATAATGAACACCTATAATTTCTATTTATTTTCTTTTTTATCTCTATCATCACTGTGAAACAAATTACGCCATCACTAATATACTAATATATAACAACACCTATTTTTCCAAAGCCAGTGCTGGTATTTGCTTAAAATTTCAAATTAAATGATTTACCTTCAGGCATTTTATAATTGAATGTAAAATCTGATGGTAGGGAGCTAGTGGCACTTTGTTGGTACAAATTTGTGCAAGGCCTATTCATATTTTTTTGTTCATTCTTGTCTTGTAGAAGATGGAAATACTTTGCTGCTGACGCACCAGCGATTGAGCGTCTGACGAAGACGTCTTAAAAAACCGTTGTAGAAAATGCTAATGTCATATATTTGATAAGATAATTAACTTTACATAAGACTTCATAGCTCAGGTTGTAAAGCACTCAACTTTGGATTTCGCGATCCGGTTTCAATTACTTACCGATAAAAGTAATGTTTTTTATTTTGCAAAAAATATGAAAAAATTAAAAAAATATTATAATCTAAAGCGTACAGTTAGGCAATCCGTTAATTTTCCGCTATTTTATTTTATACTATTTTGATAAAGGTTTAGAAAAAAAATTGTATCATCTTTAATAACAAAAAAGTTCTTGTTCACAGTTGTTTATCGAGTGAGAAATATCACTTGTACACATGTCATGTACAATATTTTTCCTAGGACCACAAAATTATTTCATAAGAAAAAAGTTAAGGCAGGAAATTTGGTTATGGAGTTTCAATCAAGAAGTGGCTGGTTCTAGGTTTGTTTTTTATATGCCTTATATTGATTTTGAAGAATTTTTAAAGTGTTTTACCAGTGGTGTTTTGTCGAAATTTAAAACATTGTGATTTCATTTACAGACATTTTCATATGATGATAAAGCTAAAATAATATTAGGCACAAAAAATGAACTGCAAACAAGATTTTTTTAAATTATTATTAAAAGATACATACCTACTGTAATTTTCTGGACCTCTATCAGAATAGAACAAAATAAATAACGGAAAACAGTAAACAATATCGTACGTATTTTTTTAAATTTTCATAGTTTTTAAGAATAAAAAAATGCTTTTACCGGAAATTGAACTCGGGTCGCGAAATCCAAACTTGAGGCCTAACAACCTGAGCTATGAAGTCTTATGTAAAGTTAATTATCTAATCAAATATATGAACATTAGCTGTTTCTACGTCTTCGTCGAGAGTTCCACTGCTGGTGAGCCTGCAGCAAGGAATTTCCATCTTCTACAAAACAAGAATAAATGAAAAATTTGTATATTAGCTTTGCGAAAGAAAACATACCTAAAAATGTCAATGGCTGGATTTTTTATAGCTGCGAAAAGTAGGTTTAATTATATTCAACAAGACAATTTTTTTTCTCATATGTGAAATCGTTTTATGAACACAATAATTAGTTCTTGAATGAGAATCTCGGAAACTGAACCAAATCGTCCCCTAAATTATACCTGATAACTGTCAATAGAAATAATTGACATTAAAAATTAGGTATTCCAACGACCCGTCAAACAATAGGTGCCTGTGGGAAGTTGTCGTATATTTAAGGGGGTAGCGTTTTTTTTAAATAATATTTTTATTGTTTGACACAATATTTAAATGTAATCCATTAATAATGATTTTACGTATAGAAGATCGCAACCCTTAGATATACAAACCTTACCACTGGTAATTCATTTGTTTGAAGTGCCTAATACGGCACGACACGCCCAACTATGTAAAAACAAGGGACAATCATATTCTTTCAGGGCTAACTACACGAGATCAGTTTTTTTTGCGATAAATACATGTTTAATTGTGTCACAGTTTTATTGTAAATGGCAAACAATTGAGAGTCCAGGGCAGTGAAAAAATTAAAAGTTGACCAAAACTTTTAAAACATTGTGTTAAAGAGGAAAATAATCTGACAGTAGTTGTTTAAGGTAGAAATTTTAATATTTACGGCGCATATTTATCACTTATTGGAAAAGCTTTTGCCTAAATGACAGAATTAATGACATATTGAATGCTTTAAGAAGAAGACTGCAAGAGTAGGCGTGTATTAGTCGCTAAGATAGAGATTTTGTGCTTTTCTCGTGCACGACTAACATGAGATTCCTAGGTACAGTAGAAAAAAAAATTGTCAATTTAATTGAAGATATACAAACGATTCAAAATTTCAAATTCTTCCATTTTAGTGTATTTCCTTATATTGATCCTTATTTGATTGACTTTGAAATTTAATATCAAACTTTAATAATAAATAGTCACTAGCCAAAATTTATAATAAGACATATTTCTACAACTAGACGTTTTTTAATGATTTACAATTTGGCTTTGCTTGTATAAATTAAAACCGAACAGAAAAATATTTACATTTACATAATTAAACTGCAAACTCAATTCAAAAATGTTATTATAACATTCCAACAGTGCTGTAATTAGAATTGGTTTTATTTGGAATTCTATTTAATAGATTTAGAATATTTTAAAGAAATTGGGAAACAAAAATTGTAACATAAATATTTTTCTTCATTGTAGGTACTTATGTGTTAATTTTATTTACAATCTTATTGTTTCAAGTCCACAGAGATTTTAAGGAAACAAACCGGTACGAATAAAACATTATTTGTAATGAAGTAATACAATATTTTTTGTGAAATATACAGTATTTTTCCTGTCTGGTATGCAGTTATAATTTAAAGGGATATAATTGGCAACACTGTGTCAGTTATGTTACTGCAACAGGAGTTGCGAGATGTCAATGAACACGGGAAGCGAGAAGCATAGAAAGCTCTGTTGCCTTTTTATCTGGCCGAATAAATTCTGTCAGATAGGAAAAATAATTTGTATGTACAACATTGAAGAGCCACAAATGTTTATCACTAATAATGAAATTTGATATAAACTGTGAATATCTTGCGAATTATATAGCTTCTGATTTTGAAGATATTTTAAAAAGTAAAGTAGATTCTCTAAACAAGTTTAAAGAAAAAGGGTTTGAATAAGACTCCTTTAACAACCAATTTTATTTTACGTATAATGAATGACTATTCTCATATAACAGTAGGTACAATTCAATATTGTATAATTTAGAATTAGCTATGAAATAATAGGAGTTCTCTAAAAAATCGGTATTTAATAATACATGGATGACAAATCAGTAACATTTTGAGGCAACACCAGATAATTAAGTATCACTAACAAATGCCCAGTGTCAAAAATGAGTTTCATATAATTTCAAAAGTGAAGTGGGAACTTTTGTGAATAGAGTTTAAATCCATTGTAAAATTAACAACCCAAAACACCGCTAAAAGTCTTTATTCGATAGTCAATCATAGTCCATCTAGATCGCATATAAATTTTTTTATCAACATTTGAGATAAATTTGGTATAATCAAAAAGACAACTCTAAATAATATTTATAACATAGATTAATTTAAAATTTTGTTATTAGATGCTATTTGTAAAAATTTCAAAATCTTCAATGAAAAAAAAAATATATATATATATATTATATATATATATATATATATATATATATACCGAAATAATAATGTGGGCACTTCAGGAGTACTAATCTATAAAAATTGGCTCAATGCAATTTGCTCGTTGTATCTGTATTACAAAATTTGTGTTAGTTTTGATTATAAAAAATATATATTACCAAAATAATTGTATATTTTTAATATCGAAAGCTAAAAGCAATAGTGAGGTAACCTCAAAAAAATCGATTTTGAGTTAACTATGTCAAACGTAAGCTAAAACCGACCTTAGTTGAATGTAACTTTGAGTTATCTCAGCCAAAATATTTAAAAATCCTAGAAAAATACGAAACTCAGTATTCATTACATCATTTTTTTGGGGTTTATCTGACTGTTGTTTCAGGTATCGATTATTTGGTGCTTTGTGAAGAGGGGCATGTCCAGTGTTTGGATTTCGTTGTCTGATTATCGTAGAACGTAACTGAAAACATGAGTGGATAAAGGGCCGATGTGCATTTTTTTAAATTGGTGGTTTTTGTATAAATAATCTAAAATTCATTTTAACAATTTTCTGTTATGATATTCTTTCAAATTAAATGTTACACCTATCCAAATAAGATACTTTAAACTCAAATATCTTTAAAGTATGTTTTTGTTACATAGATCCTTCATACACTTGTCTTCAATTGTTTCGAGGTCCATGGGGACGACTTCAACCCATGTTTTTATATTAAAGGGATTGTGACAAATACAGTACTTATTTTTTTCTGTTAGGCATACGACCAGTATATAAGTTAATAAAATGGCAACAGGGCAACAGCCAGTCGTCGACTAGAATAAGAAGATATGGTGGGGGGATATTAGCCGAACCGAATTATCAGTGACAAAACTAGAGTATAGCGACAGCGGGGATATCGTAGTTGCCACATGTTCACTGTGAAAGCACGGCTATGCCTAATATAAAATAATAAGAACTGTATATTTAATAAAATATAACACCAAATATTAAAATTCTGCAATGCCTACTTGCTCATAACTGTATTTTGAAGATTCAGTAGTCATTTTATTATCAAATCCAATTGTGTAAAAAAGATTTACAATTTTGCCAAATATCTAACAATATTTGTAAATTCTATAAAAATGTGAACTAAAAAGGATCTCGCACTTTTCTTGTTGAGGTTAAAATTTCAGTATTATTGAAATATAGTAGTACGTACTTTCGACCTTCTGAACAAAAGCGTCCATGGGCACACTTCATTCATCCTATGACTAGTTTTTGAAGTTGCAAATTGGACCGTTTTAAAAACGTCGCATTTCTTAAAACAGTATTTTAATTATAGATTTTAACAAGAATAATGCTGTACCGATATTAAACAATTTTTTTATTAAAACCTATAACGAACATTATTATCAGTTACAGAGCTTGATATTTATAAATGACTTAAAATG
Source organism: Psylliodes chrysocephalus (assembly GCA_927349885.1). Taxonomy (NCBI): domain Eukaryota; kingdom Metazoa; phylum Arthropoda; class Insecta; order Coleoptera; family Chrysomelidae; genus Psylliodes; species Psylliodes chrysocephalus. The sequence continues at coordinate 67,814,192 of OV651813.1, forward strand.
GGTCTTTTAATATATAGTACTTATTTTTTTCGTGTTAGGCATTCCACTAGTATACAAGTAAATACAATGGCAACAGGGCAACAGCTAGTCTTCGACTAGAATTAGAAAATATAGTGGTGGGATATTAGCCGAACCAAATGTTAGACAAAAAGCCAGAGAGCATACGGATACCTTTTAATAATTGTTGATTGGATATCGTAGTTGCCACATGTTGGCTCTGAAAGCACGGCTAAAATTAATTACTGTTAAAATTGTGCAATTTTTTTAAATAAAATATAATTTTCCCCCACTTCCCATTTTTGGGCAGTGACGTCATTGACAATTTTTTTAAATAGTAACCCCAATTTTTTTTTCTTGATTTTGTTAGATCTTGCAATTTCCTACTCGGAAACATAATATTTGAAATATCTTACATAACAATTTTTTTTTGAATAAAAGTCATTTAAAGATCAGACACATAAATTTTATTTTATTTTAAGAACACAATAAATGAATAAAAGATAATTATTTGTAATTAAGTGCCTAATCTAACAAAATAATAATAATACTATTAATAATAATAATACAAAAAAAAAGAATTTGTGAAAGTGATGTTCTCATAGTACATTAACTTTTCAACACTAACTCTAGGAGAACAGTACAGAAAAACAATGCTGTTGGATAGAGTAATAGAATACATGCTATCCCACTTAATGGTAGGGTGTAACTATGCGTCCAATCACGGCAGGCAGACACGTGAATCGCGTTACTCTTTTTTTCCACTAACGTCCATATAAAGCGTGTGCCATAAAATCGGATTCATATGGGATTTTTTTTTCAATATGATTGGAAAAAAAACGTCTTAGGGGAATCAACTCTGCTTATTTAAAAACTTAAAGTATCCCATATTAAAGTTGGCTACTGACATTAGTTGTGTCAAATTCGCATTTTTTTTTTTTTGAAAGAGATATTCCGACTCAAAAAAATTTTTCATACATCTCTGTAACTGAAAATTTTACATTAATTGAAACTGCTTAAAAGGAACGAGATGACAATTCCATACCATTTTTATTAATAATGTTACGAATACGAATAGGAAAATAGGTTACAACAATTCTTGTTATTAATGAATCGTATTTTAATAAAAAAAAATTGAATTTGCCTTAATTTCTTGGAAGAAAACTTCATTTTTGAATAATTATTTTAATAGTCGTAAAAAATAACCATACTGTCGAACATTATTAACAAAAATTTAGTATGAAATTGTTATCTTCTCGTTCCTTTTTTATAAATGCAAAATTGTCAGTTATGGGGGTGTATTATAAAATGTTTAATACGAATTTGTTTTCGAAATATCACGTTCAAAATCGGTATGTTGACATAAAAAGTCAATAGAAACAAGTTTTTCTAATAATTCTCTTTTTAATATTTCAAACAGGCCGCTTTTGAAGGATTAAAAAAAATGCGAATTTAACAGATAACTTATATGAGTAAGGCACTAAGATATGGAATATTTTAAATATGCTGAGGCAATTGCCCTACGACGTTTTTTTTCAATCGTAATAATAAAGAAAATGTTCATGTGGATACAATTTTATAGCACACAGTGTATAATTAATGTATTATTTTTATTTTGCTTGATGCCTTTATTAACGTATTGCATATCTCATACTTTTAGAACCAAGCCACAAATATATACCTATAGTTTATAAACTATATACAGTATGATTTAAAAAATATAAACATATTCGACCCAACGCTCTACTACAGAGAGCTCTCGTTAATTGATGAATTTTGATATAGGAACATGAACTTAAAGAGCTTAGTTACCGAGATACAGGGTGTTAAAAGTTTTAAATCAAAATCAAAAATTTGTCATGAATCAAAAACATCTTTAAATATTTTTCAAATTTGATTTACCAAGATATATACTAACTATTAAACATTTGAGTCGTTACACATATCTAAGTACATGCAGACTTTTGTTTAAAAGCAAATTTCTGTAACACTGTTCATTTTAGCTCCATAAAAGGTTCTTACTTTTTTAATTAAAAATAAATAGAAATTTAAAAAATAATCAAAAATCAAAAAAAGTCTGTTCCAGTGACGTAAAGAAAAGGGGGAACATTTTCCACTAACCTTTATAGCGTGCCACTGGCTACATTTTTCAATAGTTAAGGTAGCTCTCTGGGGTAGAGCGTTGTCGATTGAATATACTAACACCCTGTATACAGGCCGATAATAACAAAACCACCAAAAATTCTATCTCAGGGTGATAAAGAAAAATAATTTTGATTCCTCATATTTGTCATGTTTTAGAAACTGATCTAACAGCCGTATTCACCAACAAAAGTTATCTGGCTATCAGAGGGTTAGTCAGTAAAGTATTTTTTGGTATTCACCGACATATTTTACGGCTATCAAAGAGTTCAAGATAACAGCTAGAATTGGGGCAGTTAAGAAATTTAACTCACTGAAACTCTATGATAGTTATTAGATGTAACTTATTATTTGAGTTATAAAAGTAGTTGACAAAAACAAACTAAAGGATTTTTAAAGATTAGGTATTTCAAGAAATGGAAATACTATATTTTCATAATTTATTATTATCTTCCTACTTGTGTTAGTTTAAAACCGCATTGGTCTTATAATATTCCAAAGATTCCAATTTTTTTCTTCTTCTATTTTATCATCAAATATCTGTGCTAAAAATATCTAAATAAATTATATTTTTTATGATTAGTCACATTAGCACATTTTTATGTTCTTTTCTTTTTCCAGAATCACTAATCGCTATAGAAACTGGAATATTTTAGTTGGAAATCCCAAAAATAATAAAAACGAAGTAATCGTCAATTGTTACCAACAAAAAATTTGTTACTTTTCATTAAACTAGTGTTAATAAAGAGAAGCCTTATATTTTATAACGAATACAGAAAATCACTATCAGACTGATTCGTAACTCATTGTTAGCTATCACAGTTATAATAGAAATGGTGAATACGGCCGTAGAAGTTGATATAATTTTTACACTTTATTATGGTTAATTCAAAATAAAGTTTATAAAAACTTTGTCAATATATACAGTGCGGGTCTAAAGTCCCTCTCCCCCATTTATTTTTTGAACCGTAAAATTTAGAAATTGAGATATGAACCCATAAAATAACCTTGATTTTAAACGAGAGTAGTACGCCAGTAGTAGTAGTACTTTAGACCTGCACTGTAGGTATATCTAGAATCATACTGTATGTGGTTTATAAACTATAAATTTTGAAATTGTTTTAAGTCTACTATATAGAGTTTACCAACTTTTTCACTTTTCCACATAAGAAATTGATCAATTGCAATGTTGCTATTTCATCATGATATTAATTTGGAGAATATTTAAATCTAGAGTAAAAATTAAAATTATTTACTTCACTTTACTAATTTTTTTTTAAATAGAATTAAAGCAATATTCTTCGAAAATACCTGTAATCAAAATATCAAATCAAAAACTATTCGGCATGGAGTTGAGTCTGACACTTTTTTTCAGAAGGTCGTATCAAATTTTGAAATTTTAATCGGGTAACAATCCTCCATAAGGAGGATATTTTGGGAATAAAAACAATTTCCCCAAGCTCTACAAGAATCGAAAAAAAATCTTTATTCTATGTATTCGCTAATCTATATATTACATTTTCTCCTTTTAACTGTTTGTTGCTATTTAAAGTGATCAGTGACAATATTTAAAATAGTTTTGTAAAATAATAAATAAATACTGTTACAATTGAATGAAATATGGAAAATACTACTCTCAACATTCATGTAGAAATCCACTACTTACTTACTGTACCTAGTGGTAAACACAGTAATTTTTTGAAATCTGACATAAAAAAGGACTGCTTATGGAGAAATGAGCTTCGGTGAAATTATCTGAATCTTGCAGTCGATGACTTCTTGAACAATAGGATACAACTCAATCCTATGACTAATTTTTGAAATTGCAAATTTGTCATTTTTTAAAAAGAGCGTTGCCTCTTAACAAACTACTATGATTACAGATATTTTTAGAGAATAATGCTTTATTGATATCACACAATATTACCAGTATTTTTCGAAAATAATGCTTCATTCAAAAAACATTTTCAGTATAACATATGAGGTAAATTATTATTAGTAACAAGGTGTCATAAATTAGTGAAATTTTTACTTTAGCATGAGAATATTCTTCAAATTAATATCACGCTAAACTAGCCTTGTCTTAAATAATCAAAATTACATCATATACAGGGTGAATCAAAAAGTTGGTGAACCCTGTTTTTATTAAAATTTTACCCATTTTATATCGCATGTTAAAAAAAGACCTTAAACGATTTCGAAATATGTATATTATGTATGAATAAAAAGATATCAAACCAGAAAAAATGCTTTTTCCATATATTTGAAAATAACGTAAGTTAATTTGAGTATTTTTTTACATTTACTTTATTTTGAATTTGTTAATGAAATGTCAAAATTATATGAACTTACTATGATCGGTTTTAGAGATATGAGGTATAAAACTAATGGCACGTATGAAGAATAACAATTAATCTCACCAACATAGGTAGTTTTTTGCATACAATTGCAATGGTTTCTTTATACCCTAAACATCAATAAATATTCAGTATTTATTTATTTATTTATTTACATTAATTTAAATGACACAGTATAATGCAAAACTATGGAATATATTGATTATTTTGAAAATAACCAATTTTTGTGAAAAATCCTGAAATAGGTCGATTTTTTTTGAGCTCATACTTTTGCATCAACCTGTATAATTTAAAGTATTGTAGATGGATACTGAATATTTTTGATATCAAATGTATGAAGACATCGTAGAGAATACTTCTTGCAATTGTGTAAAAAAAAACACCTCTGGGAATAAGTGATGAGGAAACAAGTTTAATTGTTCATAACGAGCATTAAATCTCGTATCTCTATAACTGATCATAGTAAATTCATATAATTTTTACACAATATTAGCAGACTCAAAACAAAGTAAATCTGAAACAATTACGCATTTTAACCAATGAGACATGAAAAAAGCATTTTTTTCCGATTTTCGCGTTGCATACTTTTTGAATCATACTGTATATGGTTAAAACTATATATATTTTAAAATGGTTTGTCTATTATTAACATGCGATATAAAACAGGTAAAATTTTATTGAAAACAGCATACAGGGTCTACAAAGTTTTTGACTCGCACTGTGTAATAGTCCCTAATTTTGGAAACTTAAGCCAAGGCTATTTCAGCGTGATATTAATTGGGAAATTATTCTAAGTACCATTCAATTTTCAATAATTTATTACTCACTTTGTAACTAATAATAAATTAAGTCATATATTATCTTGCAACAAGAGCTGCAAACAGTTCTAGAATTAGAAACATGGACGTCTGTCTAGTTGCTGAGAAACATTTCACAAAAGAGTCCTTCATCCAATTTAAAGGATATAAAGTCCATCCAGATAATGCGACAAAAGACGTAAGTAGTTATAATTAAAAAAATCCATTTTACTATTAAAAAGTTGAGTTATTTGTCAAAAATATTCATGAAGAAGCATTGGAAAACACTCCCGAGATTAAATGCAGAATGAAAGGTAATAATTATCCAAAAGAGATCAGAAATCATATCTCAGAAAAAAAAAATGAAAACTAGAAGAACATGGCAATAATCTAGAGCACCAGATGATAAAACAATTTAAACAATGCAACACAACAGTTAAAACGTGAAATACGGCGTATTAAAAATGAGGCGATTGACGAATACGTAAGTGAATTAAATAACGATTATTCACTCTGGAAAGCTACCAAACGATTAAAAAGGCCTACTATATATAACAAAAAGAAAACAGATTTGCGCAACATTTCGAGAGTACCTTCCAATCCAATAATAGTAGATCTTCAAGACTGGATTGAACTAACACAAGAAGACACAGTTGTTAAACCTACCTCTACAAAAGAAGTTTATATCGAAATCCAAACAAATATAAATTCGAAGAAGGCTGTGGATCCTTATTACTGGGAAAATTTAAAAATGCTTCTACGGAAAGCCATTGTTAAAATTACCAATCATATCAATGCGTCCTTTAGACTAAAGTACGTAACAAAGATGTGGAAGGTAGCAGAAGTTACAAAAATACCTACGCCTGGTAAACTTCCTCTAGAAGTTACTTCGTACAGACCCATTTCCTTGTTACCAGTTATCACGCAACTCTATGAAAAATTGCTTCTCAAGAGATTGAAACCTTAATAGAAGAAAAGGACCTAATACCCTCCCACCAGTTTCGCTTCAGAGAAAAACACTCGACCATCGACCAAGTTCATAGAATCACATATATCAGCGAGAAGTCCCTAGAAGAATCAAAAATTTGCTCCACCGTCTTTTTGGATGTGGCTCAGGCTTTCGACAAAGAATGGCATAAAGGACTGATTCAAAAATTGAACACGTTCCTGTCACGTTAATACTCTGAACTATTAAAATCCTATTTATGAGAAAGGTATTTCAGAATTAAACAGGAAGAAGCCTATTCCGACCTAAGATAAATTAAGGCAGAAGTAACTCAAGGTAGTGTACTAGGTACACTACTTTACTTGTTGTATAGCAGATATATTCCTAATCTTGAGCCCAATACTATCGGAACATTTTGCTGATAATACTGCAACTAGGGTTGTCACCTGTCCTTTTTTGAGTTTGACTAACAGCGCACATAAGTTAGGAACCATTTTTTTGTAGAAGCTCGGTAAGACGAAGAGTTCTTTCATTCCGACCGACGACCTAGAAGCTCGGAGGAAAGAGATGAGTACGAAGATTTCTGTCGTTCAGCCCGACGACCTTTTTTTTAGAAGCTCGGTAAGAGACGAGGAGTACGAAGATTTCTTTCGTTCAGCCCGTCGATCTTTTTTTTGGAAGTTCACTAGAAGGATGAAGACTTTTTGTATACCAGAGCCCCTGTCAGCGTCATTGTCCTTTTTCACTTTTCTAAAAGGTGGCAACCCTAACTGCAACCCTTGCTATTGAAAAAAAATCAAGACACTAATAAGAAATTGCAAAAATCTATAGGTCAAATTAACACCTGGACGAAAAAATAGAATATAATTGAATTAAGGCAAATCTGATTCCTTTTGCCAATATAGCAAAATATCTGGATGACACTTGATGCTAGATTTCGCTGGAAAGTCCATAGTAAAAAGAAACGCGAAGAGATTGGTATAAAATATAAAAGAATGTATTGGTTGCTAGGAAAAAATTACAAATTATCCACACACAACAAACTGCTTCTTTACAGGCAGAAATTGAAACCCGTATGCACCCTGGTACTGCCGCAATACTGATCTTCATAGGAACCTTAAAGTAGAGACTGTTGAAAATAGAAAACAAAAATTTGCCAGTAGTCACCAACAGCGACTGCTCCAACATGGGAACGTTGAGGTTATCCAGCTCCTCAACAATGCCAATCTAATAAGAAGACTCAAGAGAACCAAGTCTTTTGGGTTAGTTCAGCGATGTTAGATAAAACAGAGTATAGTGCGGTTTAGTAGTATACGTTAACGGTTGTATAACTAAATAATTAGACTCTAAGGTACAGTGAGTAGAATCTTGGTTTATGAAGATTTTCATCTTTAGATTGTATTAATGATAAAAAATGTTTCTTTACTTGGGGCATTTATTAAATAACATATCCTGGAAATATTTTTCAGTAAAGCATTATTCTCGAAAACTATTTGTAACCATAGTAGTTTCTTAAGAGGCACGTTTTTTTAAAAAATGGCCATTTTGTAACAATGGGCGTCGTTATATAATTTTCCAGGAAGGGGCAAACAAAATCTAGTTTTTTGAATTTAAAAATTAGGTTAACAAAAACCAGCAATACCTTTATTTGTTAAAATAAGTATCAACATTAGCAATACTGGGGTGGTGAAAGTTTTGAAGAAAATTAATTTAGAATAAATCAAAGGGTTGAAAATTATTTTTTTTAGAAAGTAGGTATATTTATTGAGAATTTGTTAAAATTAAGTTGGAATTTAGTATTTTGTATGGAGAGAAAATAAAATAATATAATGAAACATTATAAAAAAAGAGTGAAAAGAAATTTTTATATGCAAATTAAAAGATAGAGACGCAGAGACAGAGCAGAGAAGAACCAGCAGAGAGTGTGATCAAACTACAAGGAGCACAGCAGTAGAAAATGAAGAGACGAATTTTAAATTTAATTTTTGTTTATTTATGAAATTTTTTAGAAAATTCGTCCCAATCCAGATTGAGATATGTTTTTGGTTGAAAATTAAAAAAAAATTCCATATCAATACAATAAAAATACATTCAAAAAATTAAAACAGGTATATTTCTTCAGAACGAATTTTTTTCCTGATTATTTAAAACATTACAATCATAATAATTTAAGGGAGTTACTTGCCCCTCCTTGTCCCTGATAAACGACGCCAATGTTTGCAACTTCAAAGAGCTGCATATTAAAAACTAGGCATAGGATCGAGTTTTTAGGAAGTCGACAACTGTAACATGTCAAAAATTCAAGAAACTTCAGCGATACCCGCTTCTCCACAACGCGGCTGCCTTGGTCCTCTAGGCTTAAAATGTTTACAGGGTTGCTAAGGTGTTTTTCTTTGCAACCAATTCAGTTTTTATAGCAACATTGGTCAAGTGTTACATAACTGGAAAGCTTCATTCATTCATTGATCACTTCCCTGGGGTAAACCAATAGTAGTGAAACACTAAATTAAACGAATAGAATTGCACTTTTCCAAGATATTTCCTACAGATGTTACCTGATTAGTATTTTTAAACAAGGTGGAAATAACATTTCCAGTTATGTAATACTCAACTTATGTAGAAATTAAAAAAATAAGATGGCGGCGTTACACTAAAAGCTGACGTCCCATAAAGTTAGTCTTAAATAATACATAAGACAATCTTAAAATAATTACTTCATTGGCTTAAAAGGAAACACTTTGTTGTCAACTTTCCAGCTACCCTGTATGTATATATGAAAAATGAAGATCTTCGATTGTAAGGCCAAAGAAGTAATAAAAATAAAGAACTAGTTTTCTGTATATGAAATTTGACTTAATTATAATTTGTAATATATTCTCGTAAGTACCTATATGGTAATTTTCTTATTAGTAATGATTTTGAAGAGAATGTATTAAAATCGTAAATTTTGTTTTGTATATTTTAAAATATGAGGAAATTATATAACAAAAGAATTCACAAAAAATTACTCAAAAATATAAAAATTGATGTAAGCCCATTTTAAATGTGTATATGTCGTAGGCTCATATGAAATTCGTCTTTTTATGAAGTCATTTCACGAAGCGTCGGCATATTATGTAAAATCATGAAGCTACACAATATGCCATGGCTTTTCATGAAGAGCCTGTAGCATTTCGGCAAATTGTCTAAATTAAAATATTGCGGTTTCATAAAATGCCCACAAAGGCATATTGTGTTTAAATGGATCTTCTGAGCTTGTTACCAAGACATTGGATTATATAGGGCGGGTCAGCATAAAACAGAGATACAAAAAATGCTGCAACCATAATATTAATACTTCCACACCACCCTAACGTTTTATCGTATAAAATACTTTATATCGCTAAAAATATTAAACTATTTTAGTTTTTTTTGATTATGTCCATTAAATTTGAAATCGATACCTCAAACCGTTCGGGATTTATGGTGGACACACAATTTTTTTTTGTCAAAACTTATTTTTGGTAATGTTAGAGCAGCTAGTCTGACAGTTTTAGACAAAAAAAATTTTTAACCTAAACAATATTTACCCTCACTTTGTGTGGTGTGGAAGTAATAGAATAAACATAAATATTGAATGACTTTATACAGGGTTTCCCAATAAGAACGCGCGATCTTTGGCAACAGTGCATTGCAAGGTTGAAAGTCACACACGCGTTATCTTTGCCAGGAGTATTCAGTTAGCCTTGACATTTAATATGGAGAGGTATACAATCGAACAATGTATCGAAATCGTCAAAATTTATTACCAAAACCAATGTTCTGTTCGGCAAACGTTCCGCGCACTTCGTCGAGTTTATGGTGTCCATGATCGTCCTACCGACTCCTCAATTCGCCGTTTAATGCAGAAATTTGAAGAAAGTGGTTCAGTGGCAGATCGACCAACGCCTGTACGCCAACAAAGAGTGAGATCCGTTGAAAATATTGCTGCCGTTCGGGAAAGTGTGCATGAGAATCCGAGACAGTCTATTCCGCGTCGTGCTCAAGAGCTTGGACTTTCGCAGATGTCAACCTAGCGAATTCTGCATTATGACTAACACCTTCATTCATATAAGGTGCAATTGACTCAGGAATTAAAGCCCAATGATCATAGACTGCGGCGTGAATTCGCTAACTGGGCGCTAGAACACTTGGAGGATGATCATGATTTTGGGAAAAAAATCATCTTTAGTGACGAGGCGCATTTCTGGTTGAGTGGCTTCGTTAACAAGCAGAACTGCAGAATTTGGAGCGACGAAAACCCGCGGGAGATTCACCAAGTGCCACTACATTCCACAAAAGTAACCGTATGGTGTGCATTATGGTCCGGCGGAATAATCGGTCCTTATTTTTTCGAAAATGAAGGAGTTGCACTTACTATCGACGGTGAGCGATATAGAGCTATGATAAGAACATTTTTATGGCCTATAGTGGGTGATATGAATCTGAGAAACACGTGGTTCCAAAAAGATGGAGCAACCTGCCATACTGCACATGCTACAGTTGCATTATTACATGAGCAGTTCGACGGGTCTGTTATATCGCGAAATGGCGACGTCAACTGGCCGCCCAGATCATGCGATTTAACTCCGCTGGATTTTTCTCTCTGGGGTTTCTTTAAATCTCGTGTCTATGCCGATAAACCACGAACTGTTGACGCCCTTAAAGCCAACATCAGACGCGAAATTGCTGCGATTGAGCCACATCTGTGTAATGAGGTTATCGAAAACTGGACTCGCAGAATTCGACTCACCAGGGAAAGCCGCGGCGGACATTTAAGTGACATAATTTTTAAAACATAATGTCACTATGTATGTTTTAAAATTAATATTAAATTATATTCGTTTTATTGAAACTTTTTATTTTCTTACACTTTGTAGTTGGATCGTTCTTATTGGGAAACCCTTTATTAAGAATCTTAAGATCAATATCCGGCAACTGAAATGGCCAGCTGTGTAAAACAAATTGAAACCAGTTCTAAAGCTTATAGTACATCTAGTAAGATCTAAACGCACTATATACGGATTTAACCTACAAATACACCTAAATAATTATTATTATTGGGTCCACCCTATATTATCTAGCTTTGGTGTTTACGTTCATAACATAATCTTAAACAATTGTTTATGCCACTGCTGGATGTTGTATGGTATTTTGTTCGGACATGACGTATAATATTTGCTGTAGTATATATTAAACAACTTATTTTCATTACTTTCCTCTATAATAACCACAAATAATAACAAAATTACTATCAGTTTCAATAAAACCAGGTAAATTTAACACGTTACACAATCTGACGACTATAAATCGTTACTTCACAAAGTGCCGACATTTAAATTTAGTCAGATTATGTTACGACATAATACGCCGAAAGAATGTAGTCTCTTTACGAAAAGCCTCGGTAGATTGTGTATCTTTATGATTTTACACAATATGCCGACGCTTCATGGTGTGACTATGACCTTCATGAAAATACGAATTTCACTATAAGACTACGACATAAATTTTACGTTAAATAACAAAATGCGAGGTTCAGATCTTTTAATTACTAAAACAATTTACAATTTTTAACAGTGGGATTTCAGTGAGAGCTGTTTTAAATTATGGGGCTGTCTATAAATTAAGTATGTGAAAGAAGTGACAAGCGCCATAAACAGATATAAAATAATTGAATGTATTGTTCACAACTGAATAAAAAGAATATATTTTAGCTAATTTTTTTATTAAAATAAAAATATTACAAAAATTAACAGAAAATTTAAACCTCTATTTTATCTCCAATTTAAAAACAAAATGTTAAAGTTATAAAAAAACAACATATCGTGTTATTAAAAATATATCCCAAAAATGTTTTGTAAATTTAATAAAAAACAAAACAAAAAATTTATTAAACAAAATAGTTTTAGACGACAAATTATTATTATTATTATTATTATTATTTTTACTGTATAACAAAAATACAATTTTAACATTTTATGACATATTTCAGGAGTCACAACGAAAATACCGTATAGACAGCCACATTTCAATAAAACAACGTCGATCTTAATTATTATAATTTCAAGATTAGTATTTTCATTTAACAATTTGATTCTAAATTTATTTATTGAAAGTAACATTGCCACTGAAATTTGACACATCAGAAATAACAACACTTATATCCGAATATATATAATTAATTATATACACTTATAATAGAATAAATCTATTTATTTTTCATCTTAATATACCTCTTTTCAAAGTCAATTAACAGCCAAGAAAAATTTTTAATGGTTCTCAAGAGTCCATCGCTAATCAGTCCAAACACTCCCAAGCTCAAAAATTTATATAAAATTACCCTATATCACATTCAAAACCTATCACCTATCGTAATTGTCTTCTTGGACCCTATCCACAGCAACATCTTGCTGTCTAGATTCTTTCCTTTCGTCTGAGTCTATGCCATGAAGAATTTCGTGACATAAAGGACATCTGTCTTGGACATATAGCCATTTTCGAAGACAGACACCATGGAAAAAGTGTCTACATCTAGTTATTTTAGCGCTCTGCATTTCTTGGTAACATATGGCACACACGTCATCTAATAACCTTAATTGTTCCTTATCAGCTTCTGGTAAACTCTCAATCTTATTAACAGCTGTTCTCCGCTTCATAAAAACTGACCATCCAGCTTTAGCATCACACCATATATTGAAATAAGCATGTACGCACATCATGGCTGCTCGAATAGCACTACCACTTTCAAACATAAGTATCCATGCTCCGTTGAAGAATAGGAATATACCAAAGCAGAATTCTACTGTGTTACCGAAAGCTCTAATGTAGTATATATAGTCATCTAGCTTCTCCCAGAAAGTCTCTCTTCTAGCATCAAGTAAGAATAATGAATAAATAGCTAGAGAAACAAATACCTTTACTATGACCTCTATGCTAAAAGCAGTGACAGCTAGTAACCAAGTAGAAATTTCCTGCGTTTTCCATAAGAAGTACATTAATAGTATTGGTAAACCAACTAATACTCCACATACCAGTAAAGCGTGAAGATGTTTTCTTAAAGAAGGATTATGTGAAGCGCTTAAACTCATTAAAAGAGGATTAACAACGTTATGAGTAAAATGTAATAAAGCTGTAAAGAGCAAACAGAAATTCCTACATAATCTTACAAATCTAACTTCAGGTTCTAAGCCTGTAAGACCTGTTTGTAATGCTAGAATATAGAATACAATAGCTGATACTGTACCAAAATTTTTATCATTTTCATCATCAGTTAATAATATCCATTGGAAGAATTTACCAATGTAGTTACAAATGTATGAAACTATACTCGTTATGCCAAGTACTGCTGTTAATGTGTCACATCCTGTTACCATTAGAAATTTTAGTAATCTAAAGTATGGTGAGTTGCCATCTTCAATGTCCCAATAGCCAGATAAAAAGAATATTCCAGCATGTTCTAATACCCTCAATATCCAAAATGTTCTTAACACTTCAGGTACGTTAAGTCGTAGCCATTCTGACTCTACTAGAGCTGACATACCGAAATTAGATACGATATTTTTAGCTTGAAGATAACCTGAATAAACAGAATGTATAATTTGAAATATAGAATTACACAAGACAAATTTGACTAGTGCTAGAGGTACCAGCGCTGCTATAATCGGTATATGATTCAGTAAAAATGTCGGTATGGGTAATACCACCAAAACAGATGGCACCAAAAAAGCTATGGGCAGAATTTTTTGTATTACAGGATTCCTCGGTCCTAAATGTATGTTAGTAAAGATCACTGCTAACAAAAACTGGAAAAAGTAATTCTGTATTATGTTAAATATGTAGACTTTGTGTTGTATAAGCTGTTCGAGATTCAGCGAAACTACATTGATAATGTTTAAAGTTCGATTTTCAAAGGTCTCTAGATTTAAAGCAGAGTTGATTGTGTTCACGTTGGTCCAATATGAGACGATTACCAGCCCAACTGACATAAGGTACATGTAGACTACCATCAGATGCTTGGTGCTTAACACGAACATGCAGATGGCAAGGAAGCAACCTAAAATAGAAAAAAATATGTTACTATTATTATTATCATCACCATCATCATCATAATGATTAAAATTAAATCGGTCATATAATCCCTTTGCATCAGTCGGGTTTTCAAAAGGGTTTCAGTACTTCAACAGCTTTGGCACATTTAAGTGACAATATTTTCAATAGTATTGATAAGAAAAAAGCAGGTGTCCTAGTTCTACTAGATTTTAGCAAAGCGGTTGACACCATTAATCATAGTCTTCTTATATCCAAGTGTCAATATTATGGATTTGATAGAATTTCATTAGGTTTCATAAAAACATACTTAAGTAAACGATCACAGTTAGTTACAGTAAACGGTCAGAAATCAACATCCATTCAAATCAAATCTGGTGTACCACAAGGTTCAGTCCTAGGGCCCCTGCTTTTCTTACTCTATACTTCGGATTTCTACAAACACGTAAATAATTGTGCAGTCCAATTTTTTGCTGATGACACTCAGCTGTTCCTCGATTTTTCGTCGAATGAAGTCATTACTGCAGTTGATAAGATTAATCAAGATCTTAAAAAAATTGATAACTATTCGTCTGATCATAACCTTCACATTAATGCTTCGAAATCCAAACTATCATTATTCTGTAGTAAAAATGTTAGACACTATATAAAGAACAATACAACTCTGATGATATCTGGTGAATCTATTCCACATGAAACTGAGTCTATAAATTTAGGGTTATACTTTGACGATCAAATGAGGTTCAGTCAACATGTCAACTATGTGTTACAAAAGTGTTATAGTGGTCTTCGCTTGCTTTATTCTAATAAGCACATCCTACAGAACCAATCTATAAAACTAAAACTTTGCCAAAGCCTTGTAATTTCAAAAATATTATATGGAATTGTTGTGTATTATCCTTGTTTAACAGCTGCTGATCGTAACCGTTTGCAAATTATGCAGAATACATGCTGCAGATTCGCAAAAGGACTTAGAAAATTCGATCATATTTCCCAAGCCTTCTCCCAAACTGGCTGGCTAACTGTTAATAATTTATATATATTTATGTTCCTTTCTTTTCTTTTTAAAATACTTTCTACTGCGTCACCATTATATCTTATGAACAAATTAACTTTTAGATCGTCTACGCACAATGTAAACATAAGAAACAATTTTAATTTATCAATGCCTCGTCACTCTAGTGCTATTTATAATCGTAGTTTTTCGTATAACGCGGTTGTTCTGTACAACACTTTACATACCGATATTAAAAAATCACGATCTCTACCTGTTTTTAAAAATGCTTTAAAAAGGCAACTCTTTATTAGTCAAATGTAAACTGGTAGATATAATGAGCTACTAATGTAAAATTGTATTGATAAACTTTTAATATTATAGTTATTTAAATGTATATGTTTTGTTAGGGTTAGGTGTAAGAATAGCCACAGGCTAAACCTCGCCCATGCTAACTGTACAAAAATGTAATTATTTTGTGCAAATAAAGACCCGTTATTATTATTATTTCAAAAACAATATCAGTGAGAAAAATTAAATTTTCAGTACACAAAAAACTTTTATACTAAAAATATATTTTATTAATTTCTTTATATAAGACATTTAAGTAACTATGAATAGAATAGAAGACCTTAAAAACGCAAATTAAAAAAAATATTTTTGGTTATTGACCTATGTGTTTTTTTAATGAAACAATTTTTCATTTGTTTTGAAGGAAATAAGAGTAAAAATTGACATAGTCAAAACTTTAAAAATATTTTAAAATGTAAGATGGTAACATTAAGCTTGATTATTAGGCTATTAATATAAATTAAAATGCCAATCCCTAAAAACCGACTCTGAATAAATGTCCGTACAAAAAACACATAAGGCGCCAATCTTAAATCTAAAAAGGTTTGGGTGATTTTTGCACACAAAGACATTACAACTAAGAGACTAAATTGTTTACATTTTTATGTGACAAATCATTATTCCCACCAGATTCTCGTTTATTGCGTCTTTGCCGATTTTATCAGTCTGTCAAAATTATTTGGAGAAATTACTTTCGAAAAATAAAATCTGATGTGTCCTGTAACTATAATTTTATATTATATAAATAAAAATATGTTTTTAATCAAATTATTCTTTGAAGTTTTAATATAAGCTAAATTTTTTATTAAAAAATCAATATTAATCTAAACAAAATATTAGGGTTTCGAAGAACTCCGTAAATACGGCAACGCTGAATATCTTATTTTACGAATTTACAATTTTTATGAATGAAATGTAGTACCGTAACCAGCCGCAACGTTGCCAATCAGGTCTAACAGCTATTTTGTATTTCTGACAATTTCTGTGTGACTTTTATTCATTTATAAAATACTATTTTTGTGAACTTTTGTGAGAAATATAAAGAATTATGGTACATGCATGTGTAGTGTTCAAAAAGGTAGATCATTTAAGTCGAAATGTATGGTTTCATCTGTATTTTTAGGTTAAGATATGTTGTTTTCATTTGAACCGGTGGAGTAGGGCTTGTACAAGATTTGATACAATTTCTTATAGAATTTAAATTATATAGGATCACATAGTAAATTGTTTGAGAAATGATTATCCAATCTAATTTTTCAGACAATTTACTGCAGATTTGATAATATACAATTTAAATTGTACAAGAAATTGTATCAAAAACTTGTGTAGTCTACAGTCTTAAAACAGTTTTTAAAGTGATATTCCTTTTATAATTTAGTAAATTTTTCTTATGCCAATAAATAATTATTGAATAGTGGCAAAGAAAATTTAACGTAAAATGTAGAATACCTTAAAAATGATTTACCTATTGAGCACCTATACATATTTTTTATTACTCTATTTAGGTTCCCGCAAGATCCTGAGAAAAGAAAACTTTGGTTTTCTCTAATAGGAATCCTTGAAAATCAGCCCCTTCGTAAAAACCCAGAGTTGTGTTTAGAACACTGTTTTCCTGAAAATGTTTTGGTACGCGCAAATGGTACTAGATATATTAGAAAAGATGCAAACTCCAGACGGTGTGAGGGCTTTCTATTTTTGGATGACTTATCCAACAGGTAAAAATACAAAATATTAATTTTTTGTTTACCTCTAAACATTATTTATTACCTATATGTATGAATATCTAATGTATGGGTTTTTAGTTCTGATTCAACTGTTTTTGGAACACCACCTGCTGCAAAAAGAAACGTTGCAGTAAGTTATAACATTAATAACTAAGCATAAAAAAATGAAATGAAATTTTAGTTAATAAAATTAAAAAGTATTTTATATATTTAAAACATTATTTTAAAAATTTTTACAATTTTTTTACGATATTTTTTGCCATACCATGTTTTTTTGTAATTATTAATTAAAAAATTATATATTTTTAGGACAGTGTTTTATTTAGATACCCCTACCTACTTAATGTTAAATTAAAATTTTAAATAATTTTGGTTAACATCATACCAGGCAAATATATAGTAAATGCCAATAAACTATAAACCAATAAATATTAAAAATCAAAATTGAATTCGCTTGTATTTGAATTTACTTGTACTTGGATTTACCTACATGAAAAATCAGCAAGTATCATGCAAAACTATTGTCATATACTCTGAAGGCAATTCTCTAACCAGAAATCAAATCACGACTGGTGAAAGACTGTCTAGAAGACCTGACAGAGCTAAGTAGTTAAAATAAGGTGACCTTAGCCTGGGTTCCAGGCCATGAGGGATATCAGGGCAACGAAAAGGCTGACGAATTAGCCCGAGGAGGCTCAGATAAGGCCATGACAGGCCCCAGACCCTTCTGTGGAGTTGCTAAGGCATTGTGCAAGGCATTCATTAAACAATGGATGCAAACAGAGTCTCAGGAATGGTGGAACAACTATCCAAGACTGAGACAGGCCAAACAGTTCATCAAGGAACCATCGGCCAAGTTCACGAAAGACCTACTGGATCAAAAGCGTCAAATCGTTAGGATAACAGTAGGCCTTCTTACTGGACACTGTCGCCTCAAAAGGCACATGAGTGTCATAAATCCAGCAGAAGAAGCAACTTTGTGCAGGTTCTGTGAAGAAGAAGAGGAAACAATATTCCACGTCCTGTGCCAATGTGAATGCCTGGCTGGAACGAGGTTTCTAACATTGGGCGAAGAAAAGCCAATTGCATGCAACTACATGCGGGAGCCGCTGTCAAAGCTACTAAGACTAATAAAAAAGACCAGGCTAGAAAACAAACAGGAGTCCCACAATAGATCTGAAAAGGTCGCAGTGGACAAGGACAAATAACGTCCAACTCATAATCTAATCTACCTACATGAAAAAAATCATCATAATTATATTACTAAAAAAATATACCTACATATTTACGTATTTTTTTAACATACTACTCTGACAATACTGGTAAGTTTAAAACTCTACGCCACACTGGCGAGCATATTATGGACACTGTTTACAACGTTGCCAGCCGGTCATAAGAGATCTGTCTTTCTCTCTTCCACTCACTAACAATTTTAAAACAATAACAGTCCGCAATTGTATGGGATTTATGAATGAAACATTTTGTCTATATGTTGTAATGTCTTTGTTTGCACATAACGTGTAAGTACCTCTGACGACTTGACATAAATCTAATTTAGCCAAATGTTGACTTACGTGGTTTTTAATTAGAAATATTACCAATGTTATTAATAAGTTTAGTCAGGGGCCAAGAGGTTAGAAAGGGTAGAGGTAACATAGGAATTATTTCCCGCTGCGCGAATTTTGCCAAAACCGAAAAACTGGGTGGAAGGAGTAGGGAGATGTTCTGGGCTGGACTTAAATATTTGTATTGTAGTACCTAATTTTGGTAGGTAACTAAAAGAAGAAAAATTATGAGACTTTTTTTGACTTCATTTATTAGCACGATTCATTTATGATGAGGGCAATAACACTTTATCAATAAATAGCTAGTAGGTAAAGGCCAATTCCACCGTTGTGTAAAACAAAGTTTAAATTACTAAACGAAGTTTAAAATGACATTGTTAATTTAAACTTCGTTTTTTGTTAATATAAAAATGTCATTTTAATCTTCGTTTAGTATTTTAAACTTCGTTTAACACAACGGTGAAATCGACCCTAAGTAAAAGTTTATAAAATTATTGTAACAAAATAGTTATTTGTGTATTAAGAGCAGAAAATAATACTTTAGCTGTTGAGACAAAAAGTTATCGAAACAGCCAAAGTACTTTTTACTCGAATTAAACATAAGATTTTTTCTACGATCACACCAAACTAAAATAAATAATTAAATTTGATTAGAAATGGGTTACCTTTTCTTTCGTTATATTTTAAGTTTATTTGACATAAGCCTACTCTTCGAAGGGAAAAAAAAAGTTTTAGTACTTATATGCTGTTAATTATTTATGATTTAATCATTTAATTACACTGCGCGTCAGAGAAAACGGGCCGCCTAAAAAATTTACGAAATAATTCATCTTTTTAAATATATCTTATTTTTGTAACAATAAATCTATTGTGTATTAAGTCAGTAATTATTTTAACTTGTTATCCGATGTTACCATAAGTCACAAACGAAAAAAAAAGCAAAAACATTGAGAAATCATAAATTTATTGAAAAATTACAGTTACAGTTTGCTTTGCAATAATACAATTAAAGAGGCAATAAATAGTGAGGATCACTTTTCAATACGGCTTATTCCCACCCCGATTCTGGATGACACTCCTCATTCGATTTAGCATAAAAATCAGCAAGGTCTGAATGTTTGCTCGAGGAAAAGTGGTCCATTCTTCAATAAGGTCCAACCGAAGCTCTTCGTGTGTTGTTGGAACAGGTACGCGGGGTCTTACACGCCTTTTGAGCTGGTCCCAAACATGCTCAATAGGATTAAGATCCGGGCTTAGAAGAGGCCAATCGACTTTGGGAATGCCAACCTCTTCAAGGTATTGTATTACCATCGTTGCCGTGTGTAGTCGCGCGTTATTCTGCATTAGCAGCAAATCATTGCCAACAAACCCAGCATATTGCATTACATGCTCTTTTGGGAGAAAATTATTAATGCATAGGCAGTAAAAGTGTTATTTCTATGACCGAGAAGTGTCACTAAAAGTGACCTTTAATGTCAATCGGAAAAAAATATTATTTTTGCTTTACAATGCAAAGGTACGAAATCACTCTGTCCAGATCAACATATTTTCAAAGTAAGTAGCATACAGTATCGGCAAAGCTGAGCAGAACTCAATTAAATTGTACTGAAGTACTCAGTTTTTTGGTACTAGTGAGTACTGTCATCCAGATGAGTAAAAACTTTTATATTTTCACTTTTTGAAAAAAATTTAGTTTTCAAAAGTTTTTAGTTTAAAATTAATAATAAACCAAATAGAAGTTGAATCTCTTTCCTTAAGAAATAATTTTGATTTTAAAATTAGTTTGATTTTCAGAACTTTCTGTTCAAGCTAACTACTTTAAAATTCTTTGTTTTTAAAATACAATGTTTTTTTTACATTTTTATCATAATTTCACTAAAGCAAAGTGATATTAAACTTGTGTTTGGATTATTATAAGTTTTGAAACAAGCAAAAACTTTTATGAAGAATAACATTTTTTTGAAAAGGTGAAAATTAAAAAGTTTTTCCTGCTCTTTTTCAGTCTATGTTACAACATGGTTGGGCCGTATATACATCATAACAAAACATAATTGAATGACACAAGAACTTACATAATTGTAAAATTCAAACGTTAAGAAATACAAACTTTATCGTGTAATTAACCAAAATAAAACAAATATGCTACGCATAAAATTTTGAATGTAATTAGCTTTCAAATTAAGTGACAACATTTTCAATAGGTAACAGTTTTGTATGCTGCTATCGAGAGTTAAAATCAAAAGTAATCCAATAAATAGTTATATTGCCGAAATCTCCTTAAAATTATCTTTCCAATGACGTGTCATACTTGGCACTTTCCCTATTTAACTTGCATGGGTTAGAGTAACAGAGTGTAGGGGCATGACGTATGACAGTTAATATGATAAAAAGATGTCCTTCAAACTAAAATCGATCTGTCCGAGCGTTTTTTAACATCCATGATATTAATACCCAAAACCCCCATCAAGTTTTCGTTGGGTCACTTTGTATAAAGAGAGTATTTATATTAAAGAAAATTAACTTATAAATAATAACCTTTAAACAAAATATAAATTAAATGGATCGATCTCATATTATTATAGAGAAATACTAAATAAATAGTTTTAAAACTATTAAAACCAGTTGTGAAGTTTGAAACGAATAAATTGGTAATGAAATTGATATTTTTGTTATTCGATTGTATGTTACTCTTTCTAATTCCTGAAAAAAGATTCCCCATAAAACAAGAAATAGTAAACAGTTTATAATAATAACCTTTATTTGCTACTTATAACATGTACCAATGACCAAGTCCGGTTCTGTTTATTTTCAAATAAACAAATGAATCGGTCATTTGAGAAACACCATAAGTTAGAAAAGTAAAAATTTGGGAAATTAAAAAAAACTTTCTTAAATCGTCTGTGTGTGAGACAAAGTACTCATTTTTTTTTCTAAAACTGCGAGATTGGTTTTTCTATTTGCTACGACTAATGGAATTTCTCGTTAGAATGTGCACCGAAGTGTTAGCAATTAGAATCTGCCATTTTTGGAATATAATAAATTTGTGACTTATGGGCTTACTCAAATGACTGATTCAAATATGGCCGTCAATAGAATCTTTAAAAATTAAATAACACCGAAATAAATGTAAGTTTCCTTTATCGCCGTCACACTTCGCACTTTTATTATAAATAAAGCTTTTCACAACACATGTTGGCATTTTAAACGTTAATTTTCAAAAGTTAAGTCACTAGAGTACCAAATTAATTCTCGTTGGCACATTAAATTTGAACGAACAACGCTCTGACATGTGATGTCCTCAACTGTGATTGGTGGATGTGAATAATTTCGAAGTGGGATTATGCGCAGTGTCTTATGTTCCATCTAAGGTTTGTATAAACTAAGGTCAAGGGTTAGTAGTTTAATTCTGTCAAAAGTAGACAGGTATCAGAGTATCAGAATGTCAGTGTGAATATACAGGGTTCGACCGATTTAAATCATTCGATTTATATCACGAGTTAAAAGAATGATTTAAATTAAGCGATTTTTTCATTTTAATCAATGACTGATTAAAATAAAAAATATAAAATCAGAACATATATTTATTTTACAAAATATAATCAAAATACAGATTAAACGAATACTGTTACAAATACAAACTGCAAATACAACGGAATTCTTAATATTGAAAAAATAATATATATTTTTTAAATTCAACACCACTAATTTTCATTACAATAATTGAACAATACTATTTTTCCTGCTTTCTTCACTCCTAATTTATTTCGTAAATTGGAGTAAACAATTCCAAACGTAGAAAATACTTGCTCTACCGAAGCTGATGAGGAGAAAACACAAACATTGTTTCAATATAGGAAGAAGTTTTGTAACTTTAGGAATATTCCGTTGTGAAACTCACCACTATAAGGCACTAATACTGGATAATACATTTTCTGAAAACATAACTGTTGAAAATGGTTTAGTTTTGGCTTCAAGTTTTATAATGAGGGGTAGGAATCCACTATTTCCATTACATTTCTTATACAGTGAGCATCATAAGTCTTACCCCCCCTAACTAACTCGTTACTGGGGTCTTGTTAGGAAAATCGCCGAGACAGGTCAATTTTTGATTTCTACAATGTACATTTTTGCATGATTAGTTTACCCTTAATTTCATCCCTTACTGGAGGGTAGCAACCCTTTCGAAAAATTTAAATGGCATGGGGTGGTGAGTGATAGCTCATTTGAAAGGGGGTTTTATTCTCTATTCAACCGTGCAAAAAATTTTGAAATTTGCTTCATGTTTAAAAATAACAAAACCTCACAAAATAGGAAAGCAACTAGACTAACAGTGACCTTCTAATGGCAAAAAGTCTTACTTCACGTCTGAACCAAAACCGAAATCATGCAGGGCCGAATTTTAAATCTAAGGATGAGAGCGCTACGTTAATTTCCATTATTCTGAAACAACAATTAGTCGAGAATTAATGAAGCAAATTTCAAAATTTTTTACACGGCTGAATAGAGAATAAAACCCTCTTTCAAATGAGCTATCACTCACCACCCCATGCCATTTAAATTTTTCGAAAGGGTTGCTCCCCTCCAGTAAGGGATGAAATTAAGGGTAAACTATTCATACAAAAATGTACATTGTAGAAATCAAAAATCGACGTGTCTCGGCGATTTTCCTAACAAGACTCCAGTAACGAGTTAGATAGGGGGGGGGTAAGACTTAAGGTGCTCACTGTATAATATTTAATGCTGAATCTTTTCTGTACTAGTGAATTTAAATTTGGATTTGGTTGCATCCAAAATATAAGCCACAAAATGATAGGGCCTGTTTATATCGGTTTTAAAAATTTGTATTTGAGCCAACGATAATAATTCTAATTCTTCCTTGAATTTTCTTTCTAATTCCATCCAGACTTCTACTGCGTCAGATAGAAAAGCCTTTTCTTTCTGTAAGTCCCACAGCTATAGGCTTTAAGATGTTTATGTAATCTTCAGCTGATCGTTAAAGACCAATATTTAAAACGTTTTGGTATATTGTCGAGTCTTTTTTTTATTTTACTCACGACTTTTAATAATTTCTCCCATTGCCTTGAATATACCTCTAAACAATCTGACATATTATTCCATCTTACGTCGTTCAGAAACACTAATGTTTTCCATCTTGCCTGCATGTATTTTGCTCTAGCCACATGACTATTTCTGAACTACTTAATAATTTGTGTAACATGTTCTTCTTTGATATTTATTTCTAAATCTTTGCATAATAAGTTTAAAATCTGAGCTCAGCACATGGTTCCTAGTTAACACGGTGGCCTCTTCGTCCGTTGCTAAGGAAGGGCATGATGTCACGGAATGAAAAATTTAGTTGACAGAAAATTATCTGCGGTTCGTACATTAGTTTTTTAAAAAAATTAATATTTAGTGTTGTTTATATTTTTATTTTTGGACTATATACCTGTGATAGAGTTTTTATGAAATCATTAATTTGATCTTTTAAAAGACAAGCTACAGAACGGCATGGAAAAATCAGGTAATTATTTCCATTAAATTTCAAATGAATTACGTTTAATTTAAATTATAAAGAGAAATATTATTGTGTGAATGGTTTATTTGAAACATTTTGGATTAGGGTACGGCCTCTGAGATGAATTTGGATCACACTTTGTTTATATCCCGAATTATTTTGAAATTTTGGCAAGTCCGGAGCGAGTCGTAGTGTTGCTGTTGGCAAACAATTTTTACTTTTTAAATACAAAAATCTGACCAAAATCATAGAAGAAATAAGGGAATGAGCCTAAACTGAAATTAAAGACTAGTGGTAAGATTTAGAGTATTATTTTGCAAATATTCACTATTATTAAATTAATTGCAGCTTTGTCCACCCTACATTTAAGATGAGATGGTTTCTTACAAGCATTAAACACAAAGAAAAGCAAGAAAAGTTAAATGGCTTTACTAAAAGAGCCTACATTATTGAAAAAACGGTTTGCTACAGGAAGTTTTTAAAAAGTAGTTACAAATAATTTTATAGAAGAAAACAAAAGCATGTTGGAGTTGAGAAAAAAAATTTGTAATGCATTCACGATAAGATATTTGAGTAAAAAATGCTCTTTATTACCTCAGAAATACTCTAAAGTATCCCTTGCTGGGAATTTCAACTTGACAAAAGTACGCTACTAAACTAAATCTAAGATATGATCTTTTGGTTGATTTATTTAAGTATTCGAAGTATATGTAATGTTAAATTGCCTGTGTATTGTATGTATATAAACACAATAGATAAAACTGTTTTTCTCTAATTGGGTACCTATATTTATAGATTATAATAAAACTGGGTTGTTCTATTGTTTTTTTTTTTTAATAAATTATAGTGTTCACATAAAAAAATAACTGGAAACTGACAAAATATATATATATATTTTTTTTTAAATAAATATACATTGTATTTTAAGTCCAACATGCCCTTGTTTTCTTCTATAAAATTATTTGTAATTACTTTTTACTAAAAACTTCCTGTAGTAAACACTTTTTTCAAGAATATAGGTTCTTTTAGTAAAGCCTTTAGAATTTTCTTGCTTTTCTTTGTTTAAAGCTTGTAAGAAACCATCTAATCTGCTTTTAAATGTAGGATGGACAAAGCTGCAATTAATTTATTAATAGTGAATGATATTTGCAAAATATTACTCTAAAATCTTACCATAAGCCTTTAATTTCAGTTTAGGCTCAGTTCCTTTATTTCTTCTAATGATTTTGGTCAGATTTTTGTGTGTAAAAAGTAAAAATTCTTTGTCAACAACAACACTAAGGCTGGCTCCAGGCATGCCAAAATTTAAAAATATTTCGAGATATAAAGTGTGATTCAGTTCGGAGGCCGTACCCTAACCTAAAATATTTAAAATAAACCATTCACACAATAATATTTCTCTTTATAATTAAAATAAAAAGTAATTCATTTGAAATATGAAACAGGTATATAGTCCAAAAATAAAAATATAAACACCACTAAATATTAATATTTTAAAAACTAATGTACGACCCCAAGTAGAATATTTTCTGTCAGCTCGATTTTTCATTCAGTGACGTCACTGCGTCCTTAGCAACCGTGACGAGGCCACCGTGTTGTCTACGAACCGTGAGCATCCATAAGTTATGATTTTAGGGTCTACTTTTAGTTTATCTATTTCTTCTCATAAGTGCCATGTTTTTTTGCATTATCTGTTTGTGAAGGGCACAGTAGTGAGTGTTTACTTGTCTGTCACAGCTGTAACAACTGCCCTTGTGTATTACTAATAATCGAATTAAATTACGGGTTTTGAGCTTACATTAAATTGTAATTAGATGAAACAAAATGGATTCTATGTATTTTGAGGTGATCTTTTCGAAAAAAGGCAAAACAAAATGTAGCAGTTTTTCGAAAGTGCCGAAATTTTGGATTTTGTCAATTTTTCAATTTTGCGCAGGCGCATGTCGGAAATAAATCAATATTTTTAAAACGCAGTTTACGACATTTGAAAGCTTAGAAAAAATGCTAATTTTTATGTCTCTTGAGAAATTTTGATCCGATGCACCGTTCTCGCGGTATGGACGATTGAAATTTGTTTAGTATTTTGAGGCGACGAAGGTCGAAAAATTGAATTTGTTAAATGTTCAAACACTAAATTCTTTATAACATTGTTAAAAATTAAGATATTTGAAAAAACAAAAATGCGTTTTGAACTTAAGGGATGTGACTAGTGATTCCCAGAAGGGGACAAGAGAAATCCCAAAATTGGGCATATGGCGAAAGGGCAAAATGCACCGCGGTCCTAATTTCATTGTTTGCCTATAACGGCCAAACTATTTGAATTTTTTTAATGCCACTTACAAAGCTTATTCTTAAATGTGAAATCTTATGTGTGTGTAAATTTCACCGACATCGGACCATAATTGGCTAAGATATCAAACAATGAAATAATTTTTTTTCGAAAGTTTGAAGTGGCAGAAAAATGCCAAAAATGCACCCAATGGCTCAAAACTTTTTTTTTGAGTACTCTATTGTGTCTAGAATACGATTACATTACGAAAAATTCTGCAAATATATTTTATCTAATTTTTTGACCACTGTTCATTGAGTGACGACCAAAATACACGGTTTTTGAGAAAAGTTGCCTAAAATTGACAATATCTAGTTTTTTTGTCTGAAAATTGAACAAACCCAAATTTCATGTCTTCTAAATGTGTATACAAAGTTTAAAGTGTGTATGTTTCTTCTAAGTTGTAGAATTCTCCCGACAAAAGTCCCCGCGGGATCAAAAACTCGTATATACACTACATTACTGTAATTTAATTTTTTTGCGTTTTCCAGTTTTAAATTTCTTACATATCTAAACTTATTAGGCTTAAAATTTATTAAATTGTATTTTACTGACTTGTTATAAGACGTTTCTTGAGTTTTGTGCAAAATATAGAATTACCAGATATTAGCGAACAAAAAGCAAGCTTATCACCAAGTTGGAACTCAGGCTTAGGATTAATTTCCTAACATTTTTAAAGTATACCTTTTTGTGTATTTTTTTGTGCTCTTTTCGATGGCGAAGTTAGTTTTTTCAAATATATTTTTTTGTTAGATGTTTTCGGAAAACCCGGAAAAAATCATATGGGAAAAAAATTAAAAAAAAAACTACGCGAATTCCCGAAAAATTATGTCAGATTTCGCCGCGGGACTTATTTTATTTGAGAGCCAACAAAAAAATACGCAACTTCTCTCATGGGCACATATTATGTCTAACATTTATAATTTCGCCACAAATTCTTCGCAAATTTCATGTCCATGGTTCTGATCAAAAAAACGAAAAAAACGACTTTTTGGTAAAAGCACTTCTGGCGGCGAGAAATTCGCCATTAAAACTACCTGTGCAATGAATTTCCGAACTATTTTTGCCTCCTCTTTCGAATGGTGCATTTATTTTCACTATTGGAATGATACTTGCCCAGATAATTAGCATTTTTACAATGGAAAATTCTGGAAAACCCGGTTTTTCCTAATTTAAAAAAAATTGAAAAACTGCTACATCTTTTTTTTCTTTTTTTCGGAAAGATCACATCAAAATACACAAGGTCCTTTTTGTTTCATCCAATTACAAATTAATGTAAGCTCGAAGGGGCTTTTTTCGTTATTTAATTGGACTATAAGTTAGAAAATGGCATCGAGACAGTGTAAACAGGATGTTGACTCATTCTGTTTTATTTGTGTTGAATTTATTAAAGAAGCAAAAAATCTGCTTGGGCAACAAATTTAAAGCTTTGCGAAACTTATGAAGCCTATTTTTACCTCAAAATCCGGAATCAAGGTAAAAAATGGGTACCTTAGTTTGCCTGTGTTAATTGCAAAAATACTTTAGAAAGTAAAAAACTAAAATTTTAAATTTTAAAAAATATCAAAAATATTAATGTTCTATATTAGTATTTCTTTTTATGCATAAAACTTAAAATACACTAGTTGTTTTTGTTATTTTTAGCCTGGTATCGAGGGGCAAATCGACACATGAAGTTTGCAGTGGAGGAAACCTAGTCATCATGTGCAAGACTGTTATTTTTGTATCGTTAATCCTAATTTATTTTTCCAAAATTTTAAATTTTTAACAAAATTACTTTTTGAAATATCGTTGTCCGAAAATTATAAGGGTTGCTGTATTCACCTTAAGGAGTTACGATAGTGTGAAAATGATACTGGAAAAGATAAAATTTACGGAATACAATTGGGCAGTAATAGGTGATTTTAAGATGGTTGGTTTTCTGATGGGAATGCAAGGTGGTTACACTAAAAACCCTTGTCACCTTTGCTTATGGAATAGCAGATCAGATTCATTACATTACCAACGGCATATACGGCCTGATCGAGTCGAATTTCAGATAGGAAAACATAATGTCGAGTCGGAACCAATTGTGGAGCCTAAGAATATATTGATGCCACCGTTACATATAAAATTGGGCATAATGAAACAATTTGTAAAAGCTCTGGATCCAAATTCTGAAGCTTTTGAATACTTAAAGGAATTTTTCCCAAATTATCCGAAGCTAAACTAAAAGAGGGTATTTTCGTCAGACCATAAATAAAACAAATAATGAGCAGTGATGATTTCACAGAATTCCTCAATGCTCATGAAAAACAAGCCTGGTAGTCATAAAGCAGTAGTTAATGGTTTTCTTGGTAACAACAGAGCTGATTGAAACTATGCTTAAAAGCTTTAAAATTATGGGCTGCAGAATGTCCCATAAATTTCATATGGTACATTGGGGTTTAATACGTGAAAGCAAATACAAAAATAAGAGTACTACTATAAATATTCATTTTTGAACTTGATTTTTTATTATTTTGCATGTATATGCTATTGTTTATTACAATTCTCGAATTAAAAGACTTTGATGTTCAGCAAAAACTTTGATAATAGTAATTAAAAATAAAATTTTATAAAAAAAAATATATAAAAATCAGTAATTTTTCTTGAAAATTCAAAAAATTGCTTTAGTTTCTACAGAAGCAAACTTTGACTAAAAAACTATTTTTTCTTTTATTTGTAACAGAAGAAACCAAAATTTCACATGCAGAAGCCAGACCCAAAAATCGTGTCGACCGGTGATTCACCATTAATAGACTTTTGCTTATATTCCGTTAAGAAAAAGATAATAAGACCAGGTTTTTACTGTTTCTTGTCAGAAAACAATTCACTTTCTAAACAACGTATACAAATTATAACATTCCATTTGAAATTTTCAAGAAAACTTCAAAAAAATGATTAATGTTTAAACAGCGTCACCTTGTGTTCGTTTTACCAATTGAATCAGAACTATATTGAAATATTTTACTAAACAATCAATTTGCTTTTTATCGATACTAAGTTTTTTAAAATCTGATGAACGACACCGTAATTGCAATAGTTTTATTAAATTAAGGTTTCCAAGCGTCCCTACCAGTTATTTTTTAATAGAGCAAAAAATTGTTCAAAATTACCATTATCATATCATTATTAGACATTTATAGGTGAACAGTGATTTTTTGCATTACCATAGCGAACTAGGTCCTCTAACGGTTCAAATAGAAAGTTATAAAACAATTTCCAGCATTTTATCTTTACCGACTTTTTTTCGAAGTTGTAATATAAATAGTTTTTGAGATGCAGCCGCTAAAAGTACTTAATCAGACATAGATTTCATGTATAAGTAGGTTTAAAACTGAAAAATCTCGGAAATTGAATGTTCTACAGAGATTAACCAAGAGTCCCTTTTTTGTGACAAATTGCGTGAGGAATAATTATTAATCTTAACTTGTATGAAATATACGGTGTTCAAAAAGATTTAATTTAAGACTTGATTCTACGCCAATGGGTTATCGTAATTTATTGAAATAGAGTGTGGTAATGGCGATTATCTAAAATGAACATATTTTTAAGTTAAAATGTTTCTCGTAAGGGAAGATAATTAGAGAATATATATTTATGAAATTCACTGTATCCATGTAGAATGAAAACTGGGACGTTTACAAGAAAGTCATACTTAGAAAATTTATAAAGACTGTTTTCAAAACAGCTAACTACACTGCTAATATATTATGGGTGAACTATAAGCTCAATCGACATCCGGCACAGGTACTCGAAACGTAGTTCCAATCAGGGACGGTTTCTCCATTGGCTCATTTGTGCAGTGAACACCCAGTTACATTTCATAAAAACATATTATTTTAAAATAAGTAACAAAAATATTAATACAATTTTAATAATTTTATTGTTTTCATACGTGTTATCTATTTTTGGGTACGCCACTGCGATCTAGCTAATCGCGTTTTTGTGGCGCGCCATTTTTTTAAAATAGCGTGATTTAAATGATATAAAAACATTTTCATTCTGTTAATATACAAATATAAAATTATTAACTTAAAATTAATCAAAATATGACGCAAAGTGCCTCCACTTGTCATATCACAAAATAGACTTTATTTCGTTATCAAATTCTAAAAATCAACATGAGACAATTTTAATTGTGAATTGTATAAAAAATTAAATAAAACTGCGACTTTAATAAATCGGAAGTATATGTGTCAATTCAACAATTGTTACCGAAAAACGTAACAGGTAAAAAAATTACTATTATTTTTGAGGTTATGTTTATTTCCAAAATACAGTTTATTTTGTTTTTTGTTTCAGTCTACAGAATATACCCAATTATGCAGAGAGCAATTTTTTTTTGTTTCCAACAAAATACAAAAGAAATTTTAAAAAAGTATGACAATTTTATTAATATATTTTATTAAGGGCCATTTTTTTCACCAAGTTGAAAGTTACTACTTGCTGATTAAACTATAGGGTTATTGTTTGTTAATCTGTCAAGTAAACTTACATGTAACTTTACTCAGAGTTGAAAAGATCGACCCTTAAACAAGGATAATTTATTGACTGTAGTACAATTTTATATGAATAATTGTTTATTTTGTAGGTTGTCCCTTGAAGTTATAGAAAAATGCCCTATCTATAAATGCCAGAGGTACTGATAAACACTGTCAGACTTACATTACAGTTTTTTAAAGACGATATAAAATATTGTAACGAAAGTCTAATTTATTTAAAGTTTATTTATTTAAAAACACACTATTTACAATTTATTTCAGACGTACTATTGAATTTATATAATATTTGAACACTAACTAACAATTCTAATTTATTTCTTACACTTTTACTTTTCAATACAACGTTCTATATTAAACTAACTCGGCGCTGTTACGTCGGCTATTTATATTAGTCTAACTCCGCTACTGGAAAATGCTAGACTTCGCGAAGATGACTAAACGGCACTCCCCGCCATTCTAGATGTTTCGAGTGAATCAGCGGCATACATTCGAGACGTATTCTGGTACATTTGAGACGCGGTCCGGCTGTTTCCACACGTCAGCGTTGCTTCGATCACGAGTTGATTTCGTGTGTATACAGGGTCGGATTAGGAATTCATGACATTGCCCCCTCCTTAAGAAATAGTTCCTCCTGGAACTAAAATTGAATGGTCGTATTTGCAACTGGATCCTCTTTTACAATTTCCAGTTGGATGGAAGAAGAAAATTTTTCAAATAAAAGTTACTTCTAATATTATCTATAATTTTTGTTCTATACAAAATTTTCCTGAAATGGTCCGTATTCGAGAATTTTGACAAAATGTAAAAAAAATAATTTTTTATAAAAATTGTTCAAATAAAAGTTATTTGTAATATAATTATAATTTTTATCCTATACATAATTTCTCTAAAATGGACCGTATTCGAGATATTTGAGAAAATGTGTAAATTTCGAATTTTGAAGAAAACTCAAAAACGGATAAAGAAAAAAACATTAAATTTTAAACTTAAGTTTTATTTCTGCCTGACGTGA
The DNA here is from genome assembly GCA_927349885.1 of Psylliodes chrysocephalus. Classification (NCBI taxonomy): domain Eukaryota; kingdom Metazoa; phylum Arthropoda; class Insecta; order Coleoptera; family Chrysomelidae; genus Psylliodes; species Psylliodes chrysocephalus. The sequence goes on from OV651813.1 coordinate 67,846,511, forward strand.
AATGATTAGATTTTGGACAAAGTCGGAACATCTGGGGCGGTACTTTATGGGAGGCCGTTTTTATATTTTATGGAATATGTCTGTTATTTATGTTTGGAGAAGAAAATTGTTCAAATATTCGAGAAATTTGACAAAATATGCAAAATTCTGATTTTTAAGAAAATTGTTAAACTAAAAGTTGTTTGCGATATCGATAATTTTTGTTTTTTACATGATTTTTCTAAAATAGACCGTAATGGAAAAATTGGAGAAAAAGTGCTAAATTGAAATTTTTCAGTATTTTCGTTTTCAATGAATATCTATAGAAAAATGTTTATAATAACTAGATAGGAAAGTCATAGGAATCATATCGACTCCAATTTGAAGCTGCAGCTAGAGCCAATGGATGGACCGAGAAAGAGATGGCGGCTTAATTAATAGTGTCACTGCGAGGTCAGGCAGCAACTGTTTTACAGTTACTTCCTCAAGAGGAACCCAGTTATTCATCTCTCGTCCAAGCTTTGGAGACAAGATATGGCCAGCAGCATTTGCAACGGGTATTCCCAAAGTCAGCTAAAGGTTCGCAGTCAGAAACATAATGAGAGTCTACAGGAATTCGAGGCTGATATAAGAAGGTTGATTCATCTGGCCTATCCACGGGTGCCGAAAGATTTCCAAGAACAACTCGGAATACAAGCATTCATTGATGGACTACAAGATGCGGAAATGCAGCAAGTCCTTCGTCTACAACATCACAAGACACTGAAGGAGAAACTGATTGCAGCCCAGGAATATGAAGCGGTAAAACTCATATCCAGATCTCCTTGCGCAAAAATGAGAGAAATTAAATCCCAGGAAAGTGAGGAGGTCCATACTAATGCTATTCCCCAACCTACCCTCTCGCAAATATTAAATATCCTGCAAAATATACAACGAAATAACCAAAATAAGAACAGAAGATGCTTCAATTGCGGAAGAATGGGGCACCTTTAAAGAACTTGTAGAAGCAGAGCTCGTTCTATAAATAGAGAATCAGGGAATGAAGTCGGAAAGTCACAAAGATCAATCTTCCGAAGCCCGTCACGAAGTCCAACAAGAAATAGTCACAGCAGCCATGCGTCCCGAAGTAGCCAATCACCCACACCGAGCCGGTTTTGTAGGAATAATCAGGAAGTAGAGCATCGTAGAGTCCATCTGTATAGCAATGCAGACATTCTCTCCAGGCGACCCTGTTTAGAACGAGAATGCCAGTACAGTAGGGGCTCGGAGAACGGGAGGAACCAGTTGATAAAGTTACCCTTCGGGCAACTACTATCAAGCTAGAGAGCGGCGAAAAAGAAATCATCCTTGAAAGTCTGAGAAAGGGACAGAAGAAAGACAATGACTTAAAGGTTGTCCGAGAATGGCTGAAAAATAAAGTCACACCTACTTGGCAAGAGATAGCCAAATACAGTAGAACTATAAAAGGCTACTGGACCCAGTGGGATTCCCTGTATCTTCACGATGGCCTATTGCACCGGAAGTGGGGGAGCCTCGATGGAGTACATGTAGTAAGTGATACTGCCGAGGTCACAGGTGAGAAATGTATTGGAGAAGCTTCATAGCAGCCGTTCAGGAGGACACTTTGATACTAAGAGGACACTGGCACGAGTTCGGGAAAGATTTTATTGGGTCAACTGCCGACGAGATGTAGCGGATTGGTGTAAAAGATGTGATGTATGCAATGGTAGGACAAAGGTCTATGGATTCGCTCGGCAACGTTTGAAAGTTAATAGCGATAAAGCAAAAGCTAGAATCGACATGCATGCCATAGGGACACATTTTGAGAGAGACGATCCAGTATGGCTGTACAATCCCAAGCGCCCAAAAGGACTTTGTCAGAAGCTGCAACGAACTGGGAAGGCCTCTACACTGTCCTCAAGAAAATCAACGACCTGATCTACCGCATTCAGTTGTCAACGAGAAGTAAACCCAAGGTAGTTCACATTGAGAAGTTAGCGCCATACCGTGGTTCAGATCCTCCCCGTTGGCTCCAACCAGATCCCAGTAGTCAAGTTATTCGGGGCGAATAACTAGAGAGGAGGGAGCAGTAGCCTGCGGCTATCATAGGAAACGTACAGATAGAAAAAGAAGTGGAATGTTACTCATCACTCTACAGTGAGCTGCGGTCGTCATAAGTAAAAGTACAAGTAAAAGAATATTCCAGAAATGTCATTACCCGTCAAGAACATTCTAGATGACAGGTCGAGAAGGTCAAGAAAGTTATATAAGTCGACGACCTGACGTCAGAATTTAGTTTTATGATAGACGTTAAACGTTAATGTTATCAGTTGAAGTTATTGTATCAGTTGTATTGTTATTGTTGAATTGAAATATTGTAAAGTTGAGTTCGAATAAATTGTGATACCAAAAACCAGTGTAACAATATTATTAAGTCATTTATATGTGATTTTAAAATAATGTGCTCTTATGAAATTTAACTGGGTCTTCACTGCACAAATGAACCAATGGAGAAACCGCCCCTGTTATTTAACGATTTTTATTAAACCGATTTAATTATATATTTTTTTTTTTTTTTTTTTAATTTCAGTTTAATTATCAATTTTGTTTTAAAATCAGTTTATCAGTTGGCAACATTGGCCTTGTTGAGTTGTCTGTTGTCACCGATAGTAATTTTTATCAATTCGAAGTTTTCTTGTTTGTTAGCATTAAATTTGTTTATTTCTTATAGTGTTTATTATTAAAAACGAAATTTGCGAAAACGCCTCCAGCAAATTGTATCTATATTGCTTGAATAAAGGTTGTACTTTTAAATCAAAACGGAGACGTTAATTAATTTTATTTCATCATTTTCCAAAGATGAAAAATCGTAAAGTACTTATTAAAAATAAAATGGGCAATTATGATAGGGTCGACATGCGAAAACAGTGAATTTCTATTTTAAAAATTGAAAATAAACCTTTTGGATTCATTATAATGATTTAATACATCTAAAAACAGTAAAAAATCACACATACAGAAGCCAGCCCAAAACTTACACAATGTAAACTCCTATTCACATACTATGCCACTGCCGGAACCTTAAATGGGAACAGGAATGGTACTTCGGGGTACAATATCCGGAACCTGAAGAAATCGCGAAAGCGCCCATCAGACATATTCTTGAATTCATCAAGAAAATCAATCTGATGGGATAGAAACTGTGAGGGGTACAATAAGCCTAGAGCTTCAGTACAAGTGGGCTTTGAACCACGCCCTAATTCGGATGATGATGATGATACACAATGTAAATAAACAAATTTATCTTACTTATAGGTGACAAATGACAGGCGCGCGGAAATCAATCTGAATCGCGAATAATTTTGGTATTTTCTAAAATAATTAAAAGCTATTAAAAACCAATTCAAGTAATATTTCGCAAAATAAATCAAAAATTGGTGCAGTTTTGCATGTGGTAGAAGTCATAGTCAAGGGTCTCAAAAAAAGTAAATATATAGATATTAGTGGGTTGCATAAAAGAAGATTAACTTTGAATCCCAGGATAATACATTTTATCCATGGATATTTATTATCTAAGGTAATGTCATATTTGGGTTGTATTATTTGAAAGATTTATTGACATTTGTATACACAAGTTTAAAATTTGATTTCTAATTATATTGGTAATATTTAGTAAATTTATCTTGTCTAATTCAGTAAAGTTCTTGCACTTTTCACGCTTACTTAAGGTGCGTTTTGCAAGCAGCGATTGTGGCGATGATTGCTGGGCGATAATCGCACAGCGATCATAGCGGGTTACTGCTAGGCGGTCTTTACATACTTCCGTTTTCCTATGAGCGATAATAACAATAGACGCTAGCGGGTTTATCTCGTCGCGCGATCTTAGGGCAAATATGATCGCAGTTTTAAACGATTATTCAATGCAGGCCTTCGAAATAGAATAAAGTAGAGATGACAACACTATTTTGCGATATGATAGGTGGAAACACTTCTAGTTACGGAAAAGTGTAATGAAAATGACGACTTGAGTGGTACTTTGATTTCATTGAAATCAATAATTTTATATTCGAAGACTGACTGAATGAAAATGATGTTATATCATTTAAATGAAGCTATTTAACAAAAATGGCATCTATTTTCATTAAAACTGGCTAGCTTCACTATCTTGAGTTTGACATATTTGACGTAAAAGTGTAAAATTCTATCTCAATGACGCATACGGTTCTCGGGCACGTGCTGTTTGTTGTATGTGTTTTAGAACATTTATGTGCATAAAATCGGATAAAATCGTGAGGCCCAAGCTGAACTTTTTAGCATTAGAAGACTGAAAAACTTACTGAAGCTGTGGCAAAACGCCCTGCTATTTATGGCCTGTAATACGCCATGTACAAATATCAGCGTGCAAAGGACAATATATGGGTTGACATTGGAAAGTCAACGAAATAATATTCCAAGGAGTAAACTAAAGTGAAAGTAAGTATATAAGGCAAGGGTATTTTGTGGACATTTGAGGTAATTTTTCAAGAAATTGGCGGAAATCCAGGAAATTACAAAACATTTGAGGGAATTTAAGAGAAATTGGGGTCTATTCTGTAACAATTCCTTTATATTTAACGGCCTTTAAAAATATTTTCTTCTTTACTTCTGTCATTATTTAAACGGATCTTTAAAATACATTAGAGGACTATCTTAAAGAAATCTATTTAAATAATGACAGAAGTAAATTAACGAATACGAATATATTTTTAAAGGCCGCCAATATTTTTAAAGGCCGTTAAATATAAAGGAATTGTTACAGAATAGACCCCATTATATAGAACTGCGACTAATTTAAATGCATTTTAAAGGAGTTTGGCTCTGTTTGTTTTTTTCTTTATTTTTTGTTTGTTTCTGCTTGTTTTTGCTTGTTGTTTGATTCTGTTCGTTTTTGTTTTTTTTTGTTGGTGTTTGTTTTATTGGTTGGTATTTTGTTTGTGTTTGTTTATTTGTCTGTTTTGTTTTTATTTGTTTTGTTTGTATTTGTTTTTGTTTGTGTCTGTTTGCGTTTGTTTGTATTTGTTTTTGTTTTTTTACTGTAATGAATATATATTCCTATTTTTTTATTATTATGACCATCAAGTAGAAAAAATAATGTATGAAACTCACATTTATTGGCTAATAAGACCCTCGTATTAATTACTGACAGTCATTTTTTCCGAACTATAAAAATTAAGAAGAAATTAATTTTGTTTCAAAGGGAAATTTAAATGATTTATTAATATTTTTTATACTAAATACTAAAGGATTTGTGTTGGTTTGTTTGTTTGCTTCATTTTTTCTTTAAGCGAATTTCGACAAGCCGACAAGATTTTTGGAAAAAAAATAGTGCCACTTTATAGGGAGAGGTGCCGCGGTGCATTTTTAGTGTAAAGTGTGCAACTTTTAGCACGATTGTGCAGCAAGGAACAACACTGGCTCATAGGAGAACGGAAAAATTTAAAATAACATTTAGCAGTACCCAGTGGTGATCGCTAAGCGACCATCGCAAGAGTCGCTGGTTGAAAAACGTACTTTTTTAATATTATCTACCAGTATTCGCAATCATCGATCGCTCAACGATCATCGCCAAAATCGCTGCTTGCAAAACGCACCATTACATTCAATTTGTTAACTTTTTGAAAAATAGTAATCCAAAATAAATGAAAACTATTTTGATGGATCAAAGAATCAAAATGTGGTTTGTTCACAAAATCATAGGATTTTCTAAACTAGAGATAATAAATATCCATAGATAAAATGTTTTATCCTGGATTTAAAATTTAATCATCTTCTATGCAACCCACTATATATGACATAACCAAGGCTATATCTCCTATATCATTTTATTTTAAAAGTTGTATTATTATGAAGATAGAGGTAATGACCTGGATTTATAGACTGAGAGCTAGCGGCTGCAAGGTTGTACGATGGTACCACTGGCTGGAATTTAGTGAAGTGGTTAGTGGGACCATCAGGAAGTGTCATCTGCAAGGATTTAGTTTAGAACCCCTGCAAAGTAGACGTCAGACCACTCAATTTTTTTAAAAATTTCAGCTAAAAAAAAAGTGTGCCGCCTCCGGCTGAAAATTTACGTATCACCTCTTTAAAGGTCGCATATGAGGTATGCAAATCGTCAGATGACTAAAGGGCTGTCAGACACCCAAAAATTTGTATTTTTTTTGTTGAAATTTACAATACATCAGTGGCGGTTTGCCCGTAAGGGCAAAAAAAATAACTTACATATTTTATATTTTCCTCAAAGCCTATTATTATTTTATCTAATATTCAGCGCAAACCGCGTTGGCACGACACTGGACGACCGGGCGTTCAGCGACGTTCCGAGAATTCCGAAATTAAGTGGAAGGTGGACACAGGGCACAGTAAATGTGTACCTCTGTTGTTTTCTCTCTCATTATGATGCGAAAAACAAGGACAACGACAATATCGCTTAGCAAAAGTTGAACACATGCGAAGGTTTATACGTCACAAGCGGGGCGCTGTCCTGATCGTGACGTGCTGTAGAGCCGGGCCAAGATGAGATTGGTACACATCATGGCGACGACAAAAGTTGCGCACTGGCTGTTGCCTAGCAGCGGCCACTCGGCGGAGCCAAACTTAGTCATTCAGTGGCGTAACCTGGGTCGAGTATATACAAAGTAAATATAGTGCGAAAAGAGACAATTTTATATAATTATAGTGCCTTGTGATTTATATTTATATATAAGTATTGTGTTTTAATGGCTCCAAAGAGTATCGGATTAAAAGGGAGGTCCCTTAATAGTCAAACAAGAGAAATTATATATAATATTACTAAATTTATGTAAAAAGAAGCAAATGAAGGATTTCAAATTCCTCTAAAAAATTATCGGTGAGTATGATAATATAGCATTTAATATAACAGTCGTAAGTATATTACATAGCAAGTAGTAAGAAGCGTTAGAATTTTTATTTTATTTAATCAGACTAAAGGGTTGATAAATTTTGAAAGACAGATTTTAGTTTCTGGTTATTTTTCTTCAGCAAAATAATGCCAAATTGCGATATACTTTTTGATCAACTGCGGAGTAGATAGCTCGATGCTCTCAAGGTTTAAGATAAACATATAAAAATTTGCAGCAGCTATTCAAAATATTAGAAATAATATAGACACGCTAATTCATGAAGAATGGCAATCACAACAAGACCCACAAGGACTAAACTTAAACGACAACACCCAATCAGGTCCAAGTACAAGCAAGAAGAGACGGTTTGTTGAAAAGGAGGACCCCATTCCTAATTTAAGGATATGTAAGGAAATTTGTGATACAATAGTAGTGCAGGTAAATGAACGTTTTAGTTTTACTACCCACCTAACAATTGAAAGTTTATTTGATAGTGAAAAATTTAAAGACTACCGAGGTTGTTTTCCAAATGAGGACGCTACGAGGGACTTTCCACTTCGGCAATAGGTGTACAAATTTTTCGGAAATGTTAGGAAATACTTTAGGCAATGTTGGAATTCTTTCGGCAATACCGGAAATGTTTCGGCAATGCCGGCATTGTTTCGGCAATACTGGCATTGTTTGGGAAATGCACGGGATTGTTTCGGAAATGGACGGCATTGTCTCGGAAATGCAAGGCAATAGCTCGACCAATTCATCCACGTTTTAAAATAAACATTTACTAACACGTGTTTAGAGCGGTGTGTAGACTGTGTAGAGTGGAAAGCTGTAAAATGAATGAAAAAACGATGGCAAGTATTTCTTTTTATTCTATTTTCAACTAGTTTATATCATGTTTTTCAGCTCTGTTTGTATTATGCAACATTATAGAATATAATCAAATATACCTAATAGCTAACTGCAGATAAAATATTCAGAACATTTGAAACAATATAATTAGGTACTTTTATTTTAATTTACGTATTGTAAAGTGTGATTTTTTTATTTGAAAGCTAATTTCATTAGTAATTTAATGCGTAGCATAAATTTGCTATTTTGGTTAATTGCAATTAATAAGAGACATTCTTATGCTTATTTAAAGTATGTTTCATTACATTATGTTTGGTGGTTATATTGTGCATTAAATTACTAATCAAATTCAAATGAATTTTAACATTTTACAATAGTTTTTTTTATCTCGCTAGAGGGCTCTAAAATCAAAAGTACTGCAATGAACAGTCATAATTCAGAATTTCCCATATACCTAATTACCGAATTAATTACCTTTTTTAATAATGTGTCTTATTTTTTACGCTTTCTATTTAGATTGTATTTTTTTACTGTGACCGAGGGGAGGTAAATGTCATTATATGGCATTTGAGAATATGCTAGAAAAGTGTCCCATTTGAAAAAAAAACCCTACCGGTTCTAAACAATTTTTGATATTTTTTTATTAAGAAATTGTCCATGGGAAGTTTTTAAATTAACATCCTGTATAGTAATGACTACTATTTCTATGGTCGCGAGTTGTTTTTTAACAGACTTCAAAAAAGGTTCTCAATTCGTCGTAATATATTTTTTTTATGTATGTTCAGCGATAATTTTTTCACAGGGTGTCCGATTTCAATTATTTCTTTTTTTGTTTTAAAGGAGTATTTCAGGGTTGGTCCCATATTAATTTAGTCAAAATCTAATAATTGGGTCCATTAGAAAATCCTCAAACTCTTCATTTTTAATGTATGTTTAACAGTAATTCTTTACCACCTTGTCCAATTTCTGATTCTTTTTTTGTTAGTAAGGAGGTACCTCAGGGGTGATCCCCTATAAATTTGGTTAAGATGTGGTGACGGCATCTGCACGATTTTGAAGACGGTTTTTTAAAATTACAATTAATACTTGTTCCGGTTAAAGCCTGTGCTCCTCAACTCACCCATCTATTAATTGCCATTGCAATCAGTGTTGACTGATTTACTATAGTAGATTTATTGTTTGGGTCACTTTTATCCTGTTCTAGTGTTCTGTAATTAAAAATCTATTGTTTTCATTCAATCTTAGTTTTTACACTATTTTTGCAAATCATTAGGTTTATTGTTTCTCCATTTCTGAACTGAAATTCGAAATTTTCACTTTTTCTCAAATATCTCGAATACGGTCCATTTTAGGAAAATTATGTATACGTCAAAAATGATAAAGAATGATATTGCAAACAACTTTTATTTAAAGAATTTTCTTCTACAATCGTAAAAGAAAAGATATTCTTTAATTTTAAAAATGACACTCTATAAAGAACCCCCAGATGCTTCGACTATGACCAAAATTTAATTAGCTCACCGCAGGATGAATTAAAGTTTAAGATCGAGCTCAAGTTTAAATATTGGTGTTTTTCTCTTTAATCAATTTATGTTATCTTTAAAATTTGCACTTTTTCTCAAATATCATGAATAAGGTCCATTTTAGGAAAAATATGTGTAGGACAAAAATGATAGAGAATGACATCACAAGAAACTTTTATTTAAACAATTTTCTTAAAAATTAGAATTTTGAACTTTTTGTAAAATTTCTCGAATACGGACCATTTTAGGAAAATTATGTATGGGGCAAAAATGTAGAGAATGATATCACAAGTAGTTTTCTTCGCCAAGCTTAAATAACAAATATATTCTATAAAGTAGAAAAATGACCGTGTATAAAGTGCTTCGCCCCAGATGTTCCGACTATTCCTAAAATTTAATCAGCTTACCACAAGGGAGATTGAAGCTTAAATTTAAAACTTGGTGGTCTTCTCTTAATCCGTTCATGAGTTATCGAGTATACAACACATACATACAGATAACATTTCGAAAATAATCACAACGAATTCAGGGTACCTCAAAACGTAAAAATCCGTCGAAAACTCGAGGTCGAAAAATCATGATTCCTATACTTTCCTTATCTGTATACAGTTAGGAAAGTAAATATGTACTAATGAACATACATTTTCATAATTTTAGCTTCCTGGAGTAAAAAAAAAAAATAGTTCGATAATAAAATACGTATAGTCGGCCATGTGTAGGAAATGCTAGCAATGGCTCGGAAATGCCGGCAATAGTTGAGAAATGCCGGAAATGTTTCGGCAATGCAGGAAATGTTTCAGAAATGTTTATTAAATACGGCAATGGGTGTACAAATTTTGAACAGTGGAAAGTCCCTCGGGACGTTAAAACTGTGTGTAGTTTATTTCCAAACGTAAACAGCTTAAAATTCAAAAACGAACTATCCATACTTTACACCCGAGATGACTTTTTGCAACACAATGGGGCCGTACCGTTATTACAAATGTTTTTTGAAAACAATTTGACAATTACATTTTCGGAATCTGTGGAGCTGCTAACTATCCTGTGTACAATTCCCATGACCACAGTGGAGAGTGCAAGATGTTTTTCGACACTAAAACGTATTAAAACATTTTTAAAGAACACTATGTGCCGAGATAGATTGTGAGCGTTAGCCATGTTATCCATCTAAAAAAAAACTTATTCGGTCCATTCCAAATTTTAATAATCTGGTCATCGATCACTTCGCTAGCCAAAAATCCAGAAGAATGGACTTCAACTATACGAAATAGTATACAACTGCAGCGGTACCTAGCAGTTAGTCTTCAATTTTGTAATATTTAATTTGTTTTGAAATATATTTAATTTTCATTAAGCGGAGAACTTGTTTTCCTAAGCGAAAAACGAATCCCGGGATTCCTTTCCAGTGTGTGCCCCACTGCCGCTAGTGCCCACGAGCCGCCACTGCAATACACATCTTTGATTAGATAATTCACTTAACATGTCTCGGTGACTCACATACAGTCAACTTTGTACCTATTTCGCGACCGTGGTTCAATTCCCGATGAAACCAATCTTTTTTTATTTTGGTAAAAAATATGAAAATTGAAAAAAAAAGTACTACTGTTGTTTATTTACTTTAAATACATTTTATATATTATAATATCATTTTTTAATATTTTTTCAAAAAAAAAAAAAATAATAATAATAAAAAAGATTGTTTTCATCGGGAATTGAACCGCGTTCGCGAAATGCAAAGTTGACTGCATGTTGAATACTTAAGAATGTGAGCCACCAAAACATAATCAAATATGTATTGTAAATTTAAAAAATTAGAAATTTAAGGACGTCTGACAGCCCTTTAGCAGTGATTTAACCATCTGCCGATTTGCATACCTTCAAAGAGGTGATATGTTAATTTTCAGTTGGAGGTACGATCGTTTTATTTTAGCCGATATTTTTTACAACTTGGAGTTGTCTGACATCTCCTTTGCAGGGGTTCTAAACAAAATCCTTGCAGATGACACTTCCTGATGGTCCCGCAAATCACTTCACAAAATGACAGCCAAAGTTACGATCATACCACATTGCGGCCGCTAGCTCTTAGACTATTATTAAATTTCTTTTTAAAAACTCGTAGGCAATTCAACATAGAAGTGAGGGATTTTATTAAGTCATACACATAATCCAGTTTCAAACAACTTATAAATTTCCCTACTAGAGTAAGCAACGGTCAGAAATCCACGCTCGACTTACTATTAGTCAATGACAAAAAAATAATAACATCCATTAACTCGGAATCGCCTATTGGTTTAAGTGATCATGTAATCATTAAGGCAGTTGCACAACTTATCATCCAAATCGGATTCACATACAGTGTTAAAAAGAGAAACTTCTGGAAAGTAGATTATACATTAATCAATAGTGAGATAGCTCAACACAGTATACATTGCAACGTTTAACGAACAATATGTACAAAGTAATAAATGACAATATTCTACTAAAAGTAATAAATAAAAACCCAGGATCAATTGAACCCACTTCAAAGAAATTAATGAAAAACGGAACCTATGGCACTGGTATAGGTCAACAAGTGCCGAGGAAGATTTGCTATAGAAATCAGAACAATAAACTTATAGACTTATTATACCTAGAAAATATTATGCACATAACCTCATAAAAAGTGGCGAAAAGAAAATGAAACAAGACACGAATAAAATAGGAATCTGGTCCCAGCAATGGCTATTACCCCTCAACATAAATAAGTGTACAGTATTGCACATTGGCCCAAATAATCCACACACACAGTACACCTTAGATACAAATGCAATAACTCCAGTCGAAACACAAAAGGATCTTGGTGTAATCATATCTAGAGACTTAAAGTGGAAAATCCACATTGATAATATAGTGAAGAAAGACAATCCTATCAAATGTGTTTTTAAAGACCATTCCCAAGATATGATCCTGAAACTATAGGTACACAACTTACATAAGACCAAAGATAGAATTTGTAAAGACGGTTTAGGATCCATACTTTGTTAAAGACATTGAACTGCTGGAAAGAGCACAACGGAGAGTCACCAAAATACCACCAACCCTACAAAACAATGAGTATTGTGATCGGCTAGATAAAACTACAACTTTCAAGTTTAAAGGATAGAGGAGACTTGATAGAAACTTACCTGTCATAACATCGTCCAGGCGAACATATCAAGAACTTTTGGAACAAATTAGATAAAAGTGTAATAAACTGCGAAGAAAACATTTCATTACAAACATAACTGTATATCTGTGAAATGGTCTTCAGAAACATACAATCTCAGCCAGAACATAAACCAGTTCAAGGCGAGAGTGAATAAAGAACTCGAAGAAGGAAGAAACAATTTTATTCATTATAGTTTATACTCGAGTTTATTAGTATATATTAAGTTTTAACTGTCATTTAAAATGCCTGTAACAAAAGATTAAAATCAATGCCATCCACTCTCGCTTTCCAAAAACACACAACTGTCATTTACTATTTTAGAATATTTTTTGTAACTAATTGAAAGAACAGCTTCATTGACTATGTCCCTTCCCTGTTCTTAACAATAATAACAAAACTAATAATAATATATTTAAAATTTCCCATGATTCTGTAATTTTTATGATTCAAGATTGGCAGTAGTAATTATCATATTTTGCACCAATTCTTATTATATGTTAAAACATTGCAAACTGTCTTCACATATCGGCGGTAATGTTTAGTGGTCGATAATAAAAGAGCAAAACTCTTTGATGGATTTTTTAAATAGGGATACAATTGAGAATAGTTTAAACTTTGCAATAATATCCTAATGCTCAGATCATGTATAATAAACGAATAATACAAATATTATTTATTATTTCACTTTTATCAGTCTGGGTACACTGGCATAGACGACGAAACACTCCCCAAATTTTTTTTATATTAAAAGGTTAAGAATTGTATTTTTTATTTATTTTTTTTTTCGTACCACTAATATTTTTGTATGTTCTGTAGTTATAAATAATCTTTCAACTTTGTGATTTCTTTCTCACTTTTTTTATTACTTACTACTACTACTACTATAATAATATATTTCGTACTCGATAGTAATGTAAGCTAAACCCTTTATATGCGGACAGATCTCCTACTATACACCAAAAGTGTACCTGAGTCCACTGTAAAATAGCCAGCTGTTACACTGGCTAAATAATTTAATAAAAATGTAATAGTCCACTCATTAGCCAGAAAATGACAGTTAATTTTGTTCTATCTTTTATTACTTTAAAACAAATATATTATTAGACTATCTCTTTTCTTCATACGTTACTTAACATAATTTTAATGTGCCTTTAAAATTGTAGCCAACTACTGGATTATTCCAAAACTTATTCAAACTTCCCATGGTTGGCCCATTTGTTTACTTTTGTCTCTTTTTCAACCCCTGTATTAGATTATGAACACAAAAAAAAAGAAAACTCTTCCGATATCCAGAGGAAAATGTAAAAAAGCTCTTATAGCCATAACAAATGGGAAAAATTTGGCCAAAAATTGGGTAAAAATGTAGACTGAGAACTAATGTTCACAATCCGACTACCTACTACCCTACTACCAAAACGCAAAAGTAAAATTTAATTACATATTTTTGTTTTTTAGTTTATAATAATAATAATAATAATAATGAAAATATGGGGTGGGTGGCTCAGTGGTAGAGTCTGTGGATCCAAGGATCCAAGGGTCCTGGGTTCGAATCCCACCGTTGGCCGGGATTTTTTCATTTAATTTAATTATTTAAAATTAATTCTGATGCCTTGGTAGGATTCCCCACTCGACCATTCATTGTTGAGTTCTAATTAACAGTGCTGTTCCTAAAGTGGCGCTGGGAAACAGTAACAAAGCCTACACAGAACACGAAGCGAAATGACCCTGGTAGTTGAAGCCGATGACACACAGAAAAAAACAATGAAAATATTAAAAGTGAAACTTGAATGTCCAAAGATTAGAATGAAACCTATATATAATTAATAGTATTAACTCGTATAATAAGTACTACTTTTTTATTGATGTCACCCTACTAGAAGTTTTATTAACACATTCCGTGTGAATGGCTTTGATAGGAGCTAAGCAGTGCCTCATCTGATATGTGAGTGGCACTAATAGGCACAATTTAGCATCCATCATTAGTAAACTGGCTACTTTTTTTTATTAAAATGCATACTAGCATATAGGATGGATATAAAATATTTCAGATGGCAGATAACTTCTTAAGTTTAACTGGTCCCCAATTTAAAAAATCTTGTCAATGAGATTTTGGTATTTGCGATATTGGAATATTCCAGATAGGTATGTCTGGGTCTATTGTAACAAACACAATTTTTTTGACAAAAGTTGTTATTTAAAATGCCTTTCTAATCATGGTGAGTGTTATTCTAAAACTGGATCATCCAATATCCGATAGATAGGTATAATAATTATTTTAAAACTTTACTTGTACTTATTGAATCAGATATTAATACCTACATTCAAAACAACTTGTTTTTATTCAAAACAAAGTGATAAAAAATAATCACATATCCTTATCATTATATATTATCAAATTATGAAGTTTTGAGTTGTTATAATCTTTTAAAGTAGTATGTGGAATACCTACCAGGTCACTGCTTTTAAAGGTGACATCACTTTAGTGTCACAGAATTACAGATTTAACATATGTTTTAAATAAAACTACAGATACTTAGATATCTCTTGATTTAAAACAAAACAAATACAGTAACAAGGCCTGTCTGTAGGGGTGTAGGAGTATTAGAGTACTAATACTTCTACACTATGGAGTATTAGACTACTAGTACAATCCATAACCTACATAGAACACTAGGCTAATGACCTTAGATGTTGAAGCCGTACACTAAAGAAAAAAAAAACAAATGCAAATTCAAAAATATGGTTTTCCAAGTTGGAACTATTTTTTATTACAGATGTTGAAAACTATAGGCAGCTTAGGTTTGTTTGGAAGAAGTAGTGATATTAAGCTGAAAAGCAAGAATGTATATTCTTTGATCTGTCAGTTGGCCGAGAAGCAATTTTTTTAAAAATTGTGTTCATTTCAGGCGACATTTAATTCATTTTTTATGTGGTTCGGTTACGTAATTTTTTAAATTATTTTGATATTTCAAGTAGAACAAATATATAATTTTTTTGTTATTGATGTTTTCTTGTGCAAATATGGGAAAAAATGTTTGGGGTGGTACATTTCATGACGAAAAACTTTTTTTTAATGCCGTTTCTCTAGAGGTAGGTATACTGCATTTTTCCAAACAACAAAATATACAGTTTTTGATCAATTCAATTTTTGATTATATTTTTCTCGAAAAATACTAGTTTTCTACATTTTTTTTACGAAAATTTACTAGGTATAGAAACTATTTATTTTTTGGTGTTCTGAACTCAGCGAACAATTCACTCATTTGCAAAAAATAAAAAAATTGAGGTTAGAAAAAAATGGTTATATTTTGACAAAATCCACACTTTATTGTAAAGAATTAGTCTCTACCACATTCAAAATGGTTCTATTTTTTTTCTAAATCCCTTACTTATTGTAAAACTAAAGGGATATGGAGTCCTTTTAAAAATTAATTCCATTACTAAAAGGTTTACTATGCATAAAAATGCATACAACATAAATAAATACATTTATATCATTAATGTGATCTTGTTAATCCTCTAAAATGTACACTTATGTCACTAACAAAATACAATTTGTAGTTTTTGTTGAAAAAATGAAACATATTACCATATTAGGAATAAACTTGATCAATTATAATT
The DNA here is from genome assembly GCA_927349885.1 of Psylliodes chrysocephalus. NCBI lineage: Eukaryota > Metazoa > Arthropoda > Insecta > Coleoptera > Chrysomelidae > Psylliodes > Psylliodes chrysocephalus. The sequence goes on from OV651813.1 coordinate 67,862,569, forward strand.
GGTACACGTAAGTACATTGAAATAGCTAAGGAATGCTTAAAAATCAATGAATAAATAATGACCAACAATCAATTGATTTTTCTACAAGTAACACACTTTTAAATAAAAGTAGGTGGGTATATCAACCAACAGAAATAAGTAGGTAAAAACACATAACCTTAACAATTTTTAGCAATGATTCAATGCCAAGCTATGTCATGAGAGTCAAGAGCCGTGTCCAAATAAATTTTTGATTTGTTGATTATTATAGAATCGTACTTATTGTATAGAGTATTATTATGATTATGATACAGCTATAATTTTATTTGTGAATATGATTTAAAAAGTAAAATGGCATACTGACCTAATGTGCTAACTACTAGCCTAATTACGGACATTAAAATGTATCTATAAACCAGCGGGTCGTAGGGATCGCTATTTGTTGTAATATTATTGTAGTCATTTTCAATTTTTGCATATTTTTCTTCATAACTTGACAAGTCATGTTGTGACAGTTCCGTTAAACCCAGTAGTCCAATTTTTAATATTTCGTCGATCACGAATAGCGGAGGCACTCTCAAAACAACTTCCACAAATCCTAAAACTCTTCCACGGAACGACATTTCATTGCAAGCACCGAAAATTTACTTTTAAAATTAATAAAAGGTGTTTTTATTGTAGGACCTTGCAAATGACAAACGTCATTGACGACTTACTTTCATTTCATATCAAATCGGTAAAATAGGAAACTATATACTAATTTGACATTTAGTCCTCTTTATCGTAGTAGTTAAACTAAAATATTAAATTATTTTTAAAAACATATTTTTTTTAGTTTACTTCCGTTGCGTTTATAAACAGAAAAAGTTATCTTCATAAAATTTTTCTTGAAACGTTACAGTTAACGACATTAACAAAGTTAAAAGTTTGTTAACTAGTTAGTAGATGTCGCTAACAGTAACTAAATTGCCTTTCATATTTTGTTATACGCTAGTTCAGTGGTGATGTAATTATTAGTGCAGGGCATAGTGGCGCATTCGTTTGCAAAATTGTTTTAATTTTTATTTTTTTTTTAATGTCTGGAAGGCTTTCCTGATTATAAAAGTGTAAGATGACACTCGATATTTGTTGATGTTATTGTTTAAACAACGAAAAATTAATTAAGCCAGAAAAAATGCATTTTTTGCAATGAATTAATTTTGTTTATATTCTTTAGGATATTTCGAATAAAAAAGTCCTTACGCCCATCATCGTATCTTTAACCCTTTAATTGTTATGAATTTTTTAAAATTCAAAATTGACGAAAATTCTAATTTTCCTGAATTAAATAATATACCTTAAAATTTAAAATGTTATAATTTTAAATTTTTTACCGAATATTTAAACTATAATAAACAAAATAACCTAAATAAATTTTTAAAATTTTGTTTGTAGTTATGTTTTTTTAACGTTATAACAATATGCTTCCTACGCGCGTGTACTTTTAGAGAGAAGTACTTCTACCTCACTTCCAACTCAATGTATAAGATGGGAAGAGAAAGCCTTTCTTTCTTTATAAACTTTATATACATTTTTAAAATGGTATATGTACAACACAAAAATAAAACAATACACAACTCCCGTTCGGGACTTGGGTCGGCGTGGCAGGGTCCTGCCTGGCCTATGGCGAAGATTTCACCCGTTTTACTTTTTGATGCTAAAAGATAAAGGTTAGGCTAAACATAGCAGCCCTCACTCCTTGCCAGGGAGGCATTATTGAGGGGTTGTGGTGTAGTTTTCGTCAGTAAGTGTCATAGTTTAAAGATTTGTCGGGATTTAGTTTGGTCAGTGTCCCCTGAAAAGCTAGGAAAAAACAGGGTTGTCAGCATTGTACGTTGATCTTTCGATAGTCTTCGTTATTGTCACAATTCACAGGACTACCGAGCTGTAAAACCTCCCGAAAGCGCCAACGTCGAGACAGGAATCGTCTCGGCTGTGGCGCCGTCAGTCGGCTTCACCGTTCAGTCGTCCGTCCGACTAGATCTCGCAAGTATCTACATCGGGTGAATTGTTGTTTAGTACGTTATGCATAGTGGAGGGTCCTGTTATTGTCGTCGATATATGCTCAAACACTTGTGAAGGCAACCGTGCTTTCTACGCACGCCGTCTTCCCGATGTATGTTGATGATGCTATCCCTCAACTCATCGGGGAGGCATCGCGCGTAGAAGTTTTCAGCTGTTGAAGTAAGGAAGAGAAAGCCTGATGACGCGCTGAATCAATTTTTTGCTGTTTTTCAGAGGTAATAAGTTTAAACAAATTATTAACATTTTTCATAACACTTTGCCGATTAATAGTTTTGTATCATGTGATTTTTTTTACATTTTTAGATACTTCTGATAACTTTTTTATTTATTAAAGTTAATAGAAACATTTATTTTTAACATTTATTTTTAGTCATAAAAAAATTATTGTCAGATACTGCCTCAGAAGTAAAATCTTCTTCAACCTCTTTTTTTCAATACGATAAAAAGGCCCAATGCACTTGTCGTGATCCGTGAAAAATTTCTACCTGTTACAATGAACATAGTAGGCTTACTAGGGTTATAAAATTTTATGATTTCAAAAATATCCAAGCCTTTCTCCATTTAACAAAAATAAGGAAAACATTTTTTTTTCTAATATTGAGAGTAAGTACTATAAATATGAAATTTTTTTTATGACTTTCAATCTTTCGCACTATGAATACAAATAGGTAAAAGGACTTATTTGGTATTTTGAAAAAATTGTACGTTTAACTTTTCTTCTATTTTTTTTCCTGTCATAAACAATTTTTACAACCTTCCAAATAAAAAATTCAACCCTACCTTAGAATTTTTGGCTCGTTTTGAAAATTATTTTTCAGTTGTTAATCAGTCTTGCTCGATTCTACATCTACTGGTTTACTTTGCAGTCGTGTAATTTTCTGAGTAATAATGTCGTTCTCTTTAATTCCCTAATCATGGCGAGGCGTTAGTGAAGAGTCCGAAACCTAATACATATTTAAAATTAAAAAATGCAACTCTTCGTCGAAACGATAACGTTACTGTGCGATTTAATTTGTTGTTTAATGAAAATACTAGTGAACAATATTTTTCGTAGCATCGTGGCGCGTAGGAAGCATATTGTTATAACGTAAAAAAAAACATAACAACAAACAAAATTTCGAAAATTTATTTAGGTAATTTTGTTTATTATAGTTTGAATATTCGGTAAAAAATTTAAAATTATAGCATTTTAAATTTTAAGGTATATTATTTAATTCAAGAAAATCAGAATTTTCGTCAATTTTGGATTTTAAAAAATTCATAACAATTAAAGGGTTGAAGATACGATAATGAACGTAAGGTCTTTTTTTATTGGAAATATCGTAAAGAATATAAAAAAAATTAATTCACTGAAATGCATTTTTTCTGGCTTAATTAATTTTTCGTTGTTTAAACAATAACATCAACAAATATCGAGTGCCATCTTACACTTTTATAATCAGGAAAGCCTTCCCCACATTTAAAAAAAAATTACGAATTAAAACAATTTTGCAAACGAATGCGCCAGTATGCTCTGGTCTATATGGTTCCACTGACAATAATTAAAGCAACAGTAGATTTTTTCGAGTGCGTTTTGTTCGTTTTGTTTACCTAAATTATATCGTTTTTTTACTTTAATAAATAAATTCTTAAAGTAAGTAGATAACATGTATCAAATATACAATTGTTTAGTTACCAATTATATACTTTTGAACTATTTTTTATGACCTGTAAACAAAATATTTAGAAATAAACTAAAAACAGTAAAAACGTATATGTCAAATTTATTGATGTTTTTGTTAAAAGTTTGGTTAGAATTAAATGTCAGTGGAACCAAAATGATATCACACCAGGGCTGGTATATCTAAGGGGGTCGCGACATAGACCCAGTAAATGGATGAGGGGGTGACTGAGGCTAGGGGGGAAATAGTAGTCAGCTTAAGTTGGCAACACTTTTCTGACGTTCGTTTGAACGAGCATCGTGCATAATAATGTCAATATGGTACAAGTGGAATGAACCACTGTTTTCCTCGTAGTCCAATGTCGAATTAAAACATTTTGTACTTTTTTATATACCAAATTATGCAATTTGTTTCCACTTTATTTTAATGTTACATGAATAGGTACATGCGTTTGTGCTGTGGTAAATAAGTGTTCATGTGAAATTTATCTCTTAAACTACATTGTGATTGCACTCATCTCAAAACTGAATGCTGTAAATCCAGGATTTAAATCTTTCATAGTGTTGCTTGGGATAAATTGTAAAAAAGGTGTTGGACAAAACGTTTACAACCTAAAATTGCATGAAAAACATGATAGAAGAAGAAATTTTACCTTTATGACATTCTCTTTCAACATTTTTAAGTGACTTTGTGGTTTGGTGAATGGACTGTTACCACAGTCAAAAGATTCAAAGTAAAAAAAAAGTGACCAAGTTCTAATAAGAATACATAAGTTGAATATGAAAATGTAATTACTTGATTTAAATGTGATTTAATTAAGAGTTAAATAGAGGTTTCATATAAACAAAGTGCTGTAAAATGTTAATAAATGCAAAACCATTATTAAAGAGAAATTAGTTATCATCAATAATAGTATATTATGCAACGATCATGTAATGATGGTTATTAATACACGAGCATTAACCGGGATACGAAACGAGCCAAAGGCGAGTTTCGTATGGTTTATGCGAGTGTTTTAATAACCATTACATGAGAGTTGCATACGCTATTTTTCTACACCCGATAAATAATCAAGACCTATAAATATTATATTTATATTGGTATTGAACACAATAACAGTAATTACTCGTATTTCTATAAAAAATTCTACAAAATTGTAATTAATGGTATTACTTCAGGTATTGGTATTTCCCTAGATTTTTGCGGTAAAATATTTTGTACTGTATTTTCTGCTTTCTCCGATATGTGTGGAGGAGTCTTCTATATCGCTAATATCAGACATTTTAATATTATAATTATCGAAGTTTAGCTACCTACGAAAATTTAATACGTTTTGACAACTAAAATAATTACATAGGAACCTAGGACAAACGTCAAACAGCATGCTTGATTGAAAAATTGTAGGTTTCTATTGATTAAAAATCTGTATCGTAATGAAAAATCTGTATCATAATGGGTATCATTATGAAACGGATTATGGGCATATAAGTGCATTATTATAATACGGGTGTAGAAAAAATATTTTGTAGTAGCTGGTCTGTATAAATAATAAACTTGAAAGACTGAAGTAGTAGTCACTTTTACACTAGAAGTAAAAACAAAAAAAAAATGTGTGGTTGAGACTAATTTATGTATTTAATAAAAACATATAAGCAGGTGTTATTTGAAATGTTTTATTTTAGTTTAATAATCTTTATAAATTGTGGGTACATTTGATCCGAATCTTGCAAATACTATAAAATGCATATGCTTCTATATGGTTAGTATTGGAGTAGAAGCACAAAAGTTTTGAATAAAAATATAGATACCGGAATATTTTGCTTGATTACTTTGGATGTTTTTGTTGTAGTCTGCTGTTAACACTATTGTCCTGAAATATTAAGAAAGCTAGACAAAGGTTTGTCCAACTCTTTTGTCAGCTTTGTTAATCTATGCTACTGTTATTCTGCATGCAGACATTTTTTACTGGAGATTTTCTCTAAGAACTGTATTCAGTTTCAAATTTCGGCCAGTTTTAGGAAAGTACCTCTGTTGTAAAGGTAGTTCAAATCCATCCTTTGTAAGATGTAGACAACAAATACATGCTAAAATGTATAGAAAACAAATCGCAAGATATTACACAAAATTATTTAAATTAACTAAAAACATACAAATGAAGTGAATAATACCTACCAACAATTTAAAAAGACCTAAAATAAATAGACTTAAGGAACTGGAGCTCTAAAAAAGGGAGCAATAATTTGTTATGCATCATCTATAAGAAAATTGTCTTCATCTCTTTAATTACCTTTTAAAATAAATAAAACTAAAACAGCACAAAATTGAAAGTGATCTACTTTTCCTGACGTATTTTATGTACATCTGAGACTAATAATTTATTAATTTGAAATATTTTATCCTAAAAATATGGGCATTTTATAATGGAAATGTCATTTAAGAAATGACATTGATTTTTTTTCTTATATTGGTAAACCTGGTGACTACAAGTTGCCACGTTGCCAGATCAATGGCGACTACTATGTGACTACTATTTCGAAAAAAATGGCGTCCAAAATGGACTCCTATGTCGCGACCCTGAACTAGCATATTGGCCATTCAAGCTAAGTGATACGCCCTCTGGAGGAAATTTGTAGAAGGTCCCTATAAGTAGGATATCGTTCAGTGTTGCCAGAAGTAGCAAAATTTCGCTACGTCATCGGATTTTAGCTCTTGAAGAAGTGGATAAGACCTTTTATTTAAGAATCAAAATTTGTGTATAGTAATATGTAATCATACTCTATATTTATTTAAGGATTTTTTTATAAAACCGATTTATTATATTAATTTTTTTCAAATTTCAGTTCATTTATTAATTTTGTTTTAAAATCAGTTCATCATTTGGCCAAAATGGCGTTCGAGTTTATTGTATACATTTTAATTTGTATCAATTACAATTCGAGTTCTTTCTTACTATTTAGCTTTAAATTTGTTTATTTCTTACAGTATGTTTATATTAAAAATGAAATCTGCGAAAAAGTCTCCACCAAATTGCAATCTATATGGTGTTAATGTCCAAATCAAAACTGAAGTATTCATTATTTTCCAAGTGCAAGTCGTAAAATTTTGTTTTACAAATTCACAATGTTGAAATTTTGCATAACTATGTTTAGAATCAAACTGTAATATGATTTGTTACGACTTTATTACCATTTACATGTATACAAAGTATACTTCATAATGTAAGAATAAGTCTAGTAAGATTTTTAAATAAGTTCATCAATAGGCCTTTTCATCACAAATTTTTTTGTGCGCATGCGTCAGTATCAGCCATATTTTTCATACTGTTTCTGGTAAACAAGCATGTTAAAATGTCCACGTGAAAAAATGTGTAATCGTTTAAAAAATGGGATAAAAAAGTAAAGTAATAAGTGTCTTAATCGAAAAATCAATTTTTGCAGTCAATTAATTATGTTTGCTTTACGGAAAGGAAAACTAAACGGTATTGTTATGAGTATGTAAAAGTAACACACGGTATAAATTATTATTTTATAAAGAGATTTGCCTGCGATATCGTAAAAAACTATCAAATCATTAGGCAAAATACATATTAAAACATGTTTAAAATGAGCATTATGAGTGAAAAAATGTGGTCGAAGTGACAAAGGTTTTCGATCGATTGATGGATGATGTACTAAAGATACTTATATTTGTTCACTATATTTTCATGGAGAAAATGGTTCAACAGAAGAAAATCCTTGTCTCGTATTACACAATATTTTTTAATATTAAATACTACTTCGATATACATAGTAATATTATTAAAAATGTCATGTTGATCCATAAAGTTTTTATTAATTTATCTTATTAATTATACTCGTGATTAACTTTCATGTTAAAGTGTTTATAAGACCGCTAAGACCATGAACCGTCAACAATCACTGCAATTAGACCATTTCCTTGTTCATCGACTTCTCCAATATCTTTTGCTAATTGCAATTCTTCCAGCCCTGCTTGTTCCATGGCCTTCCAAACTGCTTCAAAAATACTTTTACTTACCAACTCATTATGAGCTGAGTATTGTCGAAAAGACATTTGTGGTATATTCATTATGGCATACTGCTCGACAATTTGTGTATGCCCAAATCCAGTTGATAGAGTAGCCAATACTGCAGCTAAGTTTAAATTCATTTCAGTAGTCACTTTTGGATTTTCAGTATTCAAATCTGTACTGAGATTACACATTTTGTATTGAAGTCTAAAGCAGCTTATTAGACCAATTCTGTGCTATCCTATAAATTCCATATCGCCTAAGCCACAATCGAATGGCTCATGTTTATTTAGAGAAATAATGGATTGAATAAAATAGGAAATGTCTACAATTCTTCTGTCGATATTATTTGCTTCAAAAGATGTTGTTGGTTTGTTTTCTTTTTGAATCTCAATATATATCTCAGCTACTTTTACTTGTCCAGGTTCAGCAATAAGCAACCTAAAATATTCACCAATTCAGTAAAAGAGCGAAAAGAGCTATGATACACTTACTGGTTATTATTTTGCCGAACAGCCATCTTTGTCCGAGCATATTTTAATTTATTGCATGGAAGATTCCTGTAAATAACATATTATTATAATAATAAACAAGATTAATTATTACAAGAACAAACAATTATTTAATTGGCAGCAAATATATTTAGAAATACTTTACATTATTGTTTTGGCCTTTACTACATGAAAATCCATTACTAGGAGAAAAACCAAAATTTGGTAAATATATCAATCAAATTATATTTATTTTTCTTTAGTAAAATGTATAATAAAAATAGTGTAACCTTTTGCTAGTAACTGCACGACTTTTCTTTCATAATTATTTACGCAACACATAAAAAAATAATGAAAAATAAATTATACTAAATTTTTACAATAAAAAGAGCGAGTTAGACCCTGGCCGAATCACTCTATATTTGCTAATCCATGCAACCGTTCGTTCTAGCTATGTGAGGAAGAGGGAAATAAAAATATTACTGGAAAACGGTTTAGGACAAAACTCAATTAGTTTTTGATTTTAGCAAAAACTTGTAAATAGAAAAAAAAATTAAAAAAAAATCGGCTACAAACTCCAGTTTTCCAAAAATTTATATGTGCAAAATGATAAAATTTAATATTTATTTTTAATTTTTATTTAAAAAACTAGGGTGTCACAAAAAAATTAAAAGACTAGAGATTATTAGGGTGTTTCTGTTGACTACTTCAGCAAAAAATGGAATTATAATGATGATAAATAACTAAGATACATTCATAATGTTAAAATAGTGAACCGTGAAAACAGTCTTAAAATATTTTTTTTGTACCTCAGGGACTAAAACATGCATTTTACTTCCTCATTTTAGGGACTAAAGTGCCACTTTTACTCCCTTGCGACTAAAATGTTTTAGTCCCAGGGTATTAAAAAATTTTAGTCCCGTAACTAACAAAACCAATAGAAACCATAGCAAACTACTTTATTCGAGAGGTAATATAACAAGACCTCTTTTAAAAGTGAAAAAATTTATCAATTTTCCCGAAAATAGTAAAAGTTTTCACTCAAGAGCGGCTCCAAGACGAATTTTCGGGGAGCACTGCCTTTAGCCATTCCCTTTTTAGCATAATTTTTTTGAATAATAGCCCATAAATCACAAGAATTTTCATCTCGGGGGGCATGGCATGGCGCCCATGCCCCCCCTGGATCCGCCATTGTTTTCACTTTTGTCATGTGGTCTTAAGACCACACTGTTTTTTCTATTATTACACGTTTAGGTACGTATATAAGTCCCATACTTTAGTAAAATTCTGCAATAATCTTAGTACGTCAGTGTTGCGCAATAGCAATACGCCTGCCTTGTAAGTAGAGGACCCAGATTTAAACTCCCGACAGGTTAGTTTTTTAATTTTTCTTTTTTGTTCAATAACTTTTCATAATATATAAGTGAAAAATTTACATTACAAACTGAAAGACCTGCGAGACAACGATAGTTTAGTAGGTATAAAAATTATTAAGGGAGGAGCCTAAATACTACAAAATTACTTCCAAGACTAAACAAAATCAGCATTTATTCATAATTTTAACAATTGCATGTAGATACGAGGATACATATAAACTCTAACACAAAGTAACCGAAAAATATTCCACAATAGCACAAAATAACATGTGTTTTACAATAATTGATTTTCTGAGAGTAGAAAAGCGTCCATAGTTTAGCAATACATTCGCTCCTGTACTACCGATATCCTAGATTCAAAATGCCTAAGTAACAAATACAGGAGGCCAATGTAAACGACAATAAACGGTATCTTGACATTTTACATTTTCAACCCTTTAAGGTGCACTATAACCGCATGGTTGGAACAAAAACCTTCTCTAAAGTCACTCCTCGTATATCTAATCTCACCGGGCGCTCTTACCATATGGATACAACCTTATATTGTTGGTTGCATACACAACATATCGAATAATTCCTAAAATTTTTCGTTTGGTGCTTGTTTTCTTCACTCGTTTCCTGTGTTGTGCCGCTGAAAACTGTCAGTTGTGTTAAATAATATAATTTTAGTAATTTTATTTATTTAGATTTATGTTTACGTTTATAAGTTTATAGATGGATGAAATTGATTACTAAGAAAAATATAATTTTAGTGGATATTTACATACTACAAGAAATTAGATTTGAATACTATAGTAACCATTTGGTCACATTGACCGATAAAAAAATTTCCTTGTAGAAAAATGAATGGTGTGTGTGATTGGATTTTATGACTGCGAATATAATCCCTTAGCCTATTATGTATTTCTGTATTATTGATACTAAGTTAGAATGAGAGAATCATATGAAGTATTTTACAATTGTTTTTTCTAATACTATTAATATACGATACAAACATTTTACTAATATTTTATAGAAATTTTTTTTATTCTTTTGATTTAATCTTGTTAAACATTTGGTGTTTTTTGTTTTCTGTTGGTTTTTTTTATTATTTTTTGCGTTTTTCGTTTTTCCTGTTTTTTCGTTTTTTGTTTTTTTTGTGTGTGTTTTTTTTTGTGTTTTTTTGTGGTATTTTATTTTTATTAGGAAAGATCTTGGACATCTTACGCTTAGAGGTCAATCAAAGCGATTTAAGACAAACAAAGGAGGACCTTAGGAAAAACAGGTTTTGTTCTACAATTTTAAATTAATATTAGATATGTGAAGAAAAAGTAATTCATATATATTTAAATCTTGTAATTGTAATAATTTTTGTAAATTAAATGGTCTTGTTATCCTTACTTTTTTACAATCAATATAATTATTTATTTGTTGAATGAAAATAATTATTTTATTTATTATTAAGTAACAGTTCAAAATGATGTGTTCTAATGAACCTTCTTAGCCGCATTCACATAAAGGACTATCTGCTAAATTAATTTTAAATTTATGTGGTGGACATAGAGCGTGATTAAATATAAGTCTACATATAATTCTAATAATATTTTTGTCGAATTTAGAGTTATTAAACTAAGATACTGATGAAATTTTTTAATTAGTCTTCCACCCTGGATTTGAACCCCGGACCTTTCGCATGACATATCAGTATCTCTGTATAATGAACCAACTAACTTTTCTTATTTAATACTCATAATTAAATTGGTTTTAGATAGTTTTGATAAAATTTATGATTTATTTGTAAATATAGACAAATATCTTGTGGAATTTATCGATTCTTCCCAAGAATCACTTTTTTTCAATTAGATACATTTAATCTCAATAACTAAAAAATATACTTACAATGAGTTTGTCACTTATTTAAAATTCAAAAAATGATAGTAGCCCGGTCATCAAATATGAACCGTGATTGGTCGATTTCATATCCAATGTTCTTGTTAGAATGTACATGAAATATATTTGCTCAGATGAACGCAATAGCCTACTTTTTTGTTCCGTTGTCTGTCTGTAAAATAGATAATATTTATGTGGGTATAGAAAATAGTAGTTTGTGCAATAAGAGTGGACATGATGGCCATATCGCACGAATATGAAGTCTGAGTGCGATACGGACAATTCATTCGAGTTGGACAGTACAGTATATTTTATACGTTTGATGACACGACAGAAGCAAAAACAATTGGGGTTTAAAAACTCCAAATCCAAATATTGAAATAGTTGTTTTTAAGAACTTTAAAAACCATTCCAAAAGAACAATAAATAGCAGAAATGAAAAAGCACAAAAAATCGAAATGCATGAAAAAAATCAATAAGCCAGACATTCCATGGGGTAAAAGTCATGAAAAAGAAGAAGAAAATCTTAGTAACATTTTTCTGTTTGTATTTTGTACGCCAAAAAACTCCAAAATGACTCAAAAATTGTTTGATACTTGTGATGTCTTCACTTCACACCAAATTACTACCCCAGTAATAGGGAACTTTTATCTCATTTAATCTATCTTTATCCTCAGATCCATCTGCATTTCAAAGTGCATGGGATGTATATATTTAGGGAGAATCCATTATGTTATATGAAAGAAAAATTGATATTTGATTAAAAAATGAAGTGGGAAGTATTTATTTACCATGCCCCAATGTGCTCCCACTATACATATATCGGTGACTTATACCTCTTAAATTATGAAAAATGATAAGTCTTGATAAAAAACGACACCATTTAACCTGAGAAGAGTAGTCTATATGTCGGAATGCACCTAAAAATATCATTTAGTTGCATCAAGCAGCACATGTGTCTCTAAAAACACTAATATGCCAACGCTTTAAGATCATTAGTGAGTCTTTAGCTAATAGCGTAACACCGCTGCATGTCAAAATAACGAATTAATCAGCGTAACTGAGATATTCCCTTTAACTTAACTTAAATGTAAGTTGTTTTATTTCGGTTGGTTTTGGTCTTTTTACTTTTTCATGCTTGTGATTGTACATTCATTAATAATTTTAAGATATGTAAATGAGTAGGCGGTGAATAGATGTTTGACTTTTATTATGACTGCTGTCTCGTCTCTCTGAAAATCAAGCTTTTCAAAATATACATCTTTTGTAAATCGGGCTTAGTTGCTGAAGTCTAATTTCATTTACATCTTGCAAAATAATTTTAGTCCATTTTAAATGAGCATATACAGGGTGTTCCAAAATTTTTGGGTTATAGAGCTACCACGTATTGTAGTGGTTAAAATAAGGTGATTGGACCCAATACATATATAGGGTGTTATAGAATGTAATGTACATGCGATAACTGTGTAGGTGTAGTATACTTGGATGATTTGAAATCGTTCATTATTAATGGGTCTATCACATCTCATTACGAATTTCACCTGAATTTGTTTTTGGCCAAAACCACTCGGTATAAAAAATTAAAATTTGGCAGATATACTCATCTCAATACAAGAAAAATAATGCCATAAAAATAATAATTAGAATCTAGGTCCTGCTTATCAAAATTTTCTTGATGATGAAACACAGAAAATATTACTTTTTTAGGTAAGTACTTTTCTAATATCTTAATTTTACACTATTTTAGTCTTGGATTTAATGTTAGAAATATATTACAGGACCGTAGTTAGATATATTAATAATTTTTTAAATTTATTTGTAAATACTCTGTATAATGAAAAATAAGGAAATTAAAAATTAAAAAGGTAGTTTCGAATTAATAGCAAACATTAACAGGCTTTGAGTGTCGTATTTCCTTTTAGATAACATGAAAATTTAATTATAAACAAAATAATGAATAATTTTATTTCACAAAAAAACAATTAAAACCTAATTAATAAAATAACCTGTTCTAACATAATAAATGTTAAAAATGAAAACCATTCTGCTGAATACATATTGTTGCCTTTTCAACAATTTCTTGGATTGCCAGTCGAATTAACATCAACAAATGATTATTGTGGTTTTAAAAAATAAGGGTTTTTAAATTGTGAGTGTATATAAAAGTTTATGGTGTCAGATGTAAAATAAACGAATGTATAAATAGTAGAACAAAAAAAAAGTTGGAAACATAAAAATTCATATACGTTCTCCTAAAATTTTCAGTTATAAATATAGTCGAATTTCGATCATTGGGAGGAGACTAGTATACGAGTGTACCTACAATATACCAAAATGTACGTGAGAAGAGTTTAAAGTTTACTTAAAAAAATACATTTTTGATCGCTGTACAATGTACATTGTTCAAAAATGGGTGAAACAAGTTTATTGAAATTTGCCAAAACTACCCTCACTTCCGGATTTTTTTTTTATTTTCTTAGGGCGGATTGTACAATATGCAGTTAAAATGTTATCTTAGTTTAAATTCAGAACCTCGTTGTATAATCATTGGTTATTGTTAAACATAGTTTTAAAAATAACATTTGTATGTAGAATATAACGAGTTAAAAATTAAATTCAAGTCAGCTAAACTGATTTTAGAGCATTCTTTGTACAACTCGGACTTAGGGGTGGTAATGCGGTTCTAAGACTTTTTAACAGGAAAGCTTACTTATCAACTTCATGTAATACAACTTTAATTGTAGTAAAAAACAATAGTTAACCGTGGACACAAATACAAAACAAAAATCATGGTTTTGACAGTAAATAAATTCATAATCGTCCCAGTTTATTATTGACAGTAAATGTTTCAATATTGACAGAAAAGTGAAGTGATCCGAAAACCTGAAATGCAATTTTGGAAATATGAAAATGAATAACCTCCAATTCCCCTTACGAAATTATGAAAAAACACCCCTTTATCATTAAAGTGAAAACAAACTAAAAAAAGTTGAAAATGCTGGGAATTAAAGAAATGAAAAAACTGAATGCATTCATTTTGTACTTTGGGGATACGTATTTTAAATAATTTCGTAGGGTAATTAGGGATTATTTATTTTCATATTTCCAAAATTGTTTTAACAAATTGTTAATTTTTTTTTCACGGACAAACGGTTTACTTTGGTATATAAATTGGGTCAAATCGACCTATTTTAACCTCTACAATATATGGTAGCTCTATGTCCCAGCAATTTTGGGACAACCTATATACATTATAGACTAAGCTGAAAAATACAACGGTCCTCCTGATGGACTGTCGTGCAACTGACGAAGTACTCCGGCTACTCTAGTCTTTGGAATGACCAACTGTCTTCTGTTTTCTGTTCTCGCTTTAATAAATCTTCTTTCAAGATAAAAGAGTCCCAGTGAGCCAAATATGAATCAACTATTGGAGAGAGATTTACTACTTCTTGCCAAATAGCTCGACGATTTTCCTTTTCCCATTGTCCCATCTTCTTTAAAACGGGATCGTTCTCTTGTTCTTTTCTAAGTTTGGCAGGTTCTTACTCATCGTTAACTACAGTTGTTCTCAATAGCCAACTATCTTTGGATTCTGCTCTGTTGCAATGAAAACACTCTTCTGGGCACGGTCTTCTAGAAAGAGAATCGGCATTTCTGTTACTTATTCCTGCTCTATGTGCCTTTCTTAAAGTCGTACTATTGAAAGTCGTTCGATCCATCTGGCGATTTGACCCTCCGGGTTCTTGAACTGCATCAGCCACAAGAGCTGCATGATCGGTCCATAGAAATTATCTTCCATAAAGGTATTGGTAAAAGTGTTCCACACATTTCACACCTTCCAGGGGTTCTCTTCTTGTTACGCAGTATTTACGCTCAAGTTTCGAGAGCACTTTACTAAAATAACCCATTCCTCCGATTCTCACATTACTAGTATCAGTATCCAGAATAAACTCTCTCTCTAGTAGTGGGTAGACTAGTATTGGCGGGGTTGTTAAATGCTTCTTTAATATTTCAAAGGCAGTTTGCAGTCTTTGTCCAAGTAGAATTCTCTTCTGTGAGACGTGTTAATGACTTAGCATTATTTGTAAACTTCCTGATAAATCTTCGATAGTATGCACTTAGCTCAAGAAAACTTCTTATTTCATGTGTATCAGTTGGTTGTGGACACTTTTTGATAGAAGTGAATTTTTCCCTATCTATAGCCACGCCATGCTTGCTGACTATATGACCCAGGTAAATAACTTTATTTTAAAATAGTTGGCACTTCTTGAAGTTTAGCATCAGTTGAGCAGCCTGAAGTCTTTCAAAAATATCTAAGATGTTCATCAAATTTCAAGACTACGATTTCGCCTAAGTACACCAGGCATCTTTTCCAGGATAACCCTCTCAATACACTTGCCTCCTGCCAATATCCAGACTAAGTCTAGGATAGAAAATAGTTTACTTCCGGCCAATGTATCCAAGGTGTCGTCGATTCGAGGCTGAGGATAACTGTCTTTCTTGGTAACACTGTTTAACTGACGGTAGTCCACACAGTACTTCGTAGTTTCATCCTTTTCCTGAACCAGGACTACCGGGAAGACTCATGGGCTGGTAAAAGGTTATATCACCCGGTCTCCCTCCATTTTCCGAACAATTCTTTTAGCTTCCTATCTCTTGTCTTTTGGTTATCTTTGAGCCTATTGGTGAATCGGCCTAGCGCCACTTGTGTCAATTTTATGTTTTACAACAGAAGTTCTTCATGTTTTTCCTCCTTTTGGTACAAAAATGATACGATATCGTCGAAGAAATTCCTCTATTTTCTTTTCCTCTAATTGATTCAGAGATTGACCAGCAACTGCAATCATTTGCACGAATTTGTCGTTAGTTACTAGTATACAGGTTCCGATTCTGGTCTTTCTTGATGGTAATTGGGTTATTAATAACGTTTGTGAGACGGGCTGGAATTTCTTTAGCAGTCGTGACCAACTTATTTCCGATCAGAATTCCTTGTCCAACCTCTTCATCGTGATTCCAAGGTTCATCATGACACGAGTTCCTTCTTCCATGAATTCTTGAAGCCGTGCTACTATAATGGTTTTACTTTTACCAGGTACTACCGTGTCTTCCTGTACAGCTACTGGCACGGTACTGTCCCCATATGAATGTAGAAATACCTGTTCGGCATCAACTTTGATGTGTGTTCTTAAAGTCTAACTGGTATTTTTCATAGATTAAGGTGGTTATCTGTCGCAACTCATCAAAAAAATTAGACGGTTGATGAAAAAATGGAGGAAAATATTTTTTACGTAACCTGCAATTTAAAAATTTTCTTCTTATTTTTTCGCATCAATAAAGGTTACAGACAAATAAGTATAGTTTCTGATTTTCCTTAACATGTTATTGTTTAAAATTCAATAAGTAGGGGAGGCCGGGGTTAGTTGGGACGCGGGGTAAGTTGGTCAGTCGGTTATATTTGGGCTTCCGTACGGCAGAGGCCGCTGAGAATTGCAGTGCATGTTAGAAATGTGATTTAATTAGTTGGTGTTCAACGGTGATACTGTGCAGTTTATCTCGGGAAGAAAAAAAAATATTCGTAGTGTGAAGCAAGCGTAAGTAAAAATTAAATGTTTTATTTGATTTGTATTAAATCTTGTTGATGATAGATTTTGAATTATTTATTTATGAGAATGTCTAGTGGGTACATTTCAGATTTAAATGCAATTTAAAACAATAATATATCACATACAATAAAGCCGATATTACCATTTTTGTGAACATAATGGCTATGGGGTTAGTTGAGCAATTCTTGTCGGGGTTAGTTGATCATATTTCTAGCAGGGTCTATTTACTACCTGTTTTTGCATTACAAATAATTTGAACTGAATTTGGTTCTCGGTACATTATAGTAGTTCTACTAAGTGATGTTGTTTTAATTTATCCTTTCAGGTTTGTGTGAAATAAAAATTTAATATAATTATGAGGACCTACAAAAAAATATCAAATAGAGGCAAAACTCCTGGAGATATAATGTTAAGAGCAATACGCGCTGTAAAAGCAGGTCAGTCAGTATACTCAGCTTCGCAAGAGTTTGAAATACCAAGAATGACGTTGACTCGTTACGTGAAAAAATTTTCAGAAGAGGAAGTTACAGGACAAGAAGTTGCATCTGTAACGAAAGTGGGATATACCAAACACAGACAGGTAACAATACAAACAATCGAGTATCGTACTTTCTTACTAAGGAATGGTCTTGATTTTTTTTTTAGGTGTTTACTGATAAGCAGGAAGAGAATTTGTCAACCTATCTGAAGAAGGCGGCCGATATTTATTATGGGCTTACCCCGAAAGAGGTAAGAAGGTTTGCTTATCTTTGTGCAAAAACATTTAAAATCAAAATCCCAAAAAATTGGACAGAAAATGAAATGGCGGGAGCGGATTGGTTTTCTTCGTTTTTAAAGAGAAATACAACATTAGCCATCAGAACCCCAGAAGCAACAAGTCTTGCTAGGTCAACAAGCTTCAATAAAACTAATGTTGGTAAATTTTTTGACAACTTACAAAATGTTTTAAATAGACTAAAAATTACTGAAGCTGACATCTGGAACATGGACGAAACAGGTATAACAACCGTCCAGAAGCCTGATCGACTTGTAGGTAGAAAGGGAATGAAACAAATTGGACGCGTTACTTCTTCTGAAAGAGGGACCCTGATTACACTCGCATATGCAGTTTCGGCTGGAGGGAATACAGTTCCTCCATATTTCATTTTCCCCCGAGTTAATTTTAAACCTCACTTTCTGAATTGCAGTCCTCCAGGAAGCGCTGGTGGTGCCAACCCATCTGGGTGGATGAAAGAAAGCCACTTTGTTGAATATGTTAAACATTTCGTGAAACATACAAAGTCATCCACAGAAAAACCAACATTATTATTGTTGGATAATCACGATTCCCATCTGTCAATTGAGGCCCTCAACTATTGCAAAGACAATGGAGTTACAGTGTTGTCGTTTCCCCCACACTGTAGCCACAAACTACAACCTCTAGATAGAAGCGTATATGGACCGCTAAAAAAATACGTTAATACTTCCTGTGACGATTGGATGACTAATCACCCTGGAGCCACTATGACAATCTACGATATTCCTGGTATCGTTAAGATAGCCTTACCCCTAGCAGCAACTCCTTCAAATATAATGTCGGGTTTTAAAGTGTCCGGTATATCGCCTTTTAATAGAAACATTTTCTCAGACGCTGATTTCATGCCTGCATATGTAACAGATAGACCGGAACCAGAGGAGTTACTTGTAACTGATCCTACTCATCAACAGAATTTCGATGAACCATCAAGCAGGGTCATTAACGAAGAAATTGTTATACGACCAGAACCAAGCCATACAACTCCTCCTAAAGAAAATATTCTACCAAGTTGTAGTACATCTTTGGAAAATATTAGACCTCTACCAAAAGCAGGAGCAAGAAAAACGAATAAAATTAATAAACGAAAGAGGGTGTCTGCAATTTTAACTGACACGCCTATTAAAGACTCTTTGGAACAGGAAAAAAATGAAGCACTTGAGAAGAAGACAAAACGAATAAAGAAAAATGTATTTGATGAGTCAAATAACAAGAAAGGAAAGCAAATAATAAAGAGGTCTACGAAAAAAAATAAAGCAGAAGACAGTTCGGCAGACGAGGACGAAACATTTTGCCTTATTTGTATGGAACCTTGGTCGAATAGTCGACCAAAAGAAAAATGGATCCAATGCACCACGTGTAAATTTTGGGCTCACGAAAATTGCGCAGATTCTGATCTATTTTACACGTGCCATAATTGTAATTCAGATGCAGATTCAGATAATTAACTTTTCAAGTAGTTTATGTTGGTTTTTGTGTTTTAAATAAACTTTTTTTGTGTTAGTTTTCTATTATTAAAAATTTAGCATTTTTGTTGTTGTTGTTTTGTGTATATGAAAAAACATAAGTATCACTTTTAAACCATGGCAGCACCGTATGTTCAACTTACCCCAGCACATTGACCAACTAGCCCCACACACGGGGTAAATTGGGCAGAATGACACTACGTATTATAAATATTAATTTTATTAGTTTCTAAATGAAAATATAACTTTTTTTTATTGAAATGAATAGCATAATTATATATAATTATCAGTATATTTTTTTAATTATTCCCAATATATCCTTGTTAAAAAAAAAAAATAAACGTCCAAATGTGACCAACTAACCCCGGTCTCCCCTATATATTAAAAAAAAAAAAGTATTGTCATGAGAGCCATTTTCGACCAGCCTTAGTTGAGCCTTTTACGGCCTCAATTTTTCCCGTTACCAAGAAAATGTCATAAAATAATTCAATCTCCGAAACTTTTAAAAAGGCACATATATGCTCGTCATGACCAGTCAAAATGAACCATCTAATTTAGAATATGTTAGATCCGTTAAAAAATGATGACGAATCATCTAGAAACAGCAATTCTGGTGGAGGTGCCGAACTAAAAGCAGTGAATCTCAGTCTAAGCACATTTGAAATATTCGAGAGCAAGTCTGGAGAGCTACATATGCATGTAAATAGACTAAGTTTAACTGTGTTGAGTTTTAATTGAGTAATCATTCTATACAAATAAATAATGTCAATGTAAATCAGTGTACCGATAAAAGACATACATTAGTGTTGTAGTTAAAACGAATAATTCAAGTAATAACATTTCAAAATCATTTTAAATACATCATAATATATCTCCATATTCAATGTAACAAGGGACCTGTTATTACCGCCCGCTAAGTTTAAGATCGGATTTTAACCGCAAATACCGACAAGTTAGTAAGTTAGAATATTATAATTCTGACTTTTACTCAATTAACCAGTTGCTTAAGTTTGATTTTTTGATTGCTTTATTATGTGTTCTGTGTAGGCTTTGTCACTGTTTCCCGTTAATTAGAAGCCAACATTGATTGGTCGAGTGGGGAATCCTACCTACGCATTTAAATTGATTTTAAAATAATAAAATAATTAATTTAAAAAATCCGTAGACCTGGGATCCAAACTCCTCCATAATAAATATTCTTCTCCCCTTCACTAACCCCAGTTAACTCCTTTCCCCACCTCACCCCCCTAAAATTTGCCACCTAGCTCTGCTCACCACATATTTTAATTAATCATAAGATCCCATAATATTTTTAAGATTTTTTTTTTCGATTACTATTTCTAGATATCAGTTATTGTACAACTTGTTGAACCCTATGCTTTTTAACCCACTCTTTTAGGCCCGATGATAGCCCGTAGAGGTCGAAACTAGAAAACAAAATTGCCGCTTAAACAATATCATTCGCTGGTAAATGATTTTTACAGATTTTTATAGATTTTTATAGATTTTTATAGATTTTTATAGATTTTTATAGATTTTTATAGATTTTTATAGATTTTTAGAGATTTTTATAGATTTTTATAGATTTTTATAGATTTTTATAGATTTTTATAGATTTTTATAGATTTTTATAGATTTTTATAGATTTTTATAGATTTTTATATAGATTTTTATAGATTTTTATAGATTTTTATAGATTTTTATAGATTTTTATAGATTTTTATAGATTTTTATAGATTTTTATAGATTTTTATAGATTTTTATAGATTTTTATAGATTTTTATAGATTTTTATAGATTTTTATAGATTTTTATAGATTTTTATAGATTTTTATAGATTTTTATAGATTTTTATAGATTTTTATAGATTTTTATAGATTTTTATAGATTTTTATAGATTTTTATAGATTTTTATAGATTTTTATAGATTTTTATAGATTTTTATAGATTTTTATAGATTTTTATAGATTTTTATAGATTTTTATAGATTTTTATAGATTTTTATAGATTTTTATAGATTTTTATAGATTTTTATAGATTTTTATAGATTTTTATAGATTTTTATAGATTTTTATAGATTTTTATAGATTTTTATAGATTTTTATAGATTTTTATAGATTTTTATAGATTTTTATAGATTTTTATAGATTTTTATAGATTTTTATAGATTTTTATAGATTTTTATAGATTTTTATAGATTTTTATATATTTTTATAGATTTTTATAGATTTTTATAGATTTTTATAGATTTTTATAGATTTTTATAGATTTTTATAGATTTTTATAGATTTTTATAAATTTTTATAGATTTTCTTTTCTTATAAAGGATTGCCACATTAGTGAAAATGAATGATTTACTCCACTTCTTACTACCTTACCTATCCCCTTGTTTAAACATTTATTTACAGAAAATTCTAATAAAAATCGGCTCACTGGCCGTTCCGAATTTTATTCCACAATTAAATCAGCAACCATATAGCATTCATTGAAACACATCAATTAATACGGACATGTATTGTATAAATTAACCTTCAACAAAATTTATCTCTTTTACGGAATGATTGATGTCGATAATTAAAATCATTGATCAGAAACTTAACTAGCTAAAAACAAAGTAATATACTTACACAAGAATAATGAATTTCTTCAGTTATTTTTATATCTTCGTAGGTGCGGTTTATTCATTAAAAGTTATTGATGATTTTACAATTTTATTTTTTTTAAATATGGAAAATGTATTCTGTAATATTCGAGAATATATACAGGTGCATGAGCAGATATTATGCTAGTGTTCTCCAATAGTACTTAATATATATGGCGTCTTGTGTGAGATGCAGGCAGTCCACCAGTGCAAGGGCAAACCAATTTATATTAGTATAAAATTAAAATGTATGACATTATCTACCAATATTATTTTCAATAAAAAAAAATATTATATTCCACGTCTATTTATAAATTTCATACGGCTCCTTTGGTTTTGATTGGTTCAATCATAATCGTGCAGTACATTTCTATTCTATTTTCCGTTACCCATGACCTATGCACTGACGTTCTGGCTGTCTGCAAGCAAGGAAGGGCTGAAAGTCGTTGGGCCCTCAATTTAGATCTTCGAGCGGTTAGATCGAGCGACGTTGGTCGCACTCGAAGCTTACAGATACATAATTCACGAAACATGGCTGCAACAATCTCCACCTTCGTTCTACACTTCAGTCTAGATAGTGAGCAGGGAGTCTGTTCATTATCTTAGCCAGCGTTGCCAATTTACCGATTTTCAATTTTTTCGATATTCGATCTCATCTACCGAATTTTAGATACCTTTTATTTTTCTCACATAGACTACTTTAAAATTATGTTTTAAAGAGTTATAAATTATTATTAAAAAAATACTTTATCAGTGCTTGACAAATCTCATAAAAATATGTTTATCAAATATTCAAAAATAAACGAAAACTTCTCATAACAAAACAAAACAATATAACATGTTGATTTGCATAATTTATAAATACCTAGAATTAACTAGGTACACTGTCTAACATCTTCACCAACTTTTTTGAGGCGTTTTAAGTGGATCGAATTCCTTCGCAAGATCTGTCTATTTTTAGTTTGAACAAGGTATGATCTCGGCCCCTCTGCTTCCCCTAACATCCCTGCAGGCTCCCATAACTTCGTATTAATATTTTGCACCAATATATCATCCCTCTCTTTGAATTTTGATTTCTCTACACACTTCTTGTTATAGTATTTTTGTTGAGTTGATTTTGGTTCGTAATCACATAAGCTTCATTTGTAACTAACTTAGGTGATTCAGTAGGTAATTTTGACCCCAAGACTCTAGAGAATAACAACTGCTACGGCTAAGTGAATTTCTATAATTTAGTAAGTATAATTCTATATCTTCACATGATTTTTTGTTCACTATAGCAACGGCCTTTTCAGCTAGTCCATTTAATTGGTGACAATGTGAGCTGGACGTTTTTATTGTAAAATTCCAACTTTTAGCAAACTAGCGAAATTTAAAACTGTTAAAGTATACATTATTAGTTGCAAAATTGTTAGGAATACCCTTAGATTAAAGAAACCGGAGATGTAACATTGCACATAGCGCATGTTGTCTGTTCCATCCTTAAGTAACCCACCAATTAATAATCATTGTGTCCCGACGCCACCCGAATTGCTCCGACATTTCTATTCTACGCTCATCTCCGCGTGAGTAAATCATCATGGACCGCTGTTTTTTGATTTATTTGTTGGTGTTATTAGCAATTTAAAGTGTTTAATTATTCAATTTCAAGTTAAAAATGCCACAGTGTATCGTAAAAAATTGTATATACAAATAATATAATTGCCAATGTTATGAAAAATAAAAAATATATTCGATTTCAGCGGTAAATATTTATTAACATTTTGACATAAACTTTACTCAGAATTAAAAAACTGGCTCTTAATTTATATAAGAAGTAAATAGGCATTGTTGTTAACGAAACTTCCTTTTTAAAAAGTAGTTTTATAAGAATATTTAGTAAAGGTGGTTAGTAAGCCCTTTTTGGTAGATAAATAAGAAGAAAAGAAGCATAGTTGCTAGCGAAATTTTATTTTTATAAGGTATTTTTATGAGAATATTAGATGAAATCCAGGATGACCTACTTAAAATTTCAAGGTTCATCTTATTTGCGGTCAAATCGGAAGTGACATTTGAATCTTAAGTCTTAAAACAAACGCACAATATGATTTAGGATAAGCAAAAAAAAATACTAAAGTTACGGGAGTTAGTCACATTGTTAATAAAATGTTACATTATAAACTCCTAAACAACTCGAAAACAAAAATATTGGCTTACTAAAAAAAATCTAAATTCTAGCAATATATAATAATATAATAATAATAATACTCTCCCTAATATTTTATTATACAATCGAATGCGGTTTCAAAGATAACGGGATCAAAAAATCTCTAAAGTTTGAAGTTAAATGCTCGGATAAAAGCAAGCGACCGATAGGGGTTACAAAAATAATCGATATATCGATTATTCTGTTATTTTTTTATGAAAATTGATTTATTCGTTATTTTCAATAAATTATTGTAATAATTGATTTTAAAGGAAATACAAAAAGAAAGTAGATTTATTAAAAATAATCGATTAATTAAAATAATCGATTTTTTTAGAAATATCGAATTATCGTTTAATTGATTTTTAATTAATCAATTATTTTCGATTATTCAAATGTATTCGAATAATTTGTTTTAAAGAAAATACGAAAAAAGTAGATTACATGAAAATAATCGATTGATCGAATATAATCGGTTATTTCATATAATCGATATTTCAGTTATTTTTTTAGAATTTCGATTTATCGGTTAATCCGCTTTTTAAAAATCGACTATTTTATTATTCGGTTATTTTTTTTTTGGACAATCGATTTATCGTAGAATCGGCTTTTTAATTAACTGGTTATTTTCGATTTTAAAGGAAATACGATAAAAATAGATTATTTGATAATAATCGATTGATCGAAAATAATCGATAATTAGGTTTTTTGAAAAATCGATTTTTCAGTTAATAGACATTTAAATTAATCGATTATTTTTGAATATTCAAATATTTTCGATTTTTCAAAGATTATCGAATAATCTGTTTGAATGGACATACGAAAAAAAACTTGATTATTTGAAAATAATCGATTATTTAAAATAAACGGCAATTCATTTATTATTTTTTGTAATCACTGATTTATCGGTCAATTGGCTTTTTATTTATTTGATTATTTTTGATTTTTCAAACATAATCAAGTAGACGATTTTAAAGGAAATACTAAAAAAATAGATTATTTGAAAATAATCGATAAATCGAATATTATCGATTATTTTCAACGATCGACAATTTATTTCGATAATTACCCATCCCTAGCGACCAAATGACTTTTAATAGGTTTAAATTTTAAAATATTATCTGGTTTCAGACATATGCATTTCTAGAGTTTTTTGTGACTCACACGTTATAATAATTAGGCATTCCAACGACCTGCCAAATGCTGACAAGTGGGAATTGTCATTTAGATATGGCAACCCTGTAAGCCTGTTGTCATTGACATGGTCAATGATACATATATAGTTATATAGATTGCTTAAAGAAGGTCGTTTACGAGCGGCTATATTGCCTTGCAAGTGCTCATTAATCAGAATCGATTTTGCAAAAATTGTGTTTACAAACCAATATTTAGCCTTTGAATATAGTAAAAACAAATATTTACCTACATTTTTACTTCAAGGCATAAGCTTATGTTTATTTTTAAAAATATGGATGATCATCAATCTATGTAACTAGCCATTTCATTGACCTTGTCAAATCACCAGGCCTACAGGGTTGCATAATTATGCTATATCATAACCTGTTAAAACCCACTGGTAGCCATTTTGTTTGGAATACCTAATTATTATTCCTAAAGAAAGAAGTTTTAATATACATTTTTCTGAGATTACAGTACAAAACAGCATTTTCTCATTTTGACTAATTTTTAATATTATGTAATAGCCGTAGAGAAAATATAATGTTTAACTCACAAGGTTTGATTTGCACTATTTGCCTATGCACATGCTTTTTTTTATAATACTCGTAGACATTTCTTGCTCGATTAACAATATTCTCCTTCAACATTTTACTGTAGTCTCTTGCAGAAAAATGCGTAGTAAATAAACGCTAACGAAATATTCTATTAAAGGTCTTCTCTTTACATAAAATGTTTGATATTAAAAAATCAGGTTAATTTTATTTCATAATATAAAATTTCATCAAACGTCTTTTAAGTAAATCTAATAATTCATTATGATACTAATAAACAAATGCCGTCCCTGTCACAAACTTTGGGTCTCCGCCCAATTCCCTCACTCCGTTAACCTTTCTTTAGAAATTGGCAACATTTGCGCAGGTTATATCTCTGGTCTCTTTTATCTAAGGGAATACCCAATCTACTAAATATTGATTTATATTTTGAAATAATTGAAGAAATAGTTTTTGACTTGAAAATTTTATAAAGTAATTGAAAACTTTGCAACAAAAAAAAAAGAAGAATAGACTTCATTTATCGGAAACTTTAAAACTAGTATATCAAGCAACTTTGTGCGCGTGTGTAAATACTGTAAATAGGTATAGTTTTATTTTTGTGATTTTTTTGGTATATGAACCTAAAGACTTTTTATGGTAATAACAAACTGCAAGGACTTTCAGTATTAATTACTAGGGGTAAGTTCTTTGATAAGTTTTGAGTAATTTATTGGCAAAGTTTAGGATAAGACTAACGCTGACGGCCTGTCTGTTTCGTGACAAAACTTGTGTTAGAAACCTCATAAATAGTAGTCATATAATAGATATAAAATATTCCGTCCTTCATTAATTTTTTAATTAAAATTTTATATCTATTTTGACAATACCGTGGTAAATTTTTGCCCAAAGCCAGTTTTTTAAACGACTTTTGATTAAAAATTTGGGCGTGGCACCCCAAAAAATGTTTCGCCTCTGGTGGGGGGCCTGCGACAGGGCGCCTTCGGCAGGGTTTTCACATTTGTTAAAAATCTGGCACTACCATCTCGTATTATCACGAGCCGCCACTGCATGATATTATCTATTTCTTCATTCGTTTTTAGTCCGCATTTAGAGAGGAAGTCTATAAACATTTTTGACCCAGCTAAATATTTTAAATAAAACTGGTACATTGAAAGTTTTAATCTAAGCTTTCTTAAGGTATTAGCTGAACCTTATATAAAGGTTTTGATATAATAGATATTAGAGGCATATGATCTGTAAAAATTGTAACATCAGAATGTTCATAGATATAGGAATGAAATTTTTTCAAGAAAACGTGACAGCTAAAAATTCCTTTTCGATCTGCGTATATTCTAATGAATTTAAACTTCTTGATGCGAAGTATACTGGCTTATCATTTTCGATGAATCGCACTGTATAGTTATAGGTAGTAGGGGATCAAAAATAACAAGTACTTGATTACCATAAATAATTTTTTTGATCGTATTTAATGGACTCTTGTACTTTATTCCAATTCGATATAACATTTTTTTAGTAACTAATTTCGGATAGATTTGGAATAAACTGTCTTAAAAATTTTATCATTCCTAGCATTCTTTGTAACTCTTTTTTATTTTCATGACTTTTTAGTGATTTAATTACTTGAGTCTTTGAAGGATCTGGATGCATTCCCGTTTCACTAAATATAATACCTAAGTAATTAATCTCTTTTAAGCAAGACTGAAACTTTTTCTTATTAAATTTATTATTATACTGTTAATAACCCTTTTTCTATTATTAAGTCATTTTGCTCTTATTTATAGTTGCGATACATATATCATTAAAATAAATTGTGACGCCTTGTTAATCTCCAAAATATTTAAAAACTAGTTTATGGAAAAATTTGATAAACCAAACGGAGATCTCAAAAATCTGTAAGTTCTTAAAGCTTTTGAGAAAGTACAAAGTTTACTTGACTCTTCAACTAGTTTTGTATGATAAAATCCGTCTTTAACAGACTTCAAAAAAGGAGGAGGTTCTCAATTCGTCGCAATATTTTTTTTTATGTATGTTCAGCGATAATTCTTTAGCACGGTGTCCAATTTCAATGATTCATTTTTTGTTAGAAAGGGGGTACTTCAGGGGTGGTCCCATATAAATTTGGTCAAAACCTAATAATTGGGTCCATGAGAAAATCCTCAAACTCTTAATTTTTTTATGTATATTTAGCGATATTGCTTTACCACCTTGTCCGATTTATATGATTCGTTTTTTGGTTAGTAAGGGGGTACCTCAGGAGTGGTCCCATATAAATTTGGTTAAGATGTGGTGATGGCATCTGCACGTTTTTGAAGTCGGTTTTATTAAATGTTTAATTTCTAATACTTGTTTATATCCAAAATGATGTAATACTTTTTATTTGCTAGGTTCGAAGCTAGTTCTTCTTCAGTAGGTATAGTATATCTTTCTCTTATAATGTATTTATTAAAATGGACTGGATCAATATAGATTCTGAGACCCATTTGGTTTTTCAACTATAACTATATTTGAAACTCACTCAACCGGTTCATGTACACATGTTGTTCATAAAGTGGCGCAGAAATAAAGGTACAGGTACCTACCAAAAATTATTTGAAACCCGCTGAGGACTTCTTTGTTCATACTTTATAGAACCTATCTAATTGATGCTCTTGTCACACAAGTGAAAAATATAAAGAAATTTTGTGTGCGACTATTAGTTGTGCATTCTCTTAAAACATAAATATTTAGATACCTACCTATATGAGTGTAACACCAATGGCTAAAGATGCTAATAATCACATGCGATGCCATTTACCCAATTCAATAATATGCAAATATTGGAGAAATAAATTTTATAACTTGTGAGTTATAATAAATTAACTCAATTAATTATTCTTTTTATGCAACTCACTTTAAACTTAACTAAATTGGGCTTAGGAAAATTATAACTGCATAAACTGAAATGCACATCTCTATTTTTGAATGGAATTATTGCGTCTTCCAATTAAAATGTAGACATCAGCCAGCCCTGCGAGTTTAGAAAAACACTTTTTTATTGTTACGTAGTTGCTAAGTAGAGACAGCATCTGTCAGGTAACTTTATTTCGGGTAACTTTATTTTGTCCCTTTTTGGGAAGACTTGTTCAGACTTTTCTCTTCCCTTGCACGGCCTTAAACGGTCAACAGAAAACAAACCGGGAACTTGACTGTGTCCTACAATTCGTACAGAGGTACTACCTGAATCCTGGAATACACTCTAACAATTACTGTAATCGATGTATTGTACTTATTACTTGTAAGTCAATATGTTTAAATATTTCTAAATTAAATAAATATTTTATTATTTATTACAAATCATCGTAGGTAAATTGGTGTATGCAATTCTCATGTTATTATTAATACACTCGTATCGTATTCGTAGCGACACTCGCTAAGACTCTTGTCGTTACTTTTTACTCGAGTGCCAATAGCCATCGATACGAGATCGTTGCATAATATAATATGTACTACTGGTATTCAAACAATGATTTTGAGTGCATATCATTCTAAAAACATTGTTTAAACAAACTTTATAAAAAATGTGGATAAAAAAGTTTTAGTTATCTTAGAAGAAGTACATTTTTGTAATCATCTAAGGAATTTTACTGAACATATATTAAACATATTTTTATTCTTTCAAGAATAAATACTGAATACGCTCCTGCCTTTTTCGGGCGTCAACAGAGGACGTAGTTGGTAAATAAAAACATGTTCGTTTTACTTTAAAAAAATATTTCTGTATCTTCAAAAACTGAAACATAACTTCTAGAAAGGAAGTGCGATATTAAATGACTAAATTCCTGTCCCAGCCTCTTTACGAACCCAACGAGACGTGCACATCTTTTGTTTTATCTCGTCATTTTTTCCAGGGCTTACTTTGTTTGTTAATTAGCCAGTAATTAGGCTGATGTTTTCCTTTTTTTCGAGGTCTTGACTCTTGCGGTTTGTTAGAATGGGTGGTCTTGAATTTTTTGCGGAAAATGTAAAAGAAAAAGAGAAAAAGACTTAAATGGGAAACAAATGATCGTCAGCGCTTAATTTGTAAAGAGGAGATGATGCAAAGAAGACGTATGATAGACGGAAATGGGTATTTAAATAAAGACAATACTAAGAATCGTGTTACGTAAGTAATTAGTACATACACTGAAATAAAGTGCTTAAATTAATTAAATTAGTAATGTGTTTTATCTATATTTTTATTCTGTCTAAAGTCGAACCCTAATTTTGAAAGCAATCACAGTCCTCGAAAGGACTGACTTAGAATTTTTGTAAAAAGATGAAACACTTTTAAAAAATTTGAGGGGTAAGTCTACTTGAGTTCATATTTTTATTTTGAAAAATGAGTGAACTAAAAAATATTTGACCATTTAACACTTAAGCCTGTACTTGTAAATATATTTGAAGACCTTAGAGCAACAACGGTACAAGCCACCAACATTTGAAAACAGAGTTAACTACATTTTTTACATTTTTCACTTACCTATGAAATAAAAGTTATCGCTACTGTAACATATCCTTGTATAAAATCAACCATTTTAAGTGTAAAAACCCGACAATACCGATCAAGGAGAAGCGACAGTAGCTGTCGGTGCCTTTGATATCGGATGTACCTACCTTTTTCACAGCATGACTTTGATTAATACACAACTTAGCACGCTGAGAAAACATGCTTATTTTCTACACTGAGCGAAATAGTTTTGCAAATTATCTGAAATCATTGTTATAGTCCATGCGCAAATGTTGTAATGTGATTTAATTACATTGAAGTAGTTAGGGTTAATAGCAATGGTGAAATTTCGGCACCAAAATATAATTCATTATGTAATAATTAATTATATGTTATAAAAGTAAAAGAAGTTTATTATTTTTAGTGATAGAACGATATCACTTTTTTTTGCCGATACGATATATCGGCCGATACCGATATTTACGTGCCGATGTACTAATTTACCGATATATCGTATCGGCAAACATAACGCCTTCTATTTATACACGACCAAAGCAAAAACCGGGGAAGTCCCGTTTTATAATTTCGTTGCGAGGAAACGTTTGTGATTGGTAGTGAGTGACATTTTGGATTTCGGGGGAAGCCTCTTGTATTCTGTAGTGCTTTAAAACACGCAGTTTTAAACTTGACTGTTAATTAAAGGAGATAAAATAAATAAAAATATCCTATTTAAATAGAGAGTTCAAATAAAATGGAAGTGGAAACGGGCGCTGGTAGAAAGAGAACGATTTTGTTTTACTTTTTTAGTAGTAATCTTACCTTTGGAATAAAAAATTATTATTTTGATTAACAAAGTATTTCATTTATGCACTAAAAAGAGTGAAAAGCGCAAAAAATTGTTTTTGCCGATTTATCGGCTATTATCTTGCCAATACGATACCGTTAATCGGCAAGAACTGCCGATATACCGACATCAATATCGGTATAGTTCTATCCCTAATTAAGTATTTTATAATTTATTTATAAAATTTGTTCAATATTTGGTTTTTCTTTTTAATTTGGTGTCATCGGAGTCGACTACTACGGCCATTACCTCGTGTTCTGTGTAGGCTTTGTTACTGTTTCCCAGCGCCACTTTAGGAACAGCACTGTTAATTAGAACCCAACAGTGAATGGTCGAGTGGGGAATCCTACCTATGCATTAGAATTAATATTTAATTTTTTTTTAAATAAAAATTCCTGCCACCGGTGGGGTTCTTCCGATCTCAGAGTCATGACTCTAATCACTGAGCCAACCCACCCCATTTGGTTTTTTATTGTTAAAAATCTAATAAAAGCCCCATATATAAATTAAATTATCTTTTCCTTAAGTAAAAATAAGGTAAATAAAATTAAGGGAGCCAAAAAAAATTTAGGTAACAATTAAAAAGACATTAAGTTTGAGAGATTTAACTAAATATTTGCAATGTGCTTATATTTTTAAAGCTTTTAGGTTTAAAAAGTCCTTACATATACCAAGCAGCAAACATTAGTATAACTAACGTATTTTATACGTAATACTCGTTTAATTTTGGTATTGGTTGATTCCGTATACGTTTACAGTTTACGATTATTATACATGCCGTATTTTAAAAGATATATTATACGTTTTTTGTATACATCCTATGGTATATAATTGTAAATTTTTCTACGTTTGAATGTAGTTAACAATATACGACTATTTTTAGTTTGCGATGAACTATTTATATACAGTGGGCCTAAATATACGTTTAGGTTTATTTATATTAAATTCGTATAAATTTACATAATATTACAATATGTGTTCTTCGTTTATAACTCCCATTTAAATTTCGTCTTGGTTGATTTTTTAAACATTTATCATCTACCATTTTTACACTTAACGTTTTTTAACAGATAAATTAAACGCTTTTGTTTGTGAATACTAGTTAATATACCTATATTATTCAACGTTTAAATATAAGTCATCTTAAACGCATATTACTAGTTTACGATGAACTAGTAAACAGAAGTAAATAATATGTATATATTTAGGTTTATTTAAATTAAAAGCTTATAGATATATTTATTTACATTACACCATATTTTTTTATTTATATTACCTGTAATATTTATAACAAATTCCCCATTGTACCGATTTCAAACAACCGAACATTTAAATAACCCGCCAATAACCATGGTGGGGTGGACTAGTCCATGTCGTTTCAGTGAGGGAGATTCGGGGTGTGTTTTAAGCTAAGTCGGGCTGGTCCAAAGTGCGCGTAGTGCAGAGAATCGAGAGGGGAGTAAGGTACCGGCAGACGATCGGGAATCAGCTGACTGATGGTGGCTGGTGGCTGTGAAGCGCTCGTTATCAATCAGACAATTCACGCTATTATAAGTTATATTTCTGTTAACTAGTTGCTAACCACGATAATTGTTTTTATGTAATAAAAAGTTATTGTAAAATTGTTGGTGTTGTTGTTGTGCCCAGTTGAATTGCATGTTGCTTTGGCGTCCTGGCTTTTACGATATTGGTTAAAAACATAGGTAAGTTTCTATTAATGTTTTAATTTAGCTACTCGTTTAATAATTGTTGCATTTTACAACAACTACTGTTTTATTACAGTGTGTAAAATGCTTATAGAAACTCCAAAACATAACCTTACTTTTGTTTCTCTTATTTTTATACGTATTTCTATACGTATTTTTTAGGCTATCTAGTTATTCCAAGCATACTTATTTTCCTTTTTTTTGGTCAGTTGTTTTTTATTTAATAAAATGTCTAAAATAACCCTGTCTCGGCGTCATCTACTAAGAAAAATAGCACAAAATGTTCAAGATGCTTTAAAGTCAAATCAATTTTTTTTATTCCCAATGAAGATAACATTAATAAGGATTCGGACATTAATGTATCATCTGATTCTATTATTTATAATAATTTCCTAGAAAATAATACAAATGTAACTTTGGAGCTTTTAGAAAATATTTCACCTGAAATGCAGTTACATTTTGGTTATAGGAATGGGGGTGAACCAAGAGACTTAACCGACCGAACGATTAGAAGTGCTATGCAAGATTGGCTTAAGTTAGCTAAGGCCTGTCTAGGACACAACACATCCAAAGTGTTAAACTAAGATTTAATTTTCATATATATTTTTTGTTAGTTAAAGAAAAGTTTCGTTTAGTTTGTTATTCAGTATTTAAGTGTTTATTTTTTAATAAATAAAATATTGTTCTGTATACATAACAAGTGATCAAAAAAAATTCCTAAATATTTAGGCCAATTACAACCAAAATAGAAACACGAGTAATACCTATTTCTAGTGTATACACACACCTGCTATGGATGAAATCCAAACTGCCATTTAAGAAATATTAACATTTTTCCATGGCCTCATTAGAAATTTTGTTTTGATCACTTTATTTAATTTGTGTTTGAAATACATTTAAAACAATATCAGGTAGACGCATTTTACACATTAATAAAATAAGATAAATCTAATATAGACGTATAGTAAAACAGGATAATAAAAGGTAGATAAAGTAGTAATGTTAGACGTATAAAAAATAAAAAAAATATACGTTTATAGGGCGGACATTTTCACGTATATATTGGGTAGCATATTAGCGGTATCCATACGTATATTGTAGTACATAAAAAACGTCGTTTATACCAAAGTGGATTCGTATAAATATATAGTACAACTATAAATTTAATATAGACGTATAGTAAAAACGTAATTATAGGTGGATAAATTCTTAGTAAGCGACGTTTAT
The DNA here is from genome assembly GCA_927349885.1 of Psylliodes chrysocephalus. Classification (NCBI taxonomy): domain Eukaryota; kingdom Metazoa; phylum Arthropoda; class Insecta; order Coleoptera; family Chrysomelidae; genus Psylliodes; species Psylliodes chrysocephalus. The sequence goes on from OV651813.1 coordinate 67,896,698, forward strand.
AAGGAGGACATTCTCACGAATATATTTGGTAGTACATCAACCGTATTCATACGTATGGTAGTACCTAAAAAAACGTAATTTATACCAAAGTGTGCTGCCTGGGTATTTTTAGAATTTCTGGATTTATATTATATTAAAGGGACTTTCAAGTTTATCACTCATTTCTGTAGAAACAAGTGTTTTCTCGCCAAGTTAAGCCAGATGTCGTTTACGGTTTATGTATTTAGAGTTAAATACCTGGCCTGGCTATCACCCAGACAATACAAATATGTCCATTGGACGTCCATTCGATATACAATTTTGGATGTCTAGACGTCCAAAAATGAGTTTTTTTCTGGACTTCCGACATCCAATAGACGTCCAGTGAAGTATAAAAGTGGCACACTTTTGACCATTCAGAGGACGTCCAATTCTAGAATATATTTGGACGTCGAATACTGGACATTCAAAAAACGTCCAGGATTATATTTCCATTGAGACCACATCCCCACTTTTTTTTACAAAACCGCAACTTACTACACACTATTTTATATTATTAATAATTTGTTTATTATTTTCGCAAACCGCTATACACCATTTATTTATTTTTTATTAAAAATCGCTTGACCTGAGCAGGCATCAAACTCACGACACATCCATTATCGTTTTAAGCTTTCAATTGCTAGACAAGCTCGACCAAGGAACCACTTAAAAACTTTTTACTAGATACAGTTATAATTGAATAAGATTTCAAACTTCCGCTCATAGAATGAAATGCAATAGATTCAATTTGTCAATTTATAATGACCAGTTATATTAAAAAAAGAAGTATATATAGATATGGGTATTATATGGTAGGCTTAATAAATAATCACCTAAGATGGACGTCCACTGGACGTCAAAATACTACTAAACTTAAAATTAAGTCCAAAAACAGTTGTTCTCTGGATACCGATATTCAGCTGTCAATTTAATTAGCATAAACGGACGTATACTGGATGCCCGGATAAGGACGTCCGTCCTGACCCTCGAATAGATCTAAAATGGACGTACATTGGACTATATGTGCTGTGTAGGCACAGACAAATTTTTAGAAATAGTACTTATTTAAGTATGCACCAATATTTCCAAAATCAACTCTAGCATAATTCATTCAATAAATGTAAATATGAATGGGCAAAATATCTTTATATTGACATAATTGTAACTTACAATTTAGCCATAATAAAGAAATTTCGCCCACTTTGACCAATCCTAATTGAAACACGCGGATTTATTATATTTTTTTAAATATAATTTCAAAATAAAGTAAACAGAATCTGCAGTTCATTGTTTATTAAATTTATGTCAAAGAAGAAAAACATATATTTCACAAAATACAATACCTACATATGAAAAATAAAATGTCAAAGATGATTATATCATTATACTTAATATTTATTCATGTGATAAAATTCTTAGTTTCCTAATAACTTTTTTGGCACATTTTATATCTGTATTAGGATACCTAAGTGTGTAAAAATCTTCATCTTATTACTACATAAAACAAACCCCAAAAAATATCACTTAACATTGCTCATGTACTAAACACAACTTGGACTGACTTTGACAGATAACATCATTTTGAGTAATACACAACTTATTTTCGCACATGCGTGTTACAAAACGGTACACTAAAAACACCAAGTTGTCGCTTCTCCTTGATCGGTATTCTCGGGTAAAAATGGTACAAGCCACATCATTTACATCATGGCAGAGTCAACCAGCATATCTACTCCACCAAATATGTCTTTATTTATTTATTTATTTATTTATTTATTTATTTGGCTAACATCATCCAACAGTATAAAACCAATTACAGGATTCGCACAAAAATAGTTACACTTACAGTATAAATAGTATAATGTACATCATAAAAATAATAACAAAATATTAAATATTAATAATAGCATAAATATACATATATAAACAAAAAATAGTTTAATAAACGTTTTAACCATCCTAAGAAAACGCAAAAAATTCCGTTAGGAGAAAGAATTACGTTGTCTTATGTTAATTAACTCAATCCACAACTATGCGTTTTATTTCTTTAATTGAAAATAAATCAACATAATTTTGAAGTTCATAAAAATTTTGATACATAAAATAAATTGGAGAAAATTTTAAAATATTTGTCCTGGGAGTCTGAAAATAGAAATACAAAGGGGAGCGAGTTCTGATACTAGATACATTAAACATTATTTGACGAAGTAGTTCGGGACAGTCAATTTTATAATTTAATAATTTGTAAAGAATACAGATGGAATAACATTTTCTGCGAGTACGTAACTCAAGAATATCAAATCTATTCAGCAAGATGGTTTGCGGAATATTGCGAGTAGGGTAGACGCCATCTAGCTTGCACCACAAATATTTGACAAATTTTCGTTGAATTTTTTCTAATGCCTGACTATGTACTTTATATCCAGGACTCCAAAAAATGGACGCATATTCTAGCTTACTGCGTAGAAAAGCGGTTTTTAAAGTGTTAGGCTCAGAGAACTGGCGTCCATTTCGAATGACAAAACCCAAATTTCTGTATGCTACTTTCTGAATAGTATTGACATGTTCAATAAAGTTTACCTTAACGTCGAAAAGAACACCAAGATCTCTAAAAGAAAGACATTTATTGATGTTAATATTGTTGACAGTTAAATTATACTCAATCGGATTTAGTATACGAGTGAAGCTGATAGAATTGCACTTAGATATGCTTAGTGGTAAGTTGTTAGAATTACACCTAAGGTTCAATTTATTTAAGTTCTCCTGCATAATTAAACAGTCATCAATACTGGAGATTGAGTTAAACAATTTTAAATCATCGGCATAGAGTAGAGTATTACATGATAGGTTTTCAGTAACGTAATTAACAAAAATGGAAAATAAAAGTGGTCCTAGAAATGATCCTTGAGGGACAGCGGTTTTATACAAATTGACTAAAAACCATGGTATTCAACTTTCAATTTACGATTACTTAACTATGATTCACATAAACGCAGAAAAGACATAGTGAGTCCAACAATGTAAAGCTTGTTCAAAAGTAAAGGTACTATGATCGAGGCGATCAAAGGCCTTGGAAAAGTCAGTATATATATCTTCTTTTGTAGAAAAATGATTTTTCCAATGCCACTGAAACAGAAAATGGTTCTAGAAGTAAAAGAGGTTGTCTACCCACACCAGAAAAGACTCCTCCAAAGTATCGCAAAGCAAATCTTGAAAGGCATATTAGAAATAAAAGAATAATCAAACGAAATTTGGGTCACGATTATGTAGATAAACGAAAAAACTAGTACTTGAGCGGTAAATTGCACCTCCCTGTAACTGTCGCTGAAAATGTCAAGATGCTTTGGCAGGAAAAGAAATGAAAATCTTCAATGATTTTTGGGACTTAGGAGATTACAACAAACAGAATATTTATATTTTTTTTACAAATAAAATCTATCCCGAAAAAAGTGCATACTATAAAAAAAAAAAAAAAATATATCCTCGCGCAAAGTTTCAATACAATATTTCGTCAAGATAAATGGTATCGACGTCCAAGTATGTAATCAAGAGTTTCTTGCATTTCACGGACTCCAAAATTAAAAAAGAAGAATTCAACTTTTGAATGATCAGATCAGCGAAGGTGAGGTCGTTTATCCTCTTTAGGAGTACATCAGGACAGAGCGAATAAGATTAGTGACAGTGATATTGAAAACGTAAAGAAGCACATTAAGTTTATTCCTAAATTTACAAGTCACAATAGTAGACAAAAAAATCCTGACGAGGTATACATAGATCATGACTTATCAATTTCTGGTCTCTAATATTAGGTACCACTACTTTAAATGGTGTAAAGAAATAGATCTACATGCCGTAAAAGAAAGCTACTATAGAAACTATAGAAAGGAAATTAACATCGAATTTAAATTGCCCATTACGGATAATTGCAAAATCTGTGACTTTCTCAACATTCAGATTAAAAGCGCTATGAGTAAAGGAGAATTAGCAGAAAGCTTAAAGATTAAACTAAACAAAGATACAAAGTAAACAAAAGATACCCTCGCCATAAGTTTCTATTTACAACAGCCTCTACCTGTACAGAATTTGACAGTCGGACCTGTATTTTATTTACGAAAAGCTTGGACATAATCTAGGCATTCATGACTGTATTGAAGATATTGGGTACATGTATATACAGCCTGAAAACATGGCAAAGCGTGGCAGCGATGAGATTGCTAGCATACTGTACAAACAATTTAAGGAAAATCGCAATGACTATAGGAAGCTTGTTGTATATAGCGATAACTGCGTTGGCCAGAATAATGATTGGACTGTTGTATACTTATGGCTAGAACTAGTAAAAGAAAATATTTTTAAAAACGTAGAGCACAGATTTTTACAAGTTGGACACACGCATCTTCTATCTGATTGTGACTTTGCGATTATAGAAAAATATAAACGGCACTATTTGAAACAAGTATATACTCCTGATGACTGGTATCAAGCTGTTTTAAAAGCAAAAAAGGAAGAACCCTTTCAAAGTGATAATTCTTTAACAGCAAGACATTTTGTCGTTTAAGAATTTACAGCTGCCAAATAACAAAAAAAAATCAAGACTGATAATAAGGATTAACTTAACATCAGTAAAATCTGTGCATTTAAAATGTACACGATAATCCAAATGTAATGTTTTTCAAACACGTTTGGAATGAAAAATTTAAATCCATTATTATCGGTAAAAAAGGTGTAAAAACATCACTTAACCTAACAATAGGTTTAAAAATCAAATATAATGCTCCTAGTCCATTTAATCCAAAAAAACTTTCTAATCTTCTAGCACTTCTAAGGTACATATCGTCGATTTAGCGTAATTATTACATGGATATTGGCATAGTTGAAGCTAATAACGAAAGTATTACTCAACCTGAAGATAATGAGACAACATTTGGACAAGTTTAGCGATATTGACGACGAAAACTAAAGTTGTTGATACTAAACGTGTTCCAGTATATTTTTACATGTTTCTTTTTTCTAAAAATTTGTTATTGAATTAAGGGTATAAGCCTCATTTTTTAAATAAATAATAGGATAATCCTCTTAATACATTTTCCATAAATCTTTTAAATATCGCGGGGGCATTACATAGTCCAAATGACCTGACATTAAATCGCCATTATCCAGGTCCAGTGGTAAAAACTGGCTTTTCTTTGTCTACTGGGTCCATTTTCACCTGCGAATATACAGACTTCAGGTCTAAGGTAGAAACTAGTTTAACTTTTGGTCAATGTGTCAAAGATATCGCCGATTCGAGGCAAAGGATAACTATCTTTCTTTAAAACATTATTCAACTAAAGGTGGTACATACAGAACCTCGTTGTTCCATCCTCTTTTTAGACCAAGATTACCCGAGAGAGCCATGGGCTGGTAGAAGGTTCTACCACCCTCTCTTCCTCCATTTCCCAAACAATACCTTCCTCTCGCTTTGCCTTTGGTAATCTTCGAGCTGAATTGGCCTGGTATTACCATTTTCAATATTATTACAACATACATTCTTTTTGATTTTCTTTCCTTAGGTACAAAAATGCCACGATATTGTCAAATAAATTCCTTTATTTTTTTTCTTTAATTAAGTCAAAAATTGCCGTTGGAATTATCAGAAGTTTTGGTCTGATGAATTATGGAAGTTACTGGAACGCAGGTTCCGATTCTGGTCTCCTTCTTGATGGTAATTGGGTGATCACTAACATTTATAAGAGGTACTTGAATTTTTTTAGCAGTCTTGACCAACCCCTTTCCGCTCAGAATTTCTCGACCAACCTCTTCATCGTATTTCCAAGGTTCTATTATGTCGGTGCTCTTTTTTTCCATAGTTTTTTGAAGCCGTGCTACAATAATGGTTTTAATTCTAGTAAGTACCTCCGTATTTTCCTGTGCAGCTACTGGCACGATACTGTCCCTATAGGGAAGTAGGAATACCTTTTCGAAAAAAACTGTGTTCACTCTGTTCTTAAAATCTAACTAGCAACCATGTTAGTTCATTACATCCATTCCAAGAGTAACAGCTTCTTCGATATCAGAGACAATAACAGTATGAGTACGAGTGAACTTTTCTGTAACTATTTCTAATTAAACCTGGATTTCCACATAGATGTTGTCACTTTCATCTATGGCACTCCGCTATCTCAATCTTGTTGTTAGAAGTCCCTTGCGGTTATTTATGATTATTGTTCGTATAATGTGTCTAGTTGATTCAGTATCCACCAAAAGTGTATACTTTTTACCATTTACTTCACCGTCTACGTATACACTATCATCGCATCATTTCAAAGATGCTATTAGTATGAGAGAGTCTTTGGAACAGATTCGGGTTGACACTGCCTCCTCTAGGCCGACCCGCTCTAGTTTTCCTGCAGCTTAATTTTTACAAGTCAAACACACTTTTCTCCTTCGAACATTTACGAATACTTCTTTTTCAGCGTAATTGAAATATCATTTGATTATAAACACAAAACAAGGCTTGATGGACAGAATATTAAAATAACAAGATTATGTTATCAGGCATAATTAATTTTTGTAGGATTGTTTGATAAGTACACCCTCACCCAAACGGTCATAGTGACCTCCAAATTTAAAGAGCCGTTGTTTTATTCCGACGACCTGAATATACTATTTTTACGATGCTGATTAACATATGTTTAAATTAAAATTTTTAATGTTGTAACGAAAAACGATTTTAAGCGAAGCTGCCTCTGTTAACTGACTTTTTTTTTGGTTTTCAGTCGATAGTGATGATGAAGATGAAGAGTAGGATTTGAGTAAGGACTATGAAGATGAAACCAGTAAGATGAAAACCTAATATTTTTTTTATTGTTTATATTATTTTTTTTATTATTTTTTTATTATTTTTTTTAGTACTTTAAGTAATAAAAAAATTTACAGTTATACGTTTTTTATAATTATTATTTATTATATAAAAATTAGGTCATAACTTTTCGTACAAATAATGTTTCAATTTCATTCTTATTTACAATAAAATTGAACTATTAATTTGTCTTATTGTTTCGATCTTTACTGTAACGATCTACACAAAATGTCAAATTATTTGCGTGTAGTTTATTAGTCAAAGTCAGTACTAAGATGTAACAACTAATTCTTAAATTTGTTAAAATAACAAAACTTTACCCTTAATAATTCGTCCAACACGTGCACTTTATGCGAAAGCAACACATAAGCCCAGCTAGCACATAACGTTGCCAAGCCTTTCGGCGATGTTGCTTTAAGGGAACGTAATAACATTACCATACAACGTAAATGCACCTTTCATGAGAAGTTGTTGAGGGAAATCCAAACCTCGCAAAACTTCTATTTGTTATTTACCTATTTAACCTACCTGTTGTTAACGCAACGTAACAAAGTAATTTGCTAAATAAAGTATCCAAGAGAAGTACTGTGAACATCACAATCTGAATTCGGAACGTTTATGTTTATGTCAATTGCCACTTGTCAGTTTTTCTTATCATTTGTCATTTTTTTGATGGTTTATTTTTTAACTTTGAAAATTTATTTTATGAATAATTATTATTTATACATCCGAGTAGATTTGGTAAGAGTACTCTATAAAATAGAAAACTATTTTCTAAACCATTGTCTTTGTTTCAGATTACAATACCTGATTTAATATTTCATTTATTAGGTACCCAATACAAAATGGTTTAACTACAATAAAATGGCAGATAAATCGTTGTAAACGAGAAGATAAACATTCAACCGAATGTCCAGTAACATTTTACACCAAATACTTATAAAAGAGATACAAACCTAACTTCTGGGTAATTATACTTAATCGAACTAAAAATACATTTCAGAAATATTATATTTTAGGTTTCCTTTGTACCTGATGACATTATAGGAATTTAAGAAGCAAAAGTAAATACTACAGAATTGTCTAAGGAATAACAACACCTGAAATTTTATAAAAAGTAAATCGCTAGGTACATGGTATGTCTATATTAAAAAAAAAAAACATCAGGTTCAAGCAGTTCATTTTCTCTTACAGGCTAGATGGGCCTGGAAATCTAACCATCAGTTCAAGTGCAAATCCAGAAATCAAAGATGAGTGGTTTTTTAGAAAATCTGCATATCTAACTTGGAAATCAAGCATAAAATTTGTAAAATTCAAACAAATTTCAATACACTAACATTGGTTGTTTTATTTAAAACAACAAACTTATCTAAAAATAAGTGCAACGATTTAAACTTGAGCATATTTTTTAATTTCTATATAATTTCATTTCCCCTGACTTTTACGACTTTACAGTGCGTAATGACTGTATGTCACATTACTAAATTAAGTACTAAAATTTATATTTTTTTCCTTTTGCAACGATACCAATTTTTAGTACTAAATTAACTATAGGCGCACGCGCATTGACGTAATATTACGTGAAATTAGCACAGAAATGAAACATTCTGTGTAACTGAGACAAGTGAATTAAAAGATGTTTTTGTTATGACTGACACTTGTTGACTTGACAACAACCAAATGCAGCAATGCTACTAAAAACCACGAAAAAAACACAATAAAATTTACAGAAACACAAGCGAAATTTGTCCAAGGCTATAATGCAAAGTTGTCGCTAACCAAAATCAAAAAGGTGCAGAAAAGACCGTTGTGTCAACTTTTTCCGAGAAAAACTTCTGCGCAACATTTTAACGCATTTTTAATACTAAATTTAGTAGAAAATAGAGGAAGTTCCAATTAATTAATTAATTTTTTTAGTACAAAATTTAATGCTAAATTTGCTGTTTGCACTGTGAATTTTTTTAGTATTTAAAAAATGTATTAATTTAGTTCTAAATTTAGTACTTAATTTAGTATAGGGACCGTGCGTGAAATATAGAGGCAGCACTACTGCCGAACTTAGCCCTCTCTAGTGTTTAATTTTAGAATTAAATGGGGTAAACATTGCAAGTAAATAATTAAGGATATTTTTTTAAATATTAAATATAGTTAAAAATAGATACCGGCCCGTACCAAACAATCGTGTACATGGTCAAAATGACGTAAAATGTGAAACATTATTAAAATCTGGACATGCATATACTTTTTAAGCAAAAAGATTTAAATGGCTAAGTGACAATAAATTGTAAAGTTGTACCTTAAACAAGTGTATCCAATGTTAAAATATCGGTATTTAGTAACACTGAATTTAAAAGTATTACAATAACATTTAAATAATGTAAATTAATAAAAAAGATTGATAATAATAATTATAAATCTTTTTAGCTTTATGTTAATCGAAATGTCATTCAACCACTGACGTTTATGAGATGTTCAATGATACATATTATAGATTGCTCACCCATCTATAAAAAAATTATGAAAAGCGGGTTGCAATGTGCCTTTCCTAGTGCTCACTAAATAGAGCCGTTCTAGCCCAAATGTGTTTTAAAATAAAATTTCAGCATTTTAATCTTTAGAAAAAGAAAATAATTAAAGTTTTACTTCAAGACATGTCATTATGTATTTGGAAAGTTGAGTTTTCATGTAGTTAAATAATATTAAGAGATCTAAACAATTTTTATAACAGATAGATATAAATAATTTTAGACTACTATTTCAGAAACAATTCTACATAAAATACATAATTGCAATATGTAATACAATTTTGAAAAGGTAATGTAAACAATTTTGATATGAGGTATAAACAACTTTGGGAAGAGTTGTAATTGGACACTTATCTATTATTCTGAATAATGTTTAATGGTAATGTCACTAAAAAAATTTACAAAAATCACTGGATTATTAATATTTTAAAGTTTGTTACAATCTCTTTTGACAGTAATTGCAATGTATTATTTATATGATTATTTTAATAATAAATGAGAAATAGTTAATAAATTGTAAAGAGGGCCGTGATATTTTTATCAAATTGGACATTCTTATTTCATATTCTACATTAGTTTTAATCAACAGTATAAACCATTATCTGTAAAATGATATTTATATAAAATGTTCATTTAAATATGTAAAAATCTTAATGACAAATAAACACTAAAGATTCTAATTTCTAAACCGGTTCTGTAAATGATTTCTTTACAACTAAGTGCTCAAAATTGATACAAGCTAGATAAAAAGAAAACTTTGCCCAGTGAAATACGCTTTTCGTCGTCTGATTTACATATGGATAAGCAATCTTTGTAATTATGTATATCATTGGGTGTGAGGCATAATTGTGCTCTGTGGAAATTTATAAAATTTCTTTACTATCGAATGAAATCCAGGTTTCCAAAGTGATGTGTTTGTACATCCACGGATGCAACAAGTTTTTTCGATATTGATATTACGAAAATAATTCGACTTCATTTTATTAATAATTATTAAACAATACATGCCGTATAAAACATTAATAAATACCCCCCATAAAGTTCACATTTTTGTCACCAGTTAGCGTTAAAGTCATGACGCACGGTCCCTATATAAATTACTGATATTTCGTTAAGTAGGTACTACGTGCCACAGTTTGACAACGCTTTTTTTTTTTTCATTTAAAATTTATGGCCTTGGCATTGCCAATTGGCTAGACTAATTTTTGACAACGCTGTATACAGTAAAATTACGTAACTAACACAATTACACAACTGGCACTGGCTCATATTGTTTAAGGGAATAGAAAAAATAGGTAAACATGATAGGTGTAGAAATCTAAATGCCACGAATTACGGACAGCAATCCCATAAAAATAAAATTCAGGCTAATACAGTTGACGAATATTATAAGTTGAATATATTTATTCCGTATCTTACACGTACCTCTACATTTTACTTTTTTTTAAAAGTAGGTAATGTTAAAATACCCCTATCTATTATAGTTGGCAACCCTGTTTAAATTACTTTTGTTTTATAAAGATGACTACCTGTATTATCGTCTATCAATTACAATGTCAATGTAAATTAAATAATAGGGCTGCCAGAATGAAAATGTACTGAATCTCAAAAAACCGTACTGAATAATCAGTTGTTAAAAAAGTACTAGATTTTATGAAAAAGTACTAAAACATAAATCAAAAAACACCATAAAAGGGCGGGAAATTTAAATTAATAACCTATAAAAAAGCTTTTATTGAAACATTTACAAAAATGTTATCATATAGAAACAAACAGGTACATAGGTAAAACGAAAGCAAAATAAAAATAATTTTCTTGTGTTTTCTCACACTTGTTAAAACTGATTACAAGTGCTAAACATTTTTTGGTGGATATATCTGTTGTCTCATCAATCATTATAGAAAATTTTTGGCCCTTGATAAGCTCACAAATAGTTTTAGAAAATTCATCTTTGAAAGATTGTAAATACATTGTGGCTTTAGTGCGACCACATTTAACATTTTTTAAAATATTTGAATCATGTCCTGCAGATGCCATACATTTTGGAAGTTGGTCCATGATTAAAAATGGTAGATTATGTTCTGCCAAGAACATAATCATTTTTAATTCTGCTCTTTTTGTGTCTACAGATATTGTTGGTTTGGATTCCGAGGAGAGAAAATTCATCAATTGTGGGGTTGACTGAGCTATTTTTACTTTGGATAAATGTCGCTTTGTTTTTTCATGCCTCTTTAAGTGAACTATGCCACCGGAAATATTTCTTTTACAAATCTTACAGTGAGCTACACCATTGTTTGACCGGATCCAAGAAAACGATTCTTGCCATTTGCAATTAAATTTAGCCTTATAGAGTTTTCTTTTCTTATGCACTATTTGATGGTTCTCAGTGTTATCACCATCCTCCTCCTCCTCCTCATCATCTTCAAATTGAGAATCTATCTCAACCTCAATATTTTCAGCATTAAAATCAATATTTATTTGATTTTCCTCTTGGGAATCTTTAATTTGATGAATAAGGAACCTTCAAAATTAAAACAATCATATTTATAAACATTATTTAATCTGCAAAGAAAACTTATTACTTATCCATTTTCCTCTCCAAATTCCGAAAATTGCATCCAATAAACTTACAACAAATTTAAAAAATTAGTAATTAGTTGTAAAATAACTGTCAACAGTGTCAACCACTAATGAAATATGTCATTTATCTTCTTTTTTTTTTTTAATACTTAATAGTACTGAAAATTGTACTGAATTGACAAATTTCAACGAAAACGTACTAAAACTAAAAACGTAACACTGACGTACTGAAAAAGTTGAAAAAGTTGAAAAAGTACTGAATTCAGTACAAAAGTACTGAATCTGGCAGCCCTGTTAAACAACGAATGTGCGCACCTGAGTTGCTATTTTAATTTTAGTATTGTTTGTTCAAATAGTTATTCGTTAATTATTTTCTCTAACAGATAAAAACAAAACAAAAAGCAGTTGCTGTGTTGTAAATTGTAAAAATACTAGCAGAAAAAAGTGTAAATTATATAACTTTTCAGTAGCAAAATGGAAATTAAATCATAGAAATAAATGGATAACTTTACAATAAAAAGAAGAAAACCTTTATTTTTGTAATAATAACAGTAATACTGGAAACAGTAGACAACAAAAAATTGAAAGGTTCAAATAAACAATAAATTATTATTTTACAATGTTGTTCAACATCCCTTAACTTTAAAATGTTCAGCAAAGATTAGATTTCTGCCTTTGATTATTGTATGTGGCTGAAATGCAATCTTGTGCCTTATTGATAGGAAACCAATTTTATTGATTAATTTCTATGGGTTCTTTCGAATTAAAAATGAAAAAAATATAAATTACAATCGCAAATTTACCAATTATTTTTGTTAATACGTTTTTATACTACGTTATTATATAATGTTTTTATTTTCACATTATTTAACCTATTCTTCAATGACACCTTATTAGTCTTAGGCAACATATCATACATTTATTTTTAGCTGAAGTAATAAAAATATATAATAATATTAATAATAATTTTGTCACTTGTTTTACAAATTCATATACTTTTATTAAAATCAACATATATATTTTTTAATTAGGAATTCCATTAAAAATTGTATACGCAGTATACGCAAATATCGTCCTTTAGTTCATGAATTAGTTGGCGCTGCTGTCACGTACAGAGCGAATAAATAATAAAAATAGGCTGACTCCTTTGTTTTATTATTGATTTTTAGCTGAATTAATAAAAATATACAATAATTAATTTTTTCACTTGTTTTACAAATTCATATACTTTTATTAAAATCAACATATCAACATATATATTTTTTAATTACGAATTCTGTTAAAAATTGTATTGTCAGTATACGCAAATATCGTGCGTTAGTTCATAAATTAGTTGGCGCTGCTGTCACTCACAGAGCGAATAATGAAAGAAAATAGACTGACTGGGGTTTGAATGATGAGCGTACATCGAAAAATAATCGCAAAAAATTAAAAATAATTCATGTTTTCTGTTATCAATTACTTTAGGTAGAGGAAGAAGAAATTACAAATGTACGTTTTCCTAGTGTTCGTCAACGTCTTTAAAAGAGTTTTTTTGTTTTTGTGTTTCTATCTTCTTGTTCATATTTTTCTTTTATTTCACACCTTCTGTTTGTTTTTTAAAAATATGTGTTTTAAGTTTCTTTTTTTTTATTTTAGTTTTTGTCTTTTTTGTTGGGTTATTTTATTTATTAGAAACTTTTGTTAATTTGTATTCTTTTTTTCATTTTCTTTGTTTTTCAACTGTGGCGGTAAAATTACCATTGTATAGTATGAAATTCTTTAAATATGTCAAATATACTTATGTAATTAAACCTACCTATTACTGATGCTTCAGTAGCTCTAAGTCAGGAACACTCACTCCAGGTAGTGGGTACGCAGTTAGTTTCTTCAGTGGTAATGATTAAACCCATTTATGAGAAATTTATTATCTTTCATTAACAATCTCCAACCATAAATAAAACTCTATTATATGCTCACTGTCAAATTTATTATAAAATATAGAATATTAAGAGTATACTTTTCAGCTACCAAATATAGAAATTAGTATAAAATACTAACCTTTACACTCTAAATACATATAGACATATGTTGTATGATAAATTATGATTTCCCAAGGATTTATTTTAGGATATCCATAAGAAAAAATGCTTAGTTTTTACCTAGCAGGCATAGGCATTCAAATTAAAAAGATATAAATCATTATCTATTATTTATATAAAGAAATATCACTAACAAGATCCTAGACGTGGATCTTGTTTTAATCAGATTCATAATTAACTTAAAAAAGAAAAATCAAAGAATATGTTTCCCACGAGTGGAGAAATATAAAATTGTCAATATATAATCTCACCAAATTAAAGGTTCTTGTTTTATTAAAAACATCATTGTCACCTGGAGAAAAGCTTTCCCTCCATTTCCTTTGCTGGAAACTACGAGGTGGTCCAATCTCCACATCCATTGCTAGGAGGCGATCAGAGACAAAACTCGATGTGAAAATCTCGTAAATAATACAGCCTTGAACTGCTATAACTTCTAATTGCATAAAGTTCTCGGCTTATTCATAAACACGTGTGCCCGATGGGCTTGATATCCCACAGGAACTCTGGAATTAAATATCCTATGAGAACCTAGTTTATTTTATACTAGTGATATTCTTTTGAAAGATTTATTGAAAGAAAAGGTTCTATTAAATGTTGACTTGTTCATAACTTACCCCTGTTGTAGGGAGATTCTTATTTTATAAAATGGCGGACAGCCATGTAAAAAGAAAAAAAACGCCGATGTTAATTTTTAACACATTCTGGATTTTGCTTGAAAGATACCATTCAATATGTGGCTTAATATCACGACTTCCTGTCGAAGGTTTTAAATTCACATACTTATATCACTGAATTTATTTCATGTTTAAAGTTTTAAGTGTAACTAATAAAATTAAACCTTTCGGTACTCGTTCCAAAACCAGAAAGAACTTTTTCTTCCTTGTCTCTTCACAGAATATATTTAATGCGTCGAATCAGTCTCTACTTCCAACTTCTGTCGTTAGATGTCATGGTTCTAATATTTGATTATATGCAAATTAGATTATTTTGAATATTTTATTTTATTTTCAAATAATATTAATTTAAAGTTTGAAATCAGATATTGCCTTTGCAAAACATATAAAGTTTAATAACTGTCAATACATCGTATTTAGAAATGTATGTGTAATGAGTGTTGCCTACTCTTAGGAAGGTAGTTCCTTTAATTAAATAAATATCGTATTTTTGGTATATTAAAGTTTCTTACCAGTGGCGTACTCAAATTAATTAATTTAAATAAATTATTAAAATTAATTATGGATATCGTAAAATGAAACCGTTATACTACCCCTTCCCTAAAGGAAAAATAGACTGAAAAAGGCTGTTTTGACAAACCTAACCTACAAAAAAATTTTAAATTTGTGAGACAGTGATCATAAAAAAAAATATTACAACTTACAAATTACCAAAGGATTCAGTACTAAGTACTTAACAATAATCCTCTAATCCCAGGTACTATAAATTAACTATACATATTTACAATTATTTCAACCCACAAAATTGTTGATAATACAAAGTTTAACAAACTTAATAACCATGAGGCAAACTGGTGCCATAACTAAACCTAAATATAAATCATATAGAAATGTTTTATTTTGTACAATCTCGTTTTGCAGAATATTGTTTTGCATTGATAACTGCGCGTATCACTCGTTCAATAATGAAGTCTAGTTTGGGAGTTGTCAGAGTCGAGATTGGTCATAATCGAGGTGAGACAAAATTAGTTTATTTCTCAAAACAATACTTATACAAAACTATACTATAAAGCTAATTTTAAACAAAAAAATGAATGCCAAACTTTTAAAAGTTATAACCAGTGAAACTTTAAATAAAAAAGATATGAAGAAATAGTGAAAACTATCTTAATAACTAAAACATTATATCTCATAACGACATAGGAACATTATGTTGAAATATAATATAATTTATACATAAAATAAAAAAAAATTGGTAATTGTTAGGAACTACTTAACAAATCCCATACGGATAAATCCTACTTTTCCACAAGACATTGTCTATAAATGCAGACTAGGTAAAAACTAATTTTTTTTATACCTTTAGATATAAAACATTTTTTTGGATAAAATCCAGGAAATTTTCACTAAACTACATAACAACAATCATCATGTTGTTAGACTCAAAAAAACATAATAATATCCTGCTTTAAAATAGCTAGGAAGTGAAATTTTATATAGGTTACAAAAAGACACTATATAAATTTGCAATTATGCAATTAATTTCAAAAAATATATATACATAAGTATATACAGAAACAATAAATTTTTGACCCAAAACTATAATGGTTACAACCACCAGTCTACGACAAATAACATAGACTATTTATCGGTAGTTGCTAATAAAAAAAATGCATATGAATGTTATGTTATGACTATATTTGCAATTATATGAATGAGCTTCTACTTCTAGTGTATAAGATGGTACCTATTTTCTGTTAAATAGTAAAGATGGAAAAATAAATGGTTAAGGTGTATGGTAATTGAAAAGTAATGTGAATTTATTAATGTTTAATAGTGTTTGAATTTTAAATTAAACAGTATCAAAAAAAAAAAAAAACATACCACATTCATTCTATCACGTTCATTCAACCATTCACTCTCCCATTGTGGTAACAATTTGACCGTACTCGGGTCTCACCTTCAAAACAAAACTAGGACTAAGATCTAAGGTTAACACGGTTATCAGTCTCGACAATCAAGTCCTACCAACAGAGGTAATCTAGACCCTAGGATGCACATTGCGGTAGTCGTACCAATTAACGGTAACTTAAGTCCCTTGAGACGTACTAACCAGTGGCTAGTTAAGACCATTGCAATATATTGTACATCCATATTTGAGTCGTACCGCCCTTATCCCAAAATCCTTCCACGTTTAAGGTGTCTCTGCATCTAAGTGCACATAGACTTGCGTCGTACCACAGGTAGAGGTCTGACAAACATCCTACCTTTTAGAAGCAATTTATAAAAAAAATATAAAAATACCAGTTTGTTTTCATAAAGCGAAAAGAAGATAGATCAATATATTTTTTTTTTTTAAATATTGAATAGAACAAACCTTTTCATGTTATGAAAACGTTTTTCTCATTCAGTTTTGAAACGAAATAAAAAATATTGTTATCGAATAATGATGTTTCAGAGACACACTAAAATTTTGAAAATTTGAAAAAGAGCATGTTGGGTTTTTCTCACTAGAGCAGTATAGTCATTTATTAAAAGTTATTAAAACTAGAAAAAACATATTACTAATCATCATCAGAATCAGTCACCTCTGGTTCACTGTCCTCTGATCCATAGGCAGGTTTCAAATCCTTTATGTGCCAATTACCAACCCGGGTACCGTCTAAGTTAGTAAGTTCATAGACCAAGTTTGACAGTTTTTTACGAACTACAGATAAAATATATCTAGGTGCTAACTTTGCAGAGAAACGATTTCCTGCATCTGATAAAACCATATTACGTCGCCATACTTTATCATTTTCCTTAAATGAAAAGTCGCGCTTTCGTAAATTATAATGCTTTGAGTTTTTCTCATAAGCAGTGTGGAGTTTACTCCTCACATCAACAAAAATGTCTTTTAAACCTTCCAAATTTTTGGCATAGGAATTTCTATCGCCTGGAATTATTTCAAAATCTTCTACTTTACTAGAAGCTGGGTCTCTAAAAAAATTTCCTGATATAGGAACATGTCTTCCAAATACTAGAAATGCTGGGGAATAACCAGTGATCTGATGCTTAGCCGTATTAATAGCTTGTCGAATTTTGAACAATTCTTGATCCCATTCACGGTGTTCTTCAACATAACAGCGTATAGCGGTTTCTATCGTTCTGTTATTCCTTTCTACGAAATTACAATGAGGTGAATATACTGCATTGTACCAAATTTTTTCAATGTCATATTGTTTACACAATTCTTTAAATAGTTTACCTGTAAACTGAGAACCGTTATCACAGATTATAAACTGTGGTACACCAAATGTTAAAAATATGTCATTTTCTAAACATTTTATGATGTTTGTTGCTTTTGCATCACGCATGGGGAATAGCAAAGTGTATTTACTAAACCAATCTGAAATTACTAAAATCCACCGATTTCGGTTTTTACTTAAAGGTAATGGTCCTATGAAATCAAGACCAATTATCTGAAAGGGCCAATTTACTGCCTTTTCTTTTCCCATCACACCCATTCTAGAGGTGTTAGGCATCTTTTGTGCTCCACAAATTTGACAAGAACGTACAAATTTAAGTACATCTTGGCGCATTTTTGGCCAATAAAAGTGTTCTTGAATTTTACTGAGGGTTTTACTGAACCCAAAATGTGAGAACAAAGGTGGATCATGATTAGAAGATATTACTTCTTTTCTCTGAGGTTTTGGTACCAAAGTTTTCCATTCCGTGAGGTTTGTATTAATAGATAATTTGGATGGGATTAATTTGTAAACAAAATCTTTTTCCACTTTCCACTGAGGATAATTGTGAGGATTCTTTAAAATTTTTGAACGCAAATTATCAAACCAAGGGTCTATTCTCTCAACGTCAATATTTATGAAATTAATGACATCATTCACATTTACACATTCACTTTCCTCTTCTTGAGGTATTCTGGAGAGTGCATCTGGTACTACATTACTAGTACCTTTTCGGTGGAAAAGATCAAAAGTATGAGTTCTTAATTTCACTGCCCATCTGGCAAGTTTACCTGAAGGGTTTTTTAAGTTATTTAACCATAATAGACTATAGTGATCTGTAATGACGTTAAATTTAGTACCTTCTATAAAATGTCTAAATTTTTCAAAAGAAAAAATTAAAGCTAACAATTCTCGTTCAGTTGTTGCATAATTTCTTTCTGCGCGAGAAAGAGATCTACTAGCATACGCTATTACTCGTTCCTCTCCATCTAAAATTTGTGTTAATACACCACCTAGTCCTGTTGAACTAGCGTCTGTCTGAATTGTGAATTTCTGTGTGAAATCTGGTTGATAAAGAATAGGAGCTGATATCAGAAGTTCTTTTATTTTTACAAATGACTTTTCCGCCTCATTGGTCCAATTAATAGGATGATTTTTCTTTTTATGACCTTTTAAGAGATCGTTTATAGGAGATACAAGTGTGGAAAAATCTTTAATGAAACGCCTGTACCAAGAACATAGTCCTATAAAACGTTTTATTTCTGTAGTAGTTTTTGGTCTTGGGTAGTTAACCATTGATTCTACTTTAGATGGATCTGTTCATAATGAATTTGCTCCTACTATATACCCTAAGAATTTTAAAGAAGTTTTGAAGAATTCACATTTTTCTAGATTGACTGTTAAATTAGCATCTTTTAATTTATCCCTTACTATATTCAAAAATTTAATATGTTCTTCAAAAGTAGAACTTGTAATTATTATATCATCAATATATGAAAATATTTTTGGCTCAAATTCTGGACCAAAAATTGCATCTACTAGTCTCTGTTGAGTTTGTGCTGAATTGCATAAACCGAACGGGACTGTGACAAACTGAAATTGTCCACGACCTATGACACTAAATGCTGTCTTTTCTCTAGAAGTTTTGTCTAATGGAATTTGCCAAAAAGCTTTACGCAAGTCTATGGATGAAATAAATTTAGCATCTCTTAGTGAATTTAAGATTCTTTCTATATTAGGCATTGGATATGAGTCATATTTTGTAATTGCGTTCAGGGGTCTACCATCAAAACAGAGTCTGTACTCTCCATTTTTCTTTTTAGTTAATAAAATGGGAGAACAGTAAGCACTTTGTGCTGGTTCTATGACTCCTAACTCTAACATTGAGTCTATCTCTTGATTTAAAATTTTAGCCATATATGGAGACAATGGAAAAGGTCTTTTTCTAAATGGTGGTTCTTTTCCTGTATCTATTGTCATAGTAATTTTGTTTGTTCGACCTATACCTTTTTCACTACCGATTTCCTTATAAGAATCTATTATTTTATCTGCCTTATCTCTTTGAGAAAAAGAAAGCTCATCTAAGTTACATAAGTTTAGGTGAAGATCTGAAATTTCTTCTAATTGTGTAGAAATGTTTTCTCTGCAAAATTCACTCTCTACTTGCCATGAATTATTGTAAAAATCTGCTTTAAGTCTAAATTTTTGTGCAAAGTCACAGCCAAAAATGAAATTTTGTGATAGTGAAGGAACTACTAATGTTTTAATAACTTGGCAAACATTTCCGATAAATATTGGTAAATCTACAGTACCCTTTACTTGTTTTTTTGTACCATCAGCTGTGCAAATATGTTTTGATTGAGCAGGATTTATTTTTAGATTAAATTTTTCTAAGAGATTTAAGCCTTTTGAACCTACTATGGAACTTGTTGAACCTGAATCTAAGAGAGCTGTAACATTTTGATCAAATAATTTAACTATTATGTAAGGTCTGTTGTCACATGGTTTTTGAATAAACAAAGGAGATATCTCCTCTTTACTTTTAAAGTTATGATTATGTACAATATTAGATTTGACCTTTATATTCCGAAAGTGGTTACGTCGGCCATGAAACGTTACACTTCTTTTAAATTTTTTGTGCAATTAGGACAATTTGTGCAAGTATAGTCTGGAAACCCACAGTTATAGCAAAATGTTGTCTTTTTCGCTTGGCAACTTGTATAGAAATGATTTTCTAGGCGGCAATTCCAGCAAATTATAGGCTTATTATTTTGAAATTGTTTAGGTCGATTTTCCTGAGATTTATTATTATTACTATAATTGTGTGAAAATTGTGATTTATTTTGGTTAGAAAAATTTCTATGATATGTTTGATTTTGTTTATAACTTTGTTTATTATTTGTAAAGTTATTTTTTGACCTATTATGATTATTATTTGTATTTTTATTAGGATAATTATTTGGATTATTGAATGGTTGCTTATTTATATAAAAGTTTCTAGGATTATATTTTTTGTTTTCAAATTTTTGATCATTTGATGCAACTTTAGAACAACTAGGACTATTATCATAAAGATTTGAAACTTGAGAAATATTTTTATTTTTGAGGTAATCAGCCTCCTCTAATTTTCTACAAAGATTATGTAGTTCCACTACTGTGTTAGTTTCGGAAAGTGCTAATTGTGTTATATAATCTGGCAATAAATTTTTTTTTAAATAGTGAATTTTTGTTGTTTCTGCTGGTGGTCTAGATAGTCTTTGAAAAGTATTTTCTAAGTGTGCGAAATAAATTGCAATTGACTCATTACGTTTTTGTTTCCTTTTCTTTATTTGGTCCCATATTTCTTCATCTATATCACCATGAAGAAAATCTTTTTTTATTAGAGCTAACAATGAATCCCAGTCAGTTACTAAATGTTTTATGCTTCTATACCAAATGAATGCATCGCCAGTCATGAAATCTATAGCTGATTTAAAAAGTTCACCTTTGTCAACATTGCGTGCTTGTGAAATTTCAGTAATTCTTTCGATAAACGAATGTACCGTTTTGGGGTCACCATTAAATTTTATATTCCATTCTGAGATGGGTTTAATGTTACTATTTGTAATTACTGGTGCGGCTACATTAATAATAGGAGTTGGTGTCGCCAACGTAGTGAAAGGATTTTTAATATTGTCCTCTTTTATATGACTATCCAACTCAGACTCTAGTTCAAGACAGGTAGCAAGAGACTCAGATTGAAATGTTTTTGATTCGTCTAAGTCCTCTTGATCAACTTTATCAGGAATTTTTAAAATTTCGCCTAACCTTCTAACCCTATTTGTGACATGTGCGATTCTCGATTGTATTCTTTGACAAGCTGAATCTGTTGCACTAGTGTCATCATCTAACTCTAAAATGTAAGTTCTGATTGATTGAAAACTTTTTTCAATCTCACTTGTTTCTTTATCTAAATTAAAATTATAGGTATCTATATTTACTTTAGATCCTGGATGATCTAGTTCTTTACTCAAGAGTTTTTTAAGAATTTTACGTTTATCTTGAACTGTACGTGTAGTTACAATTCCTCTATATTGTAGTTCATTATCTAGTTCAAAATCTAGCAACAAATTTGTTTGAAATGCTTCTACCTCCATTTTGACTAATGTGAGTAAGTAAGCATATGTCAATAATTATAAAAATGTATCAAAATCCGTTTAAAATAATAAAATGTACTAAAAAATATTTTTAGACCATAAAAATGTACAAAAAAATAAATATCATGTGTTATTCGTCGTAAAGTGTGGTTGTATATACCATCCGTACCTGTATATAGAAACAGTGCATATTGTTTTATATGGTTGAGGGTTGTTGCTCAAAAATTGCTAATAAAATTTGACACAAAAAAAATTATTTGTATTTTTTTTTTTTTATAAAGTGATTTAATTCTGAAAAACCTAACTATATAAAAGGTTGGGCGCCATTGTGTGGCGGTAAAATTACCATTGTATAGTATGAAATTCTTTAAATATGTCAAATATACTTATGTAATTAAACCTACCTATTACTGATGCTTCAGTAGCTCTAAGTCAGGAACACTCACTCCAGGTAGTGGGTACGCAGTTAGTTTCTTCAGTGGTAATGATTAAACCCATTTATGAGAAATTTATTATCTTTCATTAACAATCTCCAACCATAAATAAAACTCTATTATATGCTCACTGTCAAATTTATTATAAAATATAGAATATTAAGAGTATACTTTTCAGCTACCAAATATAGAAATTAGTATAAAATACTAACCTTTACACTCTAAATACATATAGACATATGTTGTATGATAAATTATGATTTCCCAAGGATTTATTTTAGGATATCCATAAGAAAAAATGCTTAGTTTTTACCTAGCAGGCATAGGCATTCAAATTAAAAAGATATAAATCATTATCTATTATTTATATAAAGAAATATCACTAACAAGATCCTAGACGTGGATCTTGTTTTAATCAGATTCATAATTAACTTAAAAAAGAAAAATCAAAGAATATGTTTCCCACGAGTGGAGAAATATAAAATTGTCAATATATAATCTCACCAAATTAAAGGTTCTTGTTTTATTAAAAACATCATTGTCACCTGGAGAAAAGCTTTCCCTCCATTTCCTTTGCTGGAAACTACGAGGTGGTCCAATCTCCACATCCATTGCTAGGAGGCGATCAGAGACAAAACTCGATGTGAAAATCTCGTAAATAATACAGCCTTGAACTGCTATAACTTCTAATTGCATAAAGTTCTCGGCTTATTCATAAACACGTGTGCCCGATGGGCTTGATATCCCACAGGAACTCTGGAATTAAATATCCTATGAGAACCTAGTTTATTTTATACTAGTGATATTCTTTTGAAAGATTTATTGAAAGAAAAGGTTCTATTAAATGTTGACTTGTTCATAACTTACCCCTGTTGTAGGGAGATTCTTATTTTATAAAATGGCGGACAGCCATGTAAAAAGAAAAAAAACGCCGGTGTTAATTTTTAACACATTCTGGATTTTGCTTGAAAGATACCATTCAATATGTGGCTTAATATCACGACTTCCTGTCGAAGGTTTTAAATTCACATACTTATATCACTGAATTTATTTCATGTTTAAAGTTTTAAGTGTAACTAATAAAATTAAACCTTTCGGTACTCGTTCCAAAACCAGAAAGAACTTTTTCTTCCTTGTCTCTTCACAGAATATATTTAATGCGTCGAATCAGTCTCTACTTCCAACTTCTGTCGTTAGATGTCATGGTTCTAATATTTGATTATATGCAAATTAGATTATTTTGAATATTTTATTTTATTTTCAAATAATATTAATTTAAAGTTTGAAATCAGATATTGCCTTTGCAAAACATATAAAGTTTAATAACTGTCAATACATCGTATTTAGAAATGTATGTGTAATGAGTGTTGCCTACTCTTAGGAAGGTAGTTCCTTTAATTAAATAAATATCGTATTTTTGGTATATTAAAGTTTCTTACCAGTGGCGTACTCAAATTAATTAATTTAAATAAATTATTAAAATTAATTATGGATATCGTAAAATGAAACCGTTATACAACAAATAAACATTCTAATTTTTTTAAAAATTTTGCCCCCCCCCCCCTATAGAATTGTGTAACGACGCCCACTGTTACTACACTACACCCTGCAGTGGCTTGCGGCCGTTATAGGAAACGTACAAATATGAAAAGAAGTGCAATGTCATCCATCACACTATAGTGTGCTGCGGTCGTTATAAGTAAGAGTACAAGTAAAAGAAGATAAAATAGTCCCGAAATGTCTGGAAATGTCAAGAATATTCTAGATGACAGTTCGAGAAGGTTCGAGAAGGGCCAAGCTATATAAGGATGATCCTGACGTCATTTTTCAGTTTTATGATAGATGTTACTTGTTAATGTAATCAGTTGTATAATTGTTGTTAAAGTTGAGTTGAAATAATTTGTGATACCAAAAACCATCGTAACAATACCTTATTATACTATTAAGCTAATTTTGTCCAATCGTTCAGTGCTTTATAGATGACTTCTTCTATCCCACAGGTGTAATTGCATTTGTGATATACCTACCTCTACTTGCGTAATATTGGTACTTGCTTTCAAGAACAATTTAATAATAAATTTACATAAATGTTTTGTTTTATTTGAAATTTTCATGTCTCGATTGAGATTTTACTCTTTTTCAGCATCTCTTTATCAAATTACACAACGAACAATATAGTGTGTCCACAAATGGACTTAATTATACTTGTAAACATATTTATTTTAAATTAAAAAAAGTTAATTTTCCTAATTTCTCAATGTGAATCGAATTTATTTAACAAGCAAAAGAAATTATAAAGAATTACTTTTTTAATTTAAAATAAATATTTTCACAAGTATACTTAAGTCCATCCGAGAACACACTGTATAATGCTATGGAACTAATTCACATTATAACGTTTGGGGTAAGTACCGTAAAAGTGATAGTGTGACGATTTCCGAACTTCACTTTGTAACCTCTGTGAGATGTGCTATAAAAGTCTTGCCGTTGCGGACATTCGGCGGTTGCAGGGATATTAGGGTTACATTAAAAGTACATTACATACGAGCTTACGAGCCTAAAACTGCAAGTTATTAACGTAGATGGGATATTTTTGTGGTAGCTGGGAGCATTCCAGTCAAATTAATGTACTAAACTGAACTATCTATGTATTAGAATCTCGTGCTTGCAGTAGCACTGTTACGATCTGCTAATAACGAATGTACATATTTTGGGATAACAATTTGTGTTATATTATATACAATTATCAGATTGATAATAATTTACTGAATAATAGAGATTTACAATCATCTTTAGATTTAATTAAAGAGAGAGCCAACGAAACTGTTTCGTTTTATTTGAGTCTGTTTGCCCAGTGTGTCCAGTTGTATTTATTTGTCCACACTGTATACAGCCAATTTATTGTTTTAGGTGCTGGTTTTCAGCAGGGGGTATTCCTTTTTAAGAACTTTTAAATAACGGACCACACCACCTGCGACTAGAGCTACCCGCGGTAAATACCCCAATTGTCGCTAGGGCTATTTACCCCCTTACGAGTGATTTTAAACCCAAAAGCTGAGCTTGTCCGAGGAAAGGGACAGCTATTAATATTATTTGCCGTCACCATCATGTAATTTGCGTGGTAATTTAATAACATAACCTTGTTAATTCAATATTCTGTCGATCAAGCCTTGTTTCGTGTTTATTATCAAATGATCTTTTAATTGCGCTTAAAAAAGTATTGTATTACATACCATCGTTAAATCGACATGTTCAGGCATCGCGCAGTAGAAAACTCGTAAAAGTGAAGCCACTCACGAATTTTTAAATATGTGGTAATCAAGCAAAGCTGGGGTATGTGGACGTTCTGTTCTAATATTTCAATCAATCCATACATAAATATTCCTCCGGGTATAATTTTACAAATTTTCCAGCCAGAATTATCTTGAACTCCCTAACGTTCGATCATCTACAAGTCTTTGTTTTTATTTTTGTAGCAAAGTAACTTAAAGCGGAAAGTAATTACTCATTAACAATCAGAAAAGCAAACCACAGACAGACATATGTTATATGTTTTGAACGAAACATACGCTTGATCGCGTCCCATGCAAATTTTGAATTCTCCGCGTTCTTTTCTAGTGAAATTTGATCCGCCATCTCCTCATCTCGCGCTTAGCAGTGGCAATGTTCTCATATCTTCTTGTCAAAACGTCAAATATTTCATTTCTCGTTTATTGCTGACACGACACTACTCCAATGAGATTCGATGGTGAGTGTTTTATTTGTTTCCTTATCTTTAGAAGTAATTTTCTGGAATTTTAGATCCATTTCCTCTCTACTAATATGATGTTTTTTTTTAAATGAAGTTAAAGATAGCGTAAAATAATGATAATAATAAAAATAGTTAATTTTCCACAAAAAAATATATGAACAGATTTACAATAGTTTATTTAAACACATGCGGAAAATAAACAGAGCACCCACTTTAAGTAACTATTTTAAGTTTTTAATTTTTAATATTTCATACTTACCAAAACAAAACAAAACTAAAACCGCTAGATAGATAACAAAAATTAATAATAAAAAAAAATAACAAACAAAGAAAAAACAAAAGTATATATGTAACCTGTTTGTTTAGTGAGCAGATAGTTTTCCTTTTAACATTTTTTTTAATAATTTAAAAATTTTTGTTTAAATTTTTATAATGTTATTTAAAACTCTT
Source organism: Psylliodes chrysocephalus (assembly GCA_927349885.1). Lineage (NCBI taxonomy): Eukaryota > Metazoa > Arthropoda > Insecta > Coleoptera > Chrysomelidae > Psylliodes > Psylliodes chrysocephalus. Next base: position 67,923,418 of record OV651813.1, read on the forward strand.
TTTATATAATTTTTTTTATTTTTTTGATATTATTTTTATAAATATTCCCAATGTTAGTTAAGAAGGTAAGATTTAAAATAAGGTAAATTGATGAATTTTGTATGTCACAAGGAATCAGAAACGGCCAAACACATACTGTGCGAATGCGAAGCTCTAGATTGCAAAAGACAGGCACTTTTTCGACAACCCCAGGTTGATCTAACAACGTATAGAACACACTCACCCAAGGATCTGTACAAACTTGTACAAGGTACAAAGGTGACAGAGTGGGTGCTATGAACTAACATGGGGTAAAACACAATAAGCCAATAGGCTTCAGTGTTATTCGGAGATATATAGTCAGACGAGACCAGCAGAAAAAAAAAGCCTGTTTGTTTAGTGAGCAGGTAGTTTTCTTCCTAACATTTTTTAAAATTTTTGTTTAAATTTATTTTTTTTTTAACATTTTTTATCATGTTATTTAAAACTCTTTTTTATAGTTTTTTTTTTAATTTTTTTTATATTATTTTTATAAATATTCCCAATGTTAGTTAAGAAGGTAAGATTTAAAATTAGGTAAATTGATTTTTTTTATATTTTTAATTTCTAATTATTTTTATAATTTCTCATTTGGGCAGTGTTATCAATATCTTCACTTGATTTTTTTTTAATTTGTCTTTTTTTATCGGGTATTAGCATATACAGTCGAGGTGCTATATACAGGGTGTTTCAGATTTAAACGAACACAGCTTAATGGGAGGTAGATTACACTTAGCTGAGTTCAAAACACCCTATACTCAGCCTTTAATCTTACTCGTTTCTGAGATGTAGGGTGTTTTATGAATTTTGCCAAAACTAAAGAAGGCCATTTTGTTTGAACGGCTAGAGATATTTTGATAAAATTTTGTACAAAAGTTACACTCTCTTAGATACACTCTCTTAGACATAGTTTAATTATAAATAATTCCAGGACCGGACTCTCTTTTGTTTTTTTATTGTTCTTCTTAGCTAGAATAGTACATGGATCAATAAATAAAATAATGTAATAATATTTAATGTCACCATCATAACTTTCTTACAGTAAATTTTTATAATGGCGACTACAATATTATAAATCTGTATTTACAATATTGAAATCAAATATTTTACTCTGTATTTTTAAAACTCTATACAAATTAGTTACCATCTTCATTTATTTTTAACTACGGCATTTTCCACAGGACCGGGCTCACTTTATTTCATAAAGTTACAGAACAAACTAACAGAAGCAAATAATTAAATAAAACTAAAGTAGATTTTCAAAATGAAGACCGTGAACGTAAATACACCTCTGCAAACGTTTTACAGGTTTTTCACAGATTTGTCAATTATTTCCGGTTTATTTCTAATGTTGTTACATTATTAATTTGTTTCCAATAACTGTGCTCTGGTATTAATTTCTTCGTTGTACATCTCTGATTTAAGGTAGCCCCATAAAAATAATCCAGAGGTGTTAGATCTAGAGATCTTGGTGGCCAATTAATGGGACGGACTCGACCTATCCATCTATTTGGGAAACGTTAAATGGTCTCTAATCAGTATTGGAAAATTGGGTCTAGCACCATCGTGTTATAACCACATTTCTCTGGTATTAATCCATTGTAACAAATTTAGCAGGATGTCTCTAAGGAAATTTAAATAACCTTCAGCTTTTAATCTGCCATCAAAAACATGAGGGCCTATTAAATGATTTTTATAAATACCACACCATACATTTATAGAAAATTTATATTGGGAATGTTTTTGTAATACAGTGTGAGGATTTTCATTTGCCCAAATATGACCATTCCTATTGTTATTGCTCCCATCACGTGTAAATTGGGATTCATCAGTAAATAAAATTTTCGATATTGTCCTTCTGTGGACCAAATGGATGCAAATTTTCTTTTTTTAAAGTTTTTCATACTCTTCTTACACTGATAAAAGGATTATTTTGAGCTATTTGTAGCTATCTGTTTAACTGTTGTTGGAAACTTTCTAGGTTGCTTACTGAATTCAAAAACCTGCGAAAATTTCTTAGAATTTGGTAAACGGCGATTAGGAAAGCGTCTGCGATACTCTCTTACTGCTGCTCTATCGTTTCCGTTACAAAAACCGAACACAAAAATAATGTCTGCATATTCTTCATTACTAAATTGAAACTGCATCATGAAATACTTATTTTCATACCATTAGAAACACACTTATAAACAAAAGTAATTTAGCTCAAAATACTGTACATGAAATAAATGATATTTTTTGACACAAGCCTACTGGTATTATACAATTTTACATTAATTAGTTTTAGGACGGAATGAGCGATGGTGTAATTTGGCGTATATTGGGGTCTATTCTGTAACAATTCCTTTATATTTAACGGCCTTTAAAAATATTGGCGGCCTTTAAAAGTATATTTGTATTCGTTAATTTACTTATGTCATTATTTAAACAGATTTCTTTAAGATAGTCCTCTAATGTATTTTAAAAATCCGTTTAAATAATGACAGAAGTAAAGAAGAAAATATTTTTAAAGGCCGTTAAATGTAAAGGAATTGTTACAGAATAGACCCCATTGGCAGTTGACTAAATTGAGTTTTCAGCTCGTTTATAAAATACCTAGTTTTTTGAACTTTTAAATTTGATTTTATTAGTGTTTTAGTTCTTTTAAGTTTTATTTCATGTTATTTTTCAAATAGAATTACCTAAAGATAAACGTGGAGACAGGAAATGAATGAGGTGGTTGGAAATCATCCTTCTGCTTGTGTAATAATTAGTAATAAATAAGCAGTACCTAGGTACCAGAAACAAGTGTATAGAGAACTTAAAAAAAATTAAATTTGTATTTATTTTATGTACAAAAAGTACAGCGACTTGAACACACAAAAATGTTTGGTGTGGAATTTATAAAAATCTCTTAATACTCGAGCACAGTTATTGAAAACAATTAATTATGTATGCAAAAACATTAGAAATATACCGGAAATAATTGACAAATCAGTGAAAAACCTGTTAAAATGTTCGCAGAGGTGTATTGACGTTCACGGTGTTCATTTTGAAAATCTACTTTAGTTTTAATTAATTATTTGCTTCTGTTTGTTCTAATACTTTATTAAATAAAGTGACCCCAGTCCTGTGTGGATGTCTAATTTCCTAATGGAAAATGCTGTAGTTAATAAGAAATGAAGATGGTACCTAATTTGTGTAGAGTTTTAAAAGTACATAAAAAAATATTTAATTAAAATTTTGTAAATACTGATTTATAATATTGTAGTCGCCATTATAAAATTTTACTGTAAGAAAGTCAAGATAGTGCCATTAAATATTATTACTTTATTTATTGATTTATGCACTATTTAAATGTGCAGTAAAATTAATTAAAATCCGATATGCAGTGTGATATTCTGGCTAAGAGAGCAATTTAAAAAAAGAGAGTCCGATCCTGGAATTTTTTTAAATTAAATTATGGCTTTAATTAATCTAAGGGAGTGTAACTTTTGTACAACATTTTATCAAAATATCTCTAGCCGTTCAAACAAAATGGCCGACTTTAGGTTTGGCAAAAAAATCTTAAAATACCCTATACGCTATACCTATCTCAGAAAGTCAGAAACGAGTAAAATTAAAGGCTAAGTATGGGAGTGATTTGAACTCAGCTAAGTATACTCTACCTCTCATTAAGCTGTGTCCATTTAAATCTGAAACACCCTAAACTAAAAGACCGTTATCCTAATTTTTTTATACGCTTTCAATGTCGCTATAGAGACTTTGTTTTAATATCGTGTATTATATGAATATTTTATTAGTTGCAATAGTCGAATGTCAAAAATACCTGTCTCTTGAAATAAGGCCTCAGTTGGGTAAGTTCGTTTTTTGTTAATCATTATTTTAAGAAAGATTTTTTGAATAATTTCTAGCCTTTTTAAGTTTGTTTTGTATATCTATCGTGGGTAGGCAAAGAGGTATAATCTATATTATGTCTTATAAGTGGGGCGCTTTGTCCATATTTCTCGTACATCGAGCGCCCAACGCTTTTTCACAATAATACTAGTATATTCCATTTATTATTGTTTTAAGCTTATTTGAATAAAAGCGTGTTAAAAAAATTATTTTTAACTTTTTAGTTTGATATGCTCTAAAAGCGTGTTTTTTAGTTTTTTTAAACTATATTTATTAATGTTTTACTCGTACTACTTCATGGATGATCTATAATAAAAGGGAATAATTGTAAAAATGAAGTTGAAAAAAGTAAAAAAATCTTGAACAAATATTTAGTGTTTTGAGACCAATAGAACAATTTCATTGTGAGTATTTTTCACTATCACCTTTCTTCTGTGGCCTATAACAGTAATTAAGGCTTTCACAAACAATTGCAAAGAAACAAAAAAAAAATCAAAATAGGCTTTCAGTGGCATTAAGGTTTCAACTGAATTTCATTGTCTAAAAAAGTATGGAGGTCAAAGGATGGCAGAACTTTTTAATAATCTATAGAATTAAAACAATTTGAAACACCATTAATTTCATTTTATTGGTCCTATATATTTATACTTACATCCTAAATAATAGTAAGAACGCTTAGCGGTTGTATCTCAGAAATTATTTAACCGTTAGAGGGCTATGGTAGGTAATGTAAGAAAATCACTTGCTTCCTTTAAATGTATAATAATAGTATCATATGAATAAAATAAATGTAATTTAGAGCAATTTTAACAAAAGTTTTTGCTCTATTCAATAATATAACTGTTAGGGGCGAGTGAGATCCTTAATTTAATAAAACTATTATAACTAAGGTGTCAGATTTTAAAAACTTAGTATCGATTAAAAGCAAATCGATTGTTTAAGAAAATATTTCAATATAAATCTGATTGAGTTGTTTGAACGGGAAACATTTTTTTGAAATTTTCTTGAAAATTTTAAAGGTAATGTTATAATTTGTATAACTTGTATACTTAGAAAGAGATTTCAATTCGACAAGAAATAGTAAAAACCGGGTCTTAATATCTTTTTATACAAGCAAAAGTCTATAATGTATAGTACATCTAGGTATTAATAAATAAAATTCTGTATACATGTGCTTTTCAGATAAAAGTATCCACCTTAAGTAACTTTTGAAGGACGGATTATTACAAAAAACAAAAAAATACGTCAATTAATATTCGAAGGGGGAGATATCGTGCCATATTTAAGTTTGCTGAAAAAGTCACCCTTTCACCCCTACTATCATCCCTTTAATTTTTTTAAATGGCTTCCCCCATTTTTTTATCCATTTTTGGATTGTTCTCGTTTAACTGATTTCAAAAATGTATAAAACATGGGGTTTAAAATAATTAGTTTATGATCTACAGGGTTCCATTATTTGAGTGACAAATTTTTACATCTAACCTTACTGACTGCAGCAAAATTGGATTTAGAATACATTATACCTTAATCGTACCGATAAAAACTTGTTGAAGTTTTTTATGATACATGGTAAAGGTATTGGAGATTTGAAAAATGAATTTAAATTACTTTTATAGTGTATTTTGATACATGTGCACATTGATTTGTTGAGGTTATTTATTTGATTTGAAAATGGTTTACAGTTTACAAGAAAGAATTGAACTTGTAGGTTTATACTACAAAAATAACAGTTCTGCACGAGCTGCTGCTAGAATTTTCAACGAAACCCACCAAGGAGGTCATGCAACTCATAAGTATGTAATTGATCTTATGCATAAATTTACATCAACCGGGTCAGTCGGCAATAAAAAACATAACCGACTGGAACTCGTAAATAACGAAGCAATTGAAGTCGCAGTTTTAGGACAAGTAAGTCTTGAAAATCAACAAGCACAGTCACTGACAACAATAAGCAGAGAAGTAGGTGTTTCATCTTCCACAGTTTATCGAATATTACACAAGCATAAGTACCATCCATACAAAATTAAATTGGTTCAAGAGTTGTATGAAGATGATTTTGATCGTCGTCTTGAATTTTGTGAACTATTGAGTCAGCGCTTGACTGACAATCCACATTTGTTGCACAACCTTTGTTTTTCGGATGAATGCACATTTTCAGTTAATGGTTTAGTTAATAGACATAATTGCAGATATTGGGCTGAGAGTGATCCACATGTTGTGCGTGAATACCACACACAGAATCCTCAAAAGTTAAATGTATGGTGTGGTATCCTAGGTGACCACATAGTCGGACCTTTCTTTTTAGACGGAAACTTAAATGGAGAGTCATATCTTGAGTTATTGAGAGAAGTAATTGATCCACGTATTACAACAATAATAGAAAATGATCATAATCTTTCTGAAGATTTGCTTGTCTTTCAATAGGATGGAGCGCCTCCACATTTTGCTTTGCCAGTACGACAATTTTTAAATGAAACTTTCCCCAATCGTTGGATAGGTAGAAGAGGCTCGATGATGGGGTGGCCACCTAGATCACCGGATTTATCACCTCTAGACTTCTTTTTATGGGGTTATTTAAAAACAAAAATTTATGCTACCCAACCAGAATCTTTAGAAGATTTACGACAACGAATAGAGTATGAATGCCTACATTTAAATGCAGGCTACTTTCCCCAATGCATGCTACTTTCCCCAATCCTTGGATAGGTAGAAGAGGCTCGATGATAGAGTGGCCACCTAGATCACCGGATTTATCACCTCTAGACTTCTTTTTATGGGGTTATTTAAAAACAAAAATGTATGCTACCCAACCAGAATCTTTAGAAGATTTACGACAAAGAATAGAGTATGAATGCCTACATTTAAATGCACACGTGTTCGATAATGTCAGGGAGGCTTTTCAATCTAGGTTATACCATTGTATGGAAGTAAATGGTGGACATATTGAACAATTTTTTTAATAAATTTTGAAAATGAAATATTCGTTTTGTCATTGGAAACGCTTGTGACAAAATCATTAAAATAAAAGTTTTGCACAATTCAATTTTATTTTAATTTAAAATTCTGTAGATCGTAAACTAATTACTTTAATCACCATGTTTTATACATTTTTGAAATCAGTTAAACGAGAGCAATCCAAAAATGGATAAAAAAATGGGGCAAGCCATTTAAAAAAATTGAAGGGATGATAGTAGGGGTGAAAGGGTGACTTTTTTAGCAAACTTAAATATTGCACGATATCTCCCCGTTCGAATATTAATTGACGTATTTTTTTGTTTTTTGTAATAATCAGTCCTTCAAAAGTTACTTAAGGTGGATACTTTTATCTGAAAAGCACTGTATATTAATCTAATTAGCTTTGATGCGTAGTAATGTTTCAATAGCTTAGCTCTATAGTGATTAACACAAAAAATTAATAAAACCCAATTTTAATTAAGTACTTCTTTAGTTTAAGTTTACTGGTTTAATGAAACTAATTGCGAAATAAAAATTGAATATATTAATACAACAAAACAAACAACTAAAAACAGAACAAAAGAAAAAAGAAAATAGTAATAGGGTAAGCAGAGAAGATCTAATTCAACGAAAAATGCAATCCAAAAATTAGAGGTAGTGCACGAATTGTTTTCCATCGTTATCAATGCAAATATCAAGTCTGACAGTTGAAGTGACAGAAGCTTCTCAGCCCTAGGAATATGATCAATTCCAGTTTGTATTATTTTGACATAAGCATTAATGAGCATATTTTACTCTGCGCTATTTGGTGACAGAGCCTCTATACATAGTTAAAAAAAAGGAATATCAACTAAGGATTATTTTGACCACAAATTCTGGTAAAAAATCGTATTTTATTTTATTCGTTTTACTCGTAAATTTAGATTAGCGCCCGACTATTTTTGTCTCAGTACCCAATAAAGTTTTGCTTATATTAACATCAGCGTTTCATTACATTCAATTAAGTCTCGAATTAGAGATCACAAACGATAATTCCACGGAGTGTGCGACGCGACGTACATAATTTCTGTCAGGCTACATTTTGGAGACGATTGTGAGTTCACCAGGCAGGAACATGAGAAATGGGGGTAGTCGTGGAGTGAATAGAATATCATCGTTTCAACTCCCTCCATGCCTCCATCCTCCAACCTCCAACTTTCCACTCGAATCGAGAGTGAGATGAGGCGTTTAAAAATGCAGGGTTGGATTCATTTACCTGAATTACGTTTATTTTCGTTCTTATCAAAAATTATTTCTTAGACGGACATGATCTGATTGGTTATAGGTTATTAAAGCACTCATTTTTAAGCTCATTTAACCTAAGACTAAAATATAGAATACTGATTCACATTAAGGGATCCGCTGGAGAAAATAGTTTGCAATTCTTGACGCGTTTCAGCTGTCATTACGTGATAATTTTTTCATTCATAAAGCCATTTGTTCAATGTGTCTTTATAATTTGGATAAATCTACCTTTCCACAAATTTCAGTAACATATTACAGTTGAAGTGAAGAGATTTAATATTTTGTTTTTAATTTTAAAAAATGCACTAATTACTGTATTAAACAATATGTGTATCATTGAAATAATGAACTATAACAACGCATCTAAATTTTTAATCTTACTTACATGTTGTTTATTTTTACAAGAAAACATTGATTTAGATTTTTTAATTAAGCGTTTAAAAGAATATTGAGATTAAAAAACCATTTTAAATTTCTTGTCTAAATTCACCGTATAGAATAACTACACATTGTTGCAACGATGTTAAATAATTTGTATTTTCTCATCGTACTGTGTAAATTACTTCAGCGTATGAAGCGGTTTGTATTTTATTTCTGTCAAGTTTTATTTGACGTCTGTGGACGTTTTTAAATTAGCGGAACCTGCTTTCACAAATCCAGAATTCATGTTAAATACTTACAAACGATTCCAAAATAGAAATATAATACAGAATTGTATGAATGAATTTTAGTTTTAAACTAACATACATAAGAAGTTTCTGACATTTGGTTTATTAGGAAATATAATGAGGCAATTACATTAAATGCTCAGGGTATCCTCTAAATGCAATGATGTGGTTTGCGGTTTTGGTTTGTAACCAATTTTACTGCCTGTCGAAGTCTCCGAGCAATTACTACTAGAGGGAGTCTTCCCCCCTTCCCCGCGCTAAATTTTGTTAGCAACAGCTACTCCCCCCGAGGGGGAAAATACCTCTTCTGTAATTGGCTTATTTAATCAGCGTTGCCAAGTTTGACAGCCCAGTTCTGACACTTTCTGACACATGTCAATTTCTTATTTGTATTTTACGGAAAATATTATTATTTATAACGTTGTAAGGGTTGTAAATGTATATTTAAGATTTATTATCTTTAATAATATGGTGAAAACATGCTTTATGTGTAAAAGGCCTGTTGAAAATGATTCTTTAAGATAATATCATAAGTAAGTACATACACAACCTAATTATCAGAGGCGGTGCATTAGGCAATCACCTTTAATTTGCAATTAAACTTTCTTATTTTCTTATAGAAAAATTAAAATTAAGAGCAAGTAAACTCCAGCTAAGTTCGTCTTCATCCGTCTCATAATGATTATAGTAAAGGTTAATTACTTATTATTATTTTAATATCACATCTTTGTAAAGTTTATTATTATTTTTTTTAGGTTTCCTTTTCTTGATATGAGAAAGAAATACATGGTTCCAAAATATAGGAATTCAACAAGTGACCACCTGAATAACTTTTTATGCTAATGAACATTTTTATTACAGACCTCAGGGGAGGAAAATATTATAGAAAAATGAATTTCGACGAAAGAAGTATAATAATCAATCCTGTCACTACTTCTACACTATATTCATCTGCTACTAAAATACTAAAACAGCAAATAAGTAGAAAAACTTAAGTTTCTTTCAAAAAGAATGTTTAAGGAAAAAGGCACAGCCATTTTTTGTTGACACTTTTTTTAACTAATCTAAAAGACTAATTTTGTGTATTGTTTAAATTTTCATTTTTTGTACTTCATTTGTTTTAGGTTTAAACAAAATGAACTTCTAAGATATGCATGGAATATCCCAAAAGAGCTAAGGAAGGTTTTAAAATTCTTAAGATAACTATTCAGAGCCAAAAACATAAAATAGTCTTCCAGTCCAAAATATAAATAGGTATAAATATTTAGATATTATGAGTGATTTTTTATTCTATAAATAGAAAATAATTTGCTTCTAAATCACTACCTAATAAACTATATTATATAGTACAAAACTAAACAAGAATATCACATTATTCATGTTTTTTTAATTTCCTTAAAAAACGTCCCAAAAAAATGTGAATATTTATTATTGGAGTTTACATCGTTATGCTAAAACAATACTAGAACAACTTAAATAATGTGGATTTTGACTATTTTGAGTTATGCAGATTATTATGATCTAAAAACATGTTTGTCTGGTGCTATAGTCAGGTATAAAACATTCATTTATTTAAACACAGTTGCAATATTCATTTTATTTAGTTTTTAAGTTAAAACCTATTAGGACATCCTAAAATGACTTTTTTCGTTTGATTAATTATTCTACATTTTTGTTGGATAATAGGATATATTAAAATGTCTTACTGTTTTCTCTGATTATCTAAAAAGTTAGAACAATATACAAAGACTGTTATAGCAAAAAAGAGATATATACCTTTACTTAAACACACAATTAGTCAGTTCAATTGTACGATAATTTAAAGCAGAAATCCAGAAAACTTTAAAACTGTGTTTAAATGTGTTTTTACTATAACAAGAACATAAAAAAACTTGGCACATTAACATTGACGATAAGTTTTTATAATATATATATATTATACAAATCACAACGAACTACACAAAATGGCATTATTAATAATTTTACAATAAAAAAGTTAAGTACAATGATGACATTAAAAGTTGAGTTTCTCGAAATATTTTTTTTAAATTGTCTCAGTACCTACCTAGTATTTTTCTAGCACAATGATATTATATGAATGTGCATTGTGTGATATCTTATATTTTAGGAATAAAATGATATATTTTTTTGCAGGTTTCTGTTAACAACGATTCCAAGAACTTTTGAAAATATTATTAAAACGGCCTTTGCAAATATAATTCTCAATTAAGAGCTTTTGATCTAACATTAAATTTTTATTCTCCATAAGGTTACAGCTTCCTAAGAAGAAAGTTTAACAAGACTTACCAGACCCAAAATATCAAAATTTTACCAACCAATTTAGAAATTTGTTTAAGAATCTAATTATTGTTTGAAGTTTTACCATTAATAATTTTTGATAACGATTTAAGATTATGAAGTTCTATTATGTATTTTACTCTTTGATAACCTATGTTTAAATTTTTATTAGGACCAAAATAAATTATAATTTTTACTTCAACTACAAAGCCCCTCATAATATTAAAAAGGGGAAAATCGTTAGATTGGTTATGTTCAGGAATAAACTCTTTAAACATTTATCTACTTAAAATATGTTACTTTTAGAAGGTATGTTATTAACTTTTTATTTGTACTTGTATTAATTTATTTCATTTTATTATCTGTTGTATTTTCAAATTGATTTTGATAATAATCTTATCTATTTATATATTTTTTATATTCACATATATGTTTTTTTTTCATTGAAACAAACGTTTATTAGCTTATTAAATATAATGAATTCATGTTGTTTTATTATATGCTTGCATGAATGATTACTTTTATTTCCTTTTAAAAATGAATTTCGAAGATAAAGCCGAAACGGTGAGTGAGAATAAAAAATTAGACGAAAGTGACTATATTTACTGGAGCTTTCATCTACACGCTCATTTTTCTAGCCATCTACACCTGAGCCAGCAAGATTCGTCTTCCCTCCATCCTTACATTCTCCAGATTTAAAGAGAAAACGCCGTCCTCTTTAACATATCCAGACCTTCTTTGACGGGGACTATCCACTACATTATCAGCTTTATTTGTTATCCCGAGCAATTTAAATGCATTCGTAATTGCTCATTCTCACCTCTTCTTTTGTAGATTCCGTACTCAGTTTTCATATTTTTAGTTACCTTTGCACTGCTCTTTTATTTTCACAGCTTTAATTCTATAATGCTGTAACGTTACAATATGGATCCATTTTTGTGGTTTATACTATTTAATGTAGTGATCAACCTATTATAATAATTAAAGGTTATTGTATTACAGGCCTGAAGATGTTCCTGTTAGGCCAAAACTAGTCGCTCCTGTATTTATTTATAATAAAATTAATTTTAAGGTTTTATTCTTCAATTGAAAAAATTAGACCTTTACAGTGATTTTGTTTCATTTTCTGCATTAGACACATATAAGACGGTATTAATTTTAAAAATAGTAAAATTAGCAAATTTTTTAGTTTTTTTTACAATTAAAAAGTTTGGACAATGTGTGTTTTTATAGAAAAATGATACACCACTGAACAAGAAGGATGTTTACCTTCCCCCTTGTGCCCGCTTCCTCACTTCCTCTACAGATGTTGCTAACACAACAATCGCCTACAAACTCGTTTTCACGCTCCCTCTATTAGTAATTGCTCGGAGGTCGTAGTAATAAAAAACTTGGGATTTTTATTATTATTTATTTAAAAGTTTATATTCGATAGGTGGGGATGTATGTTTATTAACATCATTCCTTAACTAGGTCAGTTTCGTTTGCGTATTTAGTGTAAATATATTTTAATCGCGATTTTTTAAAAAATCAAGAATAATTGCTAAACGTAATATTTAAAAACAAAAATAAAAGTAATTATGTGCCATTAAAAATAGTTTCACAATGTGTAAAAAAAATAAAACAATCGATACCTTTTGAAGTGCTTTTCGATCAAAAAAACAAAACCTGCTTCAGGTAAATCAAACAAATAATATTTAAACAATGGAAGTAGAAGAAAATCTCCTAGCCCAACAATATCAGGCCTTACTTCATGAAAATCAAGCTAGAAGTCAGAATGAACAGGCATCGTACCATGCTTGGATATAGGAAAAAGCTGAAAAACAGCAACTACAAAGTGTATTGCAACAAATGCAAAACAATATGGAAATATGAAAAAACAAATTAATATCTTAAACAAATAAAAATCTAGAAGTCCAATGAATTATGAGACTGATGAAGAATAACTGGCAAAAGAAATCGGCGATCAAATTAACAAGAAGTAGAATGGATAACAGCGGAAAGCAGAAACAATAGAAGAAAAAAACGAAAAGCCAATTCCTCTCCAGAAACCTCTCCTGGCCAAACTGTAGGTAGCAAAATTCAACAACAAGAGAAAGAAACAGTCGAGAAAACAGTGAAATTTCCCCCGATAATAGCAAGCAACATGAAGTATGAAGAATTGCGCCATACACTGGCAGAAACTAATATTTCCTTCCAAGCCACAGCTCTAAGCAATAACCAGTTTAAAATTAATACTAAACAAGAAGAAGACTTCAAAAATGTCATATCAACCTTGAATGCCAAAGAAATAAATTGGTATTCCTATGAAATTAAACAGAACAGAGACATTAAAGTAATGGTTAGAGGTCTACCATCTACATATAAACCAGAAGATATTGTTGAAGACTTGCAAAGTCATGGATTAAAATGTAAAGAAGCTGTAAATATAATTAAGAAGGAAATAGAATTAACCGAGGATAACACTCGTAAACTAAAAAATGATTGCCGCTATATATGCTATCCTTCGAAAATATTGAAGATATCAAGAAAATCTACGAAATTAAAGCAATACTTAATCTAAGAGTTAGAATAGAAACCATAAGAAAGTCAAAACTAGTTCCGCAATGCAAAAACTGCCAGCTATTTGGACATACACACAACTTTTGCAAAAGAGAATCAAGATGCGTAAAGTGAGTAGAAAAACATCATACGAAGGATTGTGTAAAAAGTCCAGAAAAACAACCGAAGTGCATAAACTGCCTAATGGAACATCCTGCTAACTACAGAGGATGTGAGGTAGCTAAAACCTTTCAGATAAGGACGGATAACACCACTAAACCCAAAATAATGACGAGGCAGAAAACACCCATAAATGCTTTTTCTACTGTCAGAAATGAAATAACATATTCTCAGGTAACAAACTCACAGGAGCAACCAATTCAAAGGTCACAACCAGCCATGAATCGCACGCTACAAATTGCTCAGCATACTGCACAGTCTGCCAGCCTAGTAGAAAGTACCACTCATGAATTATTATTATTATTATTATTATTATTATTATTATTATTATTATTATTATTATTATTATTATTATTATTATTATTATTATTATTATTATTATTATTATTATTATTATTATTATTTATTATTATTATTATTATTATTATTATTATTATTATTATTATTATTATTATTATTATTATTATTATTATTAATATTATTATTTATTATTATTATTATTATTATTATTATTATTATTATTATTATTATTATTATTATTATTATTATTATTATTATTATTATTATTATTATTATTATTATTATTATTATTATTATTATTATTATTATTATTATTATTATTATTATTATTATTATTATTATTATTATTATTATTATTATTATTATTATTATTATTATTATTATTATTATTATTATCCTTAATAAACAGAATAGATTCACTCTCTGACGGGATCCAGAAGCTAGAAGAATTAAATAAACCCCAAATATATAACAAACCCACCAATGGTCAAAAGAGATATTAGAATAGCCACTTGGAATGCCAATGATATTCTCCAAAAACAAACTGATATCCAAGTTTTCTTGGACGTAAAAAATAGATATATGTCTGATTTCTGAGACCCACCTTACAACTGAGTCATAAATTAAATTCAGAGGATACAACTTCTATCACACTATCCATCCATCAAATGCAGCAAAAGGAGGAAGTGCGTTAATTATTAAAAATAACTTTTCCCACTTTGAGGAACCAGGCATCCAGGAACCAGAAAATCAGGTAACCATTAGCACCATTTACATTAAGGGGTGCAAAATCACAATATCTGCAATCTATTTCCCACCAAGATACAACCATAAAAAAGAAAATTATCTCAATGTACTCAAAAAACTAAGTAACAAATTTATAATCAGTGAAGATTACAACCACAGTCAAAGAAAAAGAATTGCACCGAGCTGCATCAGAACTTGGTTGTACATACCAATCTTCTGAAAAACCCACCTATTGGCCCACCGACCCAAATAAGATTCCAAACCCTTTGGATTTCTTTATTCTGAGGAAAATTTCACCAAACTATACACAAGTAGAAGAAAACTTTGAAATGGATTCAGACCATTCTGCGGTAATCCTTACTCTAAGTGATAATATTATTCAAAAAGAAGCAAAACCGACCTAGGCAAATCGGAAAACTAAGTGGGAAGGTTTTCAAGAGGACTTAACAAATACTATTCAACTGACCATAATACTTAAAACGAAAAATCAGCTAGATAAAGAACTGAAATATCGTCTATTTCGTCTAATTTTTTATTCTCACTCACCGTTTTAGCTTTATCTTCGAAATTAATTTTCAAAAGGAAATAAAAGTAATCATTCATGCAAGCATATAATAAAACAACGTGAATTCATTATACACTAGTGAAAAAAATTAAGGGATCAAAAAAAATCTTGATTTTTTGCGTTTTTTCGAGTGGCTGTAGAAATAAATTTGAAGCTTGAAGTGTCTAGTTTATGGATCTTACGAGAAAAAAAATTTCCAACCAAAAATTAGCACAAAATCCTGATGAATATCATGGATAGAAAATTAAAAATTTTTTTTTAATTTTTAGTGTACGGACTTGAAACAAATTTTCTCGACATTACCATTATATGCATTGGATAGGTTAGCTTTAATTCCTTTTTTCGATGGCCTCGAGATGACCCTTCTTTGCTGAGTTATCAAAAAATTTACGAAAATGCGTCATTTCCTCTTCTCTCGTCAATATCTCAGGAACCAATGGGCGCTCATAAAATGGAAGGGGGGTTTCGGAAACTTCGATTCATTCTCTACAAGGTTCTGGCATGTTCTTTCACAGGAAAAAAAATGTTTCATCCCTAGCATGACTTTGAAGAATTTCTGAAAACAGGTATTTTTGAGAATATTAGGAAAATTAAAAATGTTGTTTGTGCATCTTTACAGGCCATTGTTCCCCCGAAAGCCCACAAATTTCAACCTGATCCATCAAGCCGTTTCATTGTTTCATGCGAGTGAATTTTTGAAGAAATTGAAGGATCGCGTTTTTCTATCCATGATATTTATCAGGATTTTGTGCTAATTACTGTTAGTTGCAAATATTTTTTATTGCAAGATTCATAAACTAGATACTTCAAGCTTCAAATTTTTTTTTTTTATTCACGTACGACCATTTTTACTAAAGATACAGCCACTTGAAAAATCGCAAAAAATCGAGATTTTTTTTGGTCCCTTAATTTTTTTAACTAGTGTATTTAATAAGCTAATAAAACGTTTGGTTCAATGAAAAAACATATATGTGAATATAAAAAAGTATTATAAATTAAAAATTTAAAAAACCGACTTCAAAAACGTACAGATGCCATTACCACATCTTAACCAAATTTATATGGGACCACTACTGAGGTACCCCCTCACTAACAAAAAAAGAATCATATAAATCGGACAAGGTGGTAAAGCATTATCGCTAAACATACATAAAAAATGAAGAGTTTGAGGATTTTCTCATGGACCCAATTATTAGATTTTGACCAAATATGGGACCACCCCTGAAGTAGCCCCTTTCTAACAAAAAAGAATTATTGAAATCGGACACCGTGTTAAGAAATTATCGCTGAACATACATACAAAAAAAAAATATGGCTACGAATTGAGAACCTCCTCCTTTTTTGAAGTTAAAAAAGATAGAAATAGAATAAGATTAATATTAGTGATGCCGCGAGACGAGAGATTTTCGTCTCTCCTTTCGTCTCGTCTTTTCTCGTCTCGAACGAGACGAGAGAGACATGTTCTCTCGAAAACAGATTCGAGACGAGACGAGAGAGTGTTATCTCTCGACGAGAATTTCTCGTTTCTCTCGGGCTCTCTTGAACAATTTTCTCTTTGCTTATTTGAAATTTTCATTTGCTTATCGTAACTTAAAATTTTAACATATTAGATTTCGAGATAGTCAAAAAGTTGAGCATAACACACCTATTTTATATTATATTAAATGGTAACAAATGATACTTGTGTTATTAGGATTTTATAAATATTTATTTATAAAAAAAATATTTATTTATAATTTATTTAAAATGTATGCAATCATTTCTTATATTTAATCCATTCTTCTTTTCTGAGGTTACTTCTAAAATAAATTGAAAATTTTTAGGCGTTTTTTCGAAAAACTGTCAAAAAAAAGGTAATATAAATGAATGTACAGTGAGGACGAAAATTGTACCCTCCTCTATTTTAACTTCTAAATGAAAAAAAATAATGACGAAACAAAAACGAAGTAAAACTCAAGAGATATTATATTTTTGTTATAACGAGATGCACTTTACTTGAGACACGTAAGATAAAGGAAGTTACTAGCTTTAAATTTTCTAATGGAAGGATATTTTCTATATTTTTACGTTCATGTAAACAAATTTAGGTTTTTATGTTTTTACAGAAATTACATTAAATAAATTCATAAAGTAGGTTAAATTCTTTTTTTATTTACTGTTTCAACCTCAAAGGATCATTACCGGAGGTATAATACCTTATAAATGCTATTTTTTACAATAGTATACAATGTATAATTAACATTTTGGTTAGTACAGAGTTAATTTTAGTATATTTTGTAAATTTAAGTAATTTTTTACTGTTAGAGGGATTTAACACTGCACAAATAACAATTTTTTGTAGCTGGTACTTTGTTCTTATACAGATATGTTCTGGGCCTTTACTAATAAGTTACATTCTTGATAACTCTCGTATTATTGTTTATTACTAAGGAAACTCTTCTTGTATTTACTAATATAAATAAATTAAGAATATCAAAGGTGATTTTAAAACTACTTGACGTATTAAATTTTTCATAACTTCTTGGCAAAAAAAGCTTATTAAAAAATTATCTTCTAACATTATCTGACATATCTAGGATTATTACGGACACGAGGATTATCAAGAATGTAATTTTGTATTAACAAAAAAATTAAAACTGTTTGCTTGGACGTAAATATAATCAAAATATCTTTTAAATGAGGTATTACATGACTTTACTTTCCATTGGAAAATTTAAAGATAGTAACGCCCTCTATTTTACGTCTTAAGTAAAGTGCATCTTATTATAACAAAAATATCATAATGTTTCTCTAATTTTACATCGTTTTTGTTTTATGTCTCTATCTTCTTGCATTTTGAAAACATACTACAAAATGCTTTCATTTGACATCGCAGGATTGTATTAGAAAAATTCCAACTTCCAATTTAATCTCTTTCCCTCCTCCCCAACTGACTTACGAAACAAAGTATTTTCGTTTTTAGTTAACGCCTAATCTGGGCCACTTATTACTTCAAATTTCAATTGTATAACGACTGTGACAGACAGAGAGACATAAAGTGTTTCTTATTGCCAAATTTAGGTTCTAATGCGCAAATTACTTGAAAAATTCTTTGTTTTTGTCTCACAAATTTGACCGTTTTTTCAGGTTTCGTCTTTTTCAAATTTAAATTTGATATTTTTTTCTCACGAGAGAAACGAGACGAGACGAAAAAAGACGAGAGAAAGGCTCTCTCGAGCGAGAGAAGCGCCTTCTCGTCGAGACGAGAGAAAAGTTTTCTCTCGCCCTACGAGACGAGACGAGAGAGGCCACTCTCTCGTCTCGTCTTGTCTCGCGGCATCACTAATTAATATCAAAATCAATTTGAAAATACAACAAACAGAGATTAAATGAAATAAATTAATACATGTACAAATAGAAAGTTAATAACATATCTTCTAAAGCAACACATTTTAAGTAGATACATGTTTAAAGAGTTGATGATCCCTGAACATAACTAATCTGACCCAATTTTTAATATTATGAGGGTTTTTGTAGTTAAAGTCAAAATTATAATTCATTTTTGGTCCCAATATAAATTTAAAAATAGATTATCAAAGAGGAAAATACATATAGAACTTCATAATATTAAAACGTTATCAAACATTATTAATGGTAAATCTTCAAACAATAATTAGGGTCTTATACAAATTTCTTGTTTTTGTTTGGCAAAAGACTTTTTTGCCTTCTTCAGTTGCTTCTGCCACTTTTCTTTTAGTACTTTCAAGGAGACTTTCACTCTATGGAAAGCAGGAGAACCATCAATTGGTTGGTAACATTTTGATATTTTGGGTCTGGTAAGAGGTAAGTCTTGTTAAACTTTCTTCTTACGTAGCTGTAACTTTTTGTTGGAGAATAAAAATTGAATGTTAGATCAAAAGCTCTTGATTGAGAATTATATTTGTGAAGGCCGTTTTAATAATATTTTCAAAAGTTCTTGGAATCGTTGTTAACAGAAACCTGCAAAAAATATTATTTTATTCCCAAAATATAAGCTATCACACAATGCACATTCATATAATATCATTGTGCTAAAACAGTAGGTAGGTACTGGGTTAATTTAAAAAAGTAATATCGAGAAAATCAACTTTTAATGTCATCATTAAACTTAACTTTTTTATTGATTAAATGATTAATTATGTCATTTTGTGTAGTCAATGTTATTAGGTGCCGATTTTTCTTTTTTAAATATTTTGTAAAATGTCATTGTTCCAGTAAAAACTCATTTCTAGAATTTTTGTGGATTTCTGCTTTAAGTTATCGTATAATTGAATTGACAAATTGTGTGTTTAATTAAAGATATACCTATCTCTTTTTTGTTAAAACAGTCTTTATATTGTTTTATACTTTTTAGATAATTAGAGAAAACAGTAAACCATCATAAAATATTCTATTTCACTAACAAAAATGTATAATAATGAATCTTACATCAAACGGAAAAAGACATTTTAGGATGTCCTACTAGGTATTAACCTAAAAACTAATTATAATGTATATTGCAACTGTGCTCAAATAAATGAATGTTTTTATACCTGACTATAGCAACAGAAAGACATTTTTTAGATCATAATGATCTGGATAACTCAAAAGATTCAAAATCCACATTATTTAAGTTGTTCTAGTGTTGTTTTAGCACAGCTCCAATAATGAATATTCATTGTTTTTTGGGACGTTTTTTAGTAAATAAAAAATACATGAATAATGTGATATTCTTGTTTAGTTTGTTAATACATAATATAGTTTATTAGTGATTTAGAAGCAAATTACGTTCTAAAACACTTATGATATTCAAATATTTATACCTAAGTAAATTTTTATATTTCGGATACGAAGACTAACTAACTATTTTATATTTTTGGCTCTAAATAGTTTTCTTAAGAATTTTTTAACCTTTTTGCTTTTTTGGGACACTCCATATTATCAACATATCTTTGAGGTTCATATTGTTTAAATCTAAAATTAATTAAGTACATAATATGAAAATTTAAACAATACACAAAATTAGTCGATTAAATTACAGTTTAAGAAAATTGTCAACAAAAACTTGGCTTTGTCTTTTTCCTTAAATATTCTTTTAGTATTTTAGTAGCAGATGAATATGGCGAGGAAGTAGTGACAGGATTGATTATTATACCTCTCTCAGCGAAATTTACTGAAATTGCATTTTTCTTTAATATTTTATTTTTGTTTTCTTCAATAATATTTTTTAAATTCATTTATTTCCAAAACTCTTTGGGGTCAATAACATTATTAAATTTGATTGCTTTTTTAATTAATTATACATTATTATTTGGTCCTGTCCAAAGTTCGACTTTTCTAGTTGTTTTTTTTTTATAAATTTAGTTTTTTTTTGTTGCATCTCTGCATATTTTATCGTACCATGGCTTTGAAATTCAAACTGGATGATTACTAAATTTTACGATTTTTTCCATATCTAAAAATGTTATTGTTGCCTAATAGCTTCATTCGTTTGCTTATCTAGGTCTTCAGGCGTATTTAAAGTTAAGTTGAGTTTATAATTGGAGATTATGTTTTTATATGATTGTGAAAAAGTAATAGTTAAGTGGGATCCTCTTAACTATTAATGTTTCATAATTATATTGATCTAATTCCCTTTCTGCCCTTTTAATATGTATACTTTCTAATAACACAACAAGGCTTGAGTAATCTGGAATTAAATTTTTATTGATGTAAAAGTTTGATATTTAATCTAACATATTAAAATATATCCAGACCAAATCCAGTACGTTACGTCCTGACTGCCCAATGAATGTATAATCAAGATTAATATCGTCAAACATGTCATTCAATAAGAAAAAACCAAGGTTTTCTAATACCTCTATAAGTAACTTACCTCTTAGATTAAATACGGGATCTTTGGATTCGCGTGGTTGTCAATATCTGCTAGATTATCTACACTTAAAATATTTAAACGACCCAGCCTTGTATTCTATCTATCTATCTATCTATCTATCTATCTATCTATCTATCTATCTATCTATCTATCTATCTATCTATCTATCTATCTATCTATCTATCTATCTATCTATCTATCTATCTATCTATCTATCTATCTATCTATCTATCTATCTATCTATCTATCTATCTATCTATCTATCTATCTATCTATCTATCTATCTATCTATCTATCTATCTATCTATCTATCTATCTATCTATCTATCTATCTATCTATCTATCTATCTATCTATCTATCTATCTATCTATCTATCTATCTATCTATCTATCTATCTATCTATCTATCTATCTATCTATCTATCTATCTATCTATCTATCTATCTATCTATCTATCTATCTATCTATCTATCTATCTATCTATCTATCTATCTATCTATCTATCTATCTATCTATCTATCTATCTATCTATCTATCTATCTATCTATCTATCTATCTATCTATCTATCTATCTATCTATCTATCTATCTATCTATCTATCTATCTATCTATCTATCTATCTATCTATCTATCTATCTATCTATCTATCTATCTATCTATCTATCTATCTATCTATCTATCTATCTATCTATCTATCTATCTATCTATCTATCTATCTATCTATCTATCTATCTATCTATCTATCTATCTATCTATCTATCTATCTATCTATCTATCTATCTATCTATCTATCTATCTATCTATCTATCTATCTATCTATCTATCTATCTATCTATCTATCTATCTATCTATCTATCTATCTATCTATCTATCTATCTATCTATCTATCTATCTATCTATCTATCTATCTATCTATCTATCTATCTATCTATCTATCTATCTATCTATCTATCTATCTATCTATCTATCTATCTATCTATCTATCTATCTATCTATCTATCTATCTATCTATCTATCTATCTATCTATCTATCTATCTATCTATCTATCTATCTATCTATCTATCTATCTATCTATCTATCTATCTATCTATCTATCTATCTATCTATCTATCTATCTATCTATCTATCTATCTATCTATCTATCTATCTATCTATCTATCTATCTATCTATCTATCTATCTATCTATCTATCTATCTATCTATCTATCTATCTATCTATCTATCTATCTATCTATCTATCTATCTATCTATCTATCTATCTATCTATCTATCTATCTATCTATCTATCTATCTATCTATCTATCTATCTATCTATCTATCTATCTATCTATCTATCTATCTATCTATCTATCTATCTATCTATCTATCTATCTATCTATCTATCTATCTATCTATCTATCTATCTATCTATCTATCTATCTATCTATCTATCTATCTATCTATCTATCTATCTATCTATCTATCTATCTATCTATCTATCTATCTATCTATCTATCTATCTATCTATCTATCTATCTATCTATCTATCTATCTATCTATCTATCTATCTATCTATCTATCTATCTATCTATCTATCTATCTATCTATCTATCTCTATCTATCTATCTGAATTAGGGCGTGGTTCAAAGCCCACTTGTACTGAAGCTCTAGGCTTATTGTACCCCTCACAGTTTCTATCCCATCAGATTGATTTTCTTGATGAATTCAAGAATATTTCTGATGGGCGCTTTCGCGATTACTTCAGGTTGCGGATATTGTACCCCGAAGTACCATTCCCGTTCCCATTTAAGGTTCCGGCAGTGGCATAGTATGTGCATAGGAGTTTCATCCTCCTCCTTTTCACATATTCTACATAGGGAGTCATCAGATCCCTAAGAGATTTAGGTGTCTTCTAAGGCCGCAGTGTCCCGTAAGGAGTCCTATTACGGCCTTGAGTTCGCTTCTGCTAAGGTTTAGCAGTTAATGTTGTCTACTCGTGGATGGCCCCTCTATGAATCCAGGAAGTTCCATCCAGAGCCTATGGTGTTCTCTTTTTATTTGTTCCTTTAACATGTTGGTATGAGATACCACATGTGGGTTCTGGTCCAATAAGAGTTTTTTCCGCTCATTTCCTTGCTAGGAGGTCTGCTTCCTCGTTTCCGAACACTCCCTCATGTCCTGGCACCCATTCAAGGGTGACCTTGTTATGTTCTGCCAGAGCCCGGAGGGACTGTTGGCAATCAAATATTGATTTGGATTGTATTTATACCCTTTTCAGTGCTTTAAGGGCTGCCTGACTGTCTGTCATGATAACGATCCTCTTATCTCTAAGCGAGTCATTTAGCATGACTTTGGCGCAGGCATTTATTGCTGTTACTTCAGCCTGGAAGACTATTGTCAGTGACCCCAGGTTCAAACTAATTGTCCTTCCTAAGTTCACATGGTAGATCCGAGTTCCTGTGCTGTTTTTCATTTTCGAACCGTCTGTATACCAGATTGATTCGTTTTGTTTTTCCCTATTTTTCCGGCTCATGGCCCTTTCTGGTATTTGAATATCAAAAGGTTTCCTTGTATTAAAGTCACATAGTCATTTGGAAAAATAATAAATCTTCTAGCATATCTATACATATACGATCATCTAATCCTGGCTTTAAGTAAACCATAATCAAAATAATAAATTGTTTATTTATACCAATTTTTATGAAATTTTACAATTATAGTTATCAATTATGTCTATCAATTCAACGCCTAAAATATTTTTAGAGATAAGTGTTAGAATACGTCCACTATCTCTACCCCCTCGTTTATCCTTCGTAGCTTGGTTAAAGTAAACATTAAAATTGTCTAACATTTGAGGTAAACTAGGTTAAGGAGAGGTAATCCAGGTTACTACTACTACTACTACTCACAAGTGACGAAATTAAAAGAGTATTAGAAAAGGCCAAAAATGGAAAAGCCCCTGGACCTGACAAAATCTCTATGGAAGCATTAAAAGAAATAGTTAAAATTGCCCCAAATATTCTACTTATAATATACAATTACTACTTAAGGAAGCAGCAACTTCCAAAGAAGTGGAAGGGAGCAAGGCTGCTGCTCATTCAAAAGCCCGGGAAACCACCAGGACACCCAACATCGTATAGGCCCATATGTCTACTGAATGGAATCAGTAAAGTTTTCGAGGGGTTGTTAAAAATGTTGCCGAATTAATGATGTAAAATTTCCCATCACCTAATCCCAAAATTCCCCCTTTATCCACCCACGGTTTTAAAAATTACCCACTTTTTCCACACACACTAAAAAAAAGGCAAAGCAAATCTCACAGCAAAATTTTCGACAGTTTTCTTCCTGGAAACAAGTACTTCCTTGACTAATACCGCAAAAGGCATTGAATTATATCAAAAGGAAAAGAGCAGAGAGAAAATAATTTTCAACACTATAGCTCTGATTTTGATTCCCAAGGAGAACATCATAATTGGACCAGTTTCGTCCTTATGGAAGAAATAAATTATCTTGACTTCATTCGCCTAATTAAGTCTACTTGATGCGTTACACCTTTACTCTTATATATTAAAACTGGCTAAGAAAGTGTAGGTACTCGACGAATAAAAAATAGTAACGAAATCTGCAATCAAAGCTTGCTGCGGGACCTCTAGAACAAGGCGGAATAATAACAAGACTAGAGTGTTGAAAATTATGATCAATCTCTGCTCTTTTCCTTTTGATATAATGTAGTGTCTGTTGCGGTATTAGCAAAAGCAGTAGTTGTTTTCAGAAGGGAAATGGTTGCTTAATTTTGCTTTGACACGGACTTTGAGATTTTCTCTCGTCCTTACTATTATCAAGTGCTCTGTTTAATTAGTTAATAAAACGACTCCAATCATGAAATACTATCAAATTACAACACCACAAAAACACATCATTATGTTGAAACATAAAATATGTCATATCTCAAAACGAAACATGACATAATTTCATGTATCAGGTCTTGAATAACACATCAATGACCTAATGTTACAGATAAATATTAACTATTTATTAAAAAAAAAAAAAGAAATCCAAGATTAATTCGCCTACAAATCATTATGAAAGCCACGATGGGAGCAAATTCCCCAAAAATTCCCCAAAAATATTATATCCACCCAAAATTCCCACCAAAGTCAAAATTTCCACCCAATGGGGAAATTTCCACTCAAACGGCAACCCTGGTTGTTAAAGCTGAGATTGAAGGAAGAAATCTATAGAGGGGGGGGACTGTCAGAGAATCCGTATGGTTTTAGACCAGGAAAATCCACACTTGATGCAGTAGAGGAGATAAGAAAGGAAGTGGCAAAAGGAGACAATAGGTGGATAGCACTAATAACGCTAGACATAAGGAACGCATTAAATACGGCCTTGTGGGACCTTATCATAGAAGAACTTAGGGAGAAGGGAATATCGACCTACCTACGAAACATACTGGGAAATTACCTGCAAAAAAAGAGAAATAACGATAGATAAGGAAACGATGAAGGTGACGGCGGGAATTCTTTAGGGGTCTGTACTGGGACCAACCCTTTGGAATACGAACCAACCTAGGAAAAGGAACGAAAATCATAGACTTTGCAGACGACCTAGCCATTTTGGTCATAGGAGGTGAATTAGGGGCAGCTGAAAAATAGGGCGAAACTAGCACTGAGGCGCATCACCTGATGGCTAACAAGCCACAAGCTAGAACTAGCCACAGAAAAGACAGAGGTTATAATCATTAAAGGTCCTAGGAAAAAAGCTGACATAAAAAGGCCGCGATTCCCCTTTAAAGGAATTTAATTGAAGCCTCAAAGAGAGGTAAAGTACCTAGGCTTATTTTCTATACCAGCACTATTTACTTATCAAACAATTGATCTTCTCACAACAAATTCCATATATCAACTAACTTAAATGCAAAACAATTATATTTATATACCCATAAATAAGCTCTGGTATGATCGATTACATATTCTGGTGGATTCGCGAATATGCCACCATTTCTTACACTGACCAATGTGGTGCATTCGCCATTTTCTACACTCTATATCTGGGATTCCCAAACTATTTTGGACAAGAGACTTCTTTTCCAAAATAAACTGATATTTCAGACCCCCATAGCCAAATTACTTTAAAAATCCTATTTCTAGCTTTTTCCTATTGATACAAAATACTTAGCAATTTAAAAACTTTGCGGTTAAGTAAGTAAACTTCATTTTCTCTTTAACACATTGCATGCCCATGTCTCTCATATATCTCTCATATAACATTTCGCCGGGGGCTTCGTCGCTCATTTATGAGAGACACGCATCTCCCACTTTCTGGCGATGTATAACAAATGTGATACCCGCTACCGTTTAGTTCAAAAGGAGAATCCCAAGCTTAGCCTCTGGAGAAAGTAATATTGGTCCTGGTTTGAGCAATTTGGAAAAATAAATTTACCACGACAAATGTTTGAAAAATATCTATTTTGCGTAATAAAAACAAAATTTATTCTGAACTAGCCTATTCGTAATAGAACAAAATTTATTCTGGGATTGCTTATTCTAATAACAAAAAGAAAACGTCTTTCTCGACTGCAAAAAGAAAAAAGAGAAACTGAAAAAATTTAAGAATTAATGTTTTTCATTGAAACATGACGCACATATTTGCGGTTGTCCGGGGCACTTGTCGCAATAATTGTATGTAAATTTTACTTTGGATTTTGCAACTATGCGTCGATCATATTTGAGAGACATGGCCCCCAGCTT
The DNA here is from genome assembly GCA_927349885.1 of Psylliodes chrysocephalus. Lineage (NCBI taxonomy): Eukaryota > Metazoa > Arthropoda > Insecta > Coleoptera > Chrysomelidae > Psylliodes > Psylliodes chrysocephalus. Next base: position 67,950,455 of record OV651813.1, read on the forward strand.
AAATATTACAACTTTTTTTGGCTCGGGGCCCCGTTGCTCATAAATGAGAGACACAGAAAAAGTGAAAAAAAAATAGCTTAAAACTACAAAAAAACAGAATTATCAAAAAAAACCTTTATTTTGAGTAAATACATACAAATATTGCAAAAATGTAGTTTGGTCCCTGGTTCTATTTTCCCGATAACAGCGTGGCACGCAATGTGTTAACAAAATAAATAAACATAAAATTCGGCAAATATCAAGTGTAATTAATAATTAATAACACAAATTACGTAAAGTAAAGTTGATTAAAAAAAAAAAAAATAAAATCGCAAAGTAAAGATAAAAAAAAATAAAAAATTTAGTGTAATGGATGAACTTGCTGACTTTCTACCAATCTAACAAAATTGGTCCAATATTGATGGTTATTAGCTTTAAATCGCCGCGTTCGTTGATTTTCAAACGTGTTCTCTGTTTTGTCAAAATGTTTGTAACCACACTGAAGCCCTTTTCCTAGGTATGATGATGGAAAGGCGAAAAGGTATTTTTCAGCAATGTTCCACAGTAAAAGTTACTGTGTTTGAATGTTGCACTGCAACCAGAACTTCTGATAGCCTTGGTTAAACTTCTACTTAAGCTCCCCATCTGTGCTGATGCCGATCAACTCTTCTTGCATTATCACATTGGCTTCTTCCATGGCTGTGATATTGTACGGATTTATTATTCATTGAGGAATTTGTAAAGTTAGGAGACCTTCAAACCTCTTAGTAAAATCTTTGTGTAATGCGTCCAAGTGAGTGACATATATGACAAAATATCATCGTCTTGAAGCAATTCTGGTAATTTTCACAAATGCGGAAACTGTGAATATTCTTTTCTGCTTAAATTTTATTTATAAAGGATTTGTTTATAAAGGATATGTTTACCCACGATATTATTGATTTTGTTTAATCAAGTTAAGATCGTCATTCTGCAGCGCAAATTAAATTGGTTAAACATATTAAAGATATCAGTCAAGTAATAAATATATGTTTTACGATTGTTCAGATTTTCTTTCAAATTCGGATCTTTTTCTTGTAAAAATTCCAACACAAATTTAAAAATTGCTACAAATCTTGCTAAACAGAGCCTCTTGATAGCCAGCGAACTTCAGTGAGTAAAGACTTCGTCGTTTTTCTCACATAGCTGAAAAAATAACCGAGAGTTTGAAAAATTACTTCAAACCTTGTTGACAGTATTTATTACATATTGTAAAAACTGGTGCAATCTAGCACTCAGATTGTTTGCTACTAAATCACACAGTGAATGACCAGTACCTTAGACAGTTGTCGCTTTAAGTGAGCTGTGAAACCACGAGGACAACCATCCATAGATGGTGCACCATCACTCGCAACAGAAACAATTTTTTCCCATGAAACAGCTTTGTCGGTAACAAAACGTTAGACGGCCTGAAAATCGATTCTCCTTTGGTATCAGTCTCTAAATATATAGAAAAAAGCAGTTCTTGGCACACATTTTCATCTTTAATATATCGAACATATCCTAACAACAGAGCTTCATTGCCGGGAAATGCAGACTCGTCCAACTGGAGAGAGAAACTGTTGGTTTATAAGAAATTGCATAAAATGTTTTCCACGTCTCGACCTATCTCGTTTATTCGTCTCTGATCGGTGTTATAGCTCAAAGGAATTCTCTTTTTAATATCATGTGCGGGCTTGTGCAATACATTGTTGAGGACCTCCTCAATAGCTGGTAAAATAAGCTGCTGTCCAATTGTGTGCGGTTTTCCCGACTTCGCAATTAGTAAAGATATTGTTGCGCAGGTTTTTGGTATCTCAAATTAATTTCAACTCAACTTTAACAATAATTATACAATTGATAACATTAACGTATAACTTCTGTCATAAAACTGATCTCTGACGTCAGGTCTTCGACTTATATAGCTCGCCTCAACCTTCTCGAACAAACCAGATTTTTCTTTGACAAGAAATTACATTTCGAGACATATCTGGACTATTCCTATCTTCTTTATTTACTCGTACCTTTACTTATGACGACCTTAGCACGCTGCAGGGTGCTACGTAATAATATATTATAGGACGCTCGTAAACCATCAACGTCTGGCACAGATAATAACGCAAACATCGATCTTATGGATTGCCTTTTCTCTAGTTTTTCTTTATTAAGTGCTTGAAAGAATGATAAGAGCTTACTTTTTTGTCAGCATGTACTCTTGATAAGCATCATAGCATCGTTACTAAATACTTTTTCACATATGCCATCGTATCTCCCATCCAGGGCCGAGCCGTGCCGGGGGTGCAAGGGGTGCATGACACCCGAGCGGCACTAACTCGGGGCGGTAATATTTGTTTAAAAAAAAAAAAATAAGAGTAATAACAAAAAGCTATCATCCAAAAAATGCTTAGTCGCGAATGTCTTTTATTGAATCATTATTTTCATGTTATATAATAACAATACCAAAATAGTGCGTTCGGGCTGCGTAAAAAAGATATACAAATACATAAAGAGTAAGTCGCGCGCATCTTATTCTGTTTACCATAGTGACGTAATTTACGTGGCTTTATCATTTTTTATAATCTCTTTCGGCTTACTCTCTAAACCTTGTAACGGTTGGAACCATTTTGGTTATTTTGACACAAACATCTCTACTCTAATGTCATTTGTCGTTTATGCATGCGTCAAAAGTTCGTATTTCATTTTGATTTGTATCTGTCAACGAATCAGGTTAATTTTAAATTTTAAATTATCTGGGTCATCCGATGTACTAAATCATTTTTATTTATCGTATATTCCGTCTGATTTAATAAGGTAAGGTTTAATACCGATATATTGTTGAAAATATATATTTTGTACAAGAATTTCTTAAATGAAATGTAAAATTTTAAACATAACCTCAACACATGAATAACACATGTACGTTTTATATAATTTTATATATTATTTTGTTTGGAATGAGATATTATGCTTTACTATTTTTAAATATGTTAAATAAGATTTTTCCTTTTCATATTAATTTTGGTTTCTGTGAAATTATTCATTTAATAGTTTTAAATTGTTCGTTTACTAGTTAAAGGCATTCTATCTGGTTCCTGTGCAAATTTCCCATTTTCTTTCTTAACATTTTTACCTTTTCCTTTTAGCATGGCTATATCTAGACGGTTTATTTCAAGTTATATCTAAAACAGTTTATGGAGATTTAAGTTTATGGAGATTTATACCTAAGAGTTTGGTGCCATCTGAAGACCGAAGTTTGGTTCACCTATAGAAGACCGTTCAAGTCCAGAATTAAGAATAAGAATCCCTTTGAAGAAGGCCTAGAATTTCATACATCACTCCTTATATACTACCTCCTGTTACAACAGATAAGTTTTTTTAAATAAATCATCTAAATTTGAATTAAGTAAATCTCTGTGAATTAGAATTTGTTAATACCTTATCTAAAACTTTGTTTAAATATAATATCTTAATGGTTAGTGATTTTCTATATTTTTATCACTAAGCTATAGTCAAGTATAGTAAGTTTTAAATATAGTGGTGCCCAACTTCTTTTTCAAGGTAATACGAGTTAATTAATAACCTGATCCACTCCCAAAATCAATTGAGCTTAAAACACTATAACAAATAGATAAAATAACAAGTATCACGTTACAACCTATCTATGTTAGGGTACAAATATAGTGAATCGGCGAGGGTAGAGACACGCGGCGATGTAAGCGGGCGATTCTTAAATTGTATTATATGTACATATGTATATTTTAAATTGATACGTACATACTGAAGCTCTAAGCAACAATTTGCCGCTCCAATTCAAAACATAGTACGATAAAGGAATCGCTCGCTTACCTCGCCGTGTGCCTCTACCCTCACCGCTTCACTATATTTGTACCCTTATCTGTGTATCTCGCAGGTGTCTCGCCGCTGCTCGACCATGTCCTCATGCGGCGAAGTCTACCAAAGAATTTTATTGGTTTTATAACAGTTAATAACGCGGCAAATTTGATTTTGGTGGCAACAATTCAAAAACATTGCTTTTTAACTAAAGCTGCTCCAAATATGCAGTTTTCAAATTTGACTTTCACTAAATATTTTCTAATCTTAGAACTAAAAACAACGTTGCCAGGGTGAATGAGGGGTGAGAGGATGTTGATATGTGTGAAAAATTATAACTTTTGAACCAAAGGTACTACGAGCGGCTCGGAAGTTTTGCAATATTTCAGTCGCGTTGGGTTGTGCGTTTGGCATCAGAAGCGGGGCGGTTCACATAAGTTATTATTATTAAATAATTATTGTTTACAAATGGAATAATAGAATAAATTTAAAAAATCACCCGAGACTGTCTTTAAATGACTTTTGGGTGAATATTAGAACCCGAAACTTTTTGGCACTTCCTATTTGCTAAGGCACAGGCCGCCATTGATTGCAATAAGTTCAATCCTTATGCATTTTTTTATTTCAAATCTAATATTTTATTTTCTTGAAATTTTTAAACATAGTTTAATGATTTAGATGGCTGATGGTCGAAAGAGACTTTCTGGTTCACAGTACCGATAAAGAGGAAGATAAAAACGATATTGCAATTTTAAAACAAGATGAAAGATTTCAAGATTTTCAAAAACATAACAAATCTTTTAGTTTTTTTTTTTTTTAAATAATTTAGAGGAAAGAGGAAATAATGGGCGATTTCTTACTAATGAAAATTTCCTGCAACACTTTTTTGTCCTGCTAGAAATTTACCTCGACCCGCTAACCAAATTCTGACTTATAGGTACATATTTAGTTCTGGCACCTGGGTGGCAGATACCCTGGGCTCGGTTCTGATCCCATCATGAAACTCGCAGTAAACCTGCAAATAAAAAAAAAATAGTTTCAAGAAACTAGTTACAAAAACAATAATAAAACTATATATTTGCACACGAGCTTATTTTTATCACACCTAGGCACGGGATGCTTTTTAGGTATGCTCACACACTTACTCATTGATAAACTTGGATGTAGTCACTGTAGTATAGAAAATTTGTTTTAGGTACCAATCAGTGTAAAAAACGAACGCAAAGAAAAGTGAACATTTATAATTTTAGGTAACAACTTTTTTAAAGTAAATTTCAAAAAATACTTAGAAAAATATTAAAACATTTTTTGGTACTTACCCTGTTACTTTTTCATAAACTGCAGAAATCTATGATTACGCTATTAACGCGTGTAGGTTACTAAGCAGTTTGTAAATTATTTTTCAATCACTTTATTTTCATTCACTTTATTTAACTATGTAATCACTTTGTAATCTCTTGAAATAAATTAGTAGGTGAGTGTATTATCATTCAAGCTTCAACGAATTTCAAAACGCAAATGAACTTTGAACCTAAGCTTGTTATATAGTAAACTATCAGGAGCATGTTTGGATTTGATCATAATTTCGTTCGTGTTAAATCGCGTATATGCGTCAAATACAGAACAAGTCAAAACGTGCCTAAAATACTTGTACGCTCTAATTCATTATCTTGCACGAACTTGTCCACGCTTATTGACTTGCTGAGTTTTTCATCTTGTGCACGCTTATCGACTAGTTGAGGTTCTTAAAAGTACAATAATAATATTTCCTACTAAAATATTATTCCTTCTTATAACAAGTTGGTACACTTTATACAACTTATACAGTATCTTAAAAGTTTCAAATAAGAACTTGTGTTAATTAATAGGGCTCAATTTTTAGACCTCATCGACCCCAAAATTAGTTTTCGTTTATGTCGACCTCTGGGAAACCGATTTCGTTTTACTGCGAGAAGTATTGGAATATATTCCCATACTTGCCAGGTTTCGAATACGTCTTTTCCAATGGGATTTGTACTAGATTGTGCATATTAAAATTAAATATTGGACGAAAGACAACATATAATTATTATTTAAAGACTTTGGATATAAAATCACAGTTAAAAATATTTGTTGGTGTATTTATTAAATTTTAACTTGCGTGGAATATTATTTTTACTTGTGGTACTTCATTTGTATTTTCTTACTAAGAAATTCAAGTTTTCTTTTAAATCAGTTATACATTTTGATAGCTGCTAAAGAACTGGCAAGTATTGCAAATAAAAAGTTTGGCAATAAATGGAATAATAAAGAAGCGGATGCTTTTGAAAATTTCATAAATTATTTCGGTTAACGAAGAAATTAGTTTGAGCTCATATCAAATTAATTTGTTAGTTCCTCGTCACAAGAGGAAACCAATAACCATATTTTTGTTGCTCTTCTGTACAATGGTTACTTTTTATTTTTTCAATCATCTCAAAAAAACCTAACAATAATTTAACAAGTTATAATCTTCACATGCTTCACTTCACTTCACAACAAAACTAAAGCCAGGAACTAATAATGCCAACAGTAAAACTCAAAATATCTTTAATCTTATTGGCCATCTCGGAATGTTCATGTACTTATTATCAGACATACATGAAAAGACAGATTCTATGGGACGTTTATGAATAGCATAATATTACCATGGAAAAATAAGTAGTGGAATATTTTCTTATGGTCCCAACAATTCTTCTCTGATGATCAAATCTGCCAAAAAAGTTCGCTGGTGTATGGAGGCGTTTGGTTCAATGACTTGAAGAAATTTTATCCAATGTCAAAAGCCTCTATATTATGTTCATTTCTATATAATTAAAAGTAGATAAAATAATTTTAAAACTATATATTATTGAGTTAGAAATTCTAGTAGTGAATTTTTCTATAATCCCTGATATATAATCTAATAATTGCAAATATATCATTGAGTTAGAAAATCTAACAGAGTATTGTTTTTCTAAGTACATGATGTATTAACAATTATCACTAAAAGTTTATAACGCCAAAAGTCACCATGTGCCCCTATCGATAAAACTTTATGACGCATCCTCATTGAAAGGGTTAATTAAGGTGCATTTCACCTTGTTTCATGTTTGAAACTATAAAATAAAAATACCTCTATTGGTTTATTCTTTTTGTCTTATATTACAAAAAATAGCAATTAAAAATAACAAAACTCAGATTTCATTAACCATTTCCAAGATACGAAATCAAATTAAACATTGTAATATGTATATCTACCTATTAATTGAATTTGATTTTTAAATTCCAATTTGAATCAGCCTCATTGAAAACCTTTAGCTGATAACAACTCCCCATTTTGTACACATTTATAAAGTTCTTATACATTGAGAGAACGAGTATAGGGAGAATTCGGTCCTGTATAATTCCCGGTTATTCTCACTCCATCTCCACTCAACTCCAGACTACAAATGGCCACGGTAGATGGTAGGAAATTACAGGACTACTATCTTTCATTTTACGCCCCAAAATTTCTTATTCCAATTTCCTGTTCGCGTCTGTCAGTTGTTATGACTCATTTTCTGATAACAACTCGTAGCGAGACTATTATGCAATAGAACTATTACACAAAGAGCTTATCTTCCATTATATGTCATGCGGTCGGTGTTCGGTGTAGGGAATTGCCACAGCCACTGTTGCCAGCACTGTTTCTCGCATCACTTCAGTTGGTATGCCTGATTTCTGATTTGGCGGCACGGAGTTAGCGTACCCGGACAGCGTTGCCCCTTCATTTCCTTGTCTAAGGGGAATTACATCGAATTCGCGAATAAAAAGTATTATGCAAAGAGGTAAATTTTTAGCATGTTACGAAAAAAAAAAAAAAATATGTGGTAATTACTGAAAACAAAAATTGAACTTTCAATTATTAGTAAAAAAACAAAAATGCAAAATTTTTACGGAATAGAGATTCAAATATTTATGTACGTTTTTCATGGGATTTTATTTTATAGATGCCTGTAAATGTTAAAAAATCAGAGCGTTCTCCTAATATATTGAATAAATTTATTTCCTTTGGCTCAAGTTTCGATAATCCGTATTATCAACATAATATTTATTAAGTTAAAATTTAGCTACTTCTGTTATCTGTAAGGTGTAGAGTCTAGGTTGCTCCACGGCACTTAAGCCTCATTAAGCTCATAGTGCTTCCTCCTAAATTTATAAGCTTCCTCATAATTCGTCAGCTGGCCTACAGTGCCTCTGGTGGTAGCCAATAATCGCTGAACACAAATCCCCTAATAGGTAAGAGCATCGGCCAATCTTAGAGAATATGCTCGATAGTCTTATATTCTTGTTCGTAACTGCTGTAGAGTGTGAAGTTAGCCACATGATATGGAGAGGCTACTGTGATTCAAGTACTAATCCTAAATTAATTCGTGATCTGTCCAGGGTGAGATTGGCTATCTGTACAGATAGTCATGTTTCTCTATACAAAAGAATAAAATCAGGCTTCAAATGTCGTACAAATTTCAATGTTTGATTTGACAGTGTTAATTTTCTAAATAGGAATTAAGAACAAATACAAAACAATTACACAACAATTATACAGCAATTACACAATTATTAAACAATAATTATAAAATAATTACACAATAATTACAAAATAATTACACAATAATTACACAATAATTACACAATAATTACACAATAATTACACAATAATTACAAAATAATTACACAATAAGTAAACAATAATTACACAATAATTACATGATAATTACACAATAATTACACAATAATTACACAATAATTACACAATAATTATGCAATAATTACACAATAATTACACAATAATTACACAATAATTACACAATAATTACACAATAATTACAAAATAATTACACAATAATTACACAATAATTTTTTAATAATTACACAATAATTACACAATAATTACACAATAATTATACAATAATTACACAATAATTACACAATAATTACACCAAAATTACACAAAAATTACACAAAAATACACACAACATTTTTACAACAATTACAAAACAACTACACAACAATTATACAACAATTACGCAACAATGCAAGTATAGTCATAGATAAATGATAACTGATAGAAAGTAAACCATTAATGAGATCAATAAATGAACGATTTTATCAACATCAACCATTACATAGTTAAAGTAAAAATATGTACCTACAGTTGGTTTCACATAAAAGTGCATAAAAACTAGCTATACCTACGTTTTTCAGTAGTTACCTGCGCAAGATCTGCTAATTGTTGTTGTTTAATGACAGGTATAAGACGCGTGCAAAATAAATGGCGCAACTACGTAGAGAAATAACATTGTATTTGCTTGTCTATGTACAAATTTTATATGAAATTAATTGTACATATTACATACCTACATGAGTTTTAGGTATATCATTATTCTCATTATTACTTTAAAGTTCATTATTGGTGATGCAAAATAATGAGCTTAGAAACTTTTTTCTGATAGATGTTCCCTTACCAATTTCAGTTTGCACTTAAACTATATTAAAAAGATGTTATTGATGTCGATCAAAAGAATATATTTGACATGTAATTTTAACCAAATAATTGAGAATACAAAATTAAAAATAATGTCCGCTTATTTTTATAATCTATTGATTTTAACCAAATTGTTAAAGAATAGACCCTAAGTAGGACATAATATGCTCTTTTCTTCAAATTTAAGATTATAGTCTAATATCTTAAACTTTTTAGTTACTTTATGCAGTTTCTTTTCTTTTTTTACAACAATTTTAACATCGTCCGCAATTTGTTGGAGTTTAAACTTGGTACCAAAAATTAAAACGTTAGATTTCGAGAAATTGATATAAACAGTAATCTTTAACAATCTTTTATTATTTTAGGCTAGCTGTAATTGCCAAATAAAGGAGAAGTTATAATATATTTGCACTTTATCCGCATACCTACAGGTGCATATTTTATTTTTATATAATTATACAACCAGCAGGCCAAGGCCCGATTACAGGTGTACATAATAGAATATCAAGAACATATAAATGTACCATTATTAGAAGAAATAAATTATTTGCAATAATAAAAAATTAAAAGAAAAAAGGAAAAGATAATTATACTAAAATATAAATTTAATACAAAATAGTTTGGTTTTACATCCACTAGTTAGATATCAAATTAGAGAGTTGTTGCTTTAATAGCGAGTGAGATAAAAAAATAAATCCACAGAGGTTACTTGATTACACAAAGTTGATACTGAAGAATAAACATGATTTGAAGTTAATATTCTAAATGTAATACTGGAACGCGGCATATTAAAATCTAATAAAGAGAGTTGAGTTGACCAGTTAATTAGAGTGTTTACTAAATTATAAACTCGCTTATAAATAAATAGCCAATATTTCTCATTTTCATGTGTTTTTTTTAAGAAAGTAAGTGGAATTCATTTATTAATATATTATCATCAAGGCCTATTTGTGGATAGTGGCCATACTTTTTCAAGTATGTGAATTTGAAAAATTTATTTTGTAGGTATTCCAAACTACATTTCAATACTTCAATTTGCTTCTGACTAGTGCATAATAGGCTGACTAAAGTACTAAAACCTAAAAAACCCAGATTCTTCATTACACGATTAACCACAGATTGAATGTGTGAGGAAAAACTTTATGGTCGAATAAAAGACTAAGATCTTTTGTCTCAGTAACTCGTAATAAGTTATTCTTGTCCAAACTGTAGTTATAGAAAAAAGGAGATAACTTTAAGGAAAATGACAATATTTTACATTTACTACGGTTCAAAAACTATTTTCTCATACCATTCATTAACTTCTTGCAAACGAAATACCGTCAGATATCAGATATATTGCTAATTTCTCTGTAGAATTTTAGATCATTTGCAAATGTAAGTTTTTCTGATGTAATATTGTTAAATATATGATTTACAAATGAAATAAAATGCAATGGTCCTAAATTTAATACCTGAGGGACTCCCAAGTATCAAAATAACGAATAGATTTTATTTCTTTATATTTTACATGTAACTAATTTATATATTTTAGATAAAACTGTTGTAGGACGAGTTCTTAGCCATAATCAAGACGAAGATAAAAATTCTGTTTTTAAAAATGACAATTCTTATTTCATTTTTAAAATTCAATATTCAAACATACAACGATGTGATTAGTAAAAATAAATATAAACTGTTTTTGTCAAGTCTTTTACTTGAACCAACATGCCGTCTAAAAAGGACGCGAAGTCGTCTGCAAAGCAACCACAAAAGACCCAAAAGAAGAAAGAAGGGTTGGGTGAAGGAAAAGCAAAGAAGAAGAAGTGGTCGAAAAGAAAAGTCCGAGAAAAGTTAAATAATCAAGTTCTTTTCGATAAAGCAACTTATGATAAACTTTACAAGGAAGTCCCATCTTACAAATTGGTCACTCCTTCTGTTGTTTCTGAACGCTTAAAAGTTAGTGGATCCCTAGCGAGAAGGGCACTTATTGAACTTCAACAAAAAGGTCTTATCAAACAAGTTGTACAACACAGATCCCAACTTATTTACACTAGGACTACCAAAGGTGATGATCCAGTTGCTTAGACCATAAGATAAAATATGCACATACTTTGATTTTGTATGTGTCAATATGACTATTATTATTTAAAATTCACGATAATTTTGTTATATACAGAATGTCCAAAAAACAGAATTAAAAATATAGAAAGTGATTTAATGGGCCCTACATGGCCCCCACTCCAGCGATAGCGTTAATTGAGAATGAGACTCTTTAAATTTTGGTGTCTGTCGTTTCTATATAGGCCGGTTTAACTCTGCCCAGCTAGCACAGAACGTTGTCAAGCCTTTCGGCGATGTTGCTTTAAGGGAACGTAATAACATTACCATACAACGTAAATGCAACGTTCAGTAGAATTTGTTGAGGGAAATCAAAACATTGCAGAACTTCTATTTGTTACTTATCTATTTAACCTACCTGTTATGTTAACACAACGTAATAAAGTAATTTGCTAAAAAAAGTATCTACGAGAATTACTGTGAACATCAAAATTTGAATTCGGAACGTTTATGTTTATGTCAATTGTCACTTGTCAGTTTTTCTTGTCATTTGTCATTTTTTTATGGTTTATTTTTTAACTTTGAGAATGTATTTAATACATAATTATTATTTATACATTCGAGTAGATTTGGTAAGGGGCGCTTTGTCCATATTTCTCGTACATCGAGCACCCGACGCTTTTTTCACAGTAATACTAGTATTTTCCATTTATTATTGTTTTAAGCTTATTTGAATAAAAGCGTGTTAAAAAAAATTATTTTTAACTTTTTAGTTTGATATGCTCTAAAAGCGTGTTTTTTAGTTTTTTAAACTATATTTATTATTTTTAAAAGTCAATATTCAAACATACAACGATGTGATTAATAAAAATAAATATGAATTAGTTTTTGTCAATGTGACATTTCTCATTTAAAATACATGATAATTTTATTAAATACATAATGTGCAAGAAATAAAATTAAAAATATAGTAAGCGATTCAATGGGCCCTACATGACCTTACCAAAAATTTTGTATTAGATGAAATGCCAAACCTAGAAAGTTTTCTAATGATTTGACTGTGAGATACACAGTCAAAAGCCTTGTTGAAGTCCGTGTAAATCACATCGACAAACACTTGACTCACATTTCATATTGCAGAAGTTAACAAAGTTAGATATGCATAATGTAAGCAACAAGGGTTCTAGAATGAATCCTTGAGGGACTCCACAAATATTTCCAGATAACTGGAAGACAGATAATTAATATCAACCTTCTGTCCACAAATGCTAATAGTCCTACTGCAAAGTCCTAACTTAACTTAACTTAAAATAACTAGCAGCAAATCCTAATTATCAGGGCCGTCTTTGGCCATCATGGGGCACTTAGCACTTTTAAATTCATGGGTTCCTTCCCGATTTTTGGAAATGGCAAAAAGCAACAATTGTTAATATTGTTTATTTATATAAAAACTTAAAAATCAAAACACATATGATAGGTAATATCGCATAATACAAGAAAAAGTCTTATTAAAAAAAAAACATTTACAAAATAACCGACATTATTATTCATACAGACACAAATTGTTGTGGTCATTATTTTGACGACTAGTCGTTAGAGATAGTATACCTTAATTTTATCCTCAATGTTGTTTTTTTGCTTTTTGATGTTAAAACCGTTTTTCTGTAAGTTTTTTTTTAAACTAACCTGTCGCCACCCCACCTTGACTCGGAACTTTGGAAAACGTAATCTAAGTAGATTAATAATTATTGGCAAAGCACTAAAAAATCAATTAATCAAATCGATTAAAAAAATACAAGAGTTTACTTACCTTTTTAACAATACAAAACGATTCGAAACTCAATAAAACTATTTTAAAAAACCATGTCAATGCCGCTAAAGTAAATAAAATATCAAATCTGATTATTCTGACATTTCTAAATTTTTCGTGATTTTTAATGAATATTACTGTCATCTGTTAGCGATTCATTAAAGCTTAACAGAATATCTGAGTTGCATTATCATTAGGTTCTGCAAATAAACAAATGTTAGATGGTAAAATAGGATAGTAATAATTATTTTTTGAATGCCTACTTTTTAAAAAAAATACTTATTATTCATAAACCTGTGAGCGAGAGATGAAGACAGGGGCCGAGGCGACGGTAAAGTAGAACACTATTTAATTAAGCGATTTAAAAAATAACGGGCATCTAAATTTAAGAAATTTGAAGCAATTTCAAGTAACATTTTCCTATTTTACAGCTTTTACTTACAATAATTAAAACGAATTAATTTTTATTGTAAATAAATGCTGAAAACGGAAAATGTCACTTGCTTTAAATGAAAAATAAAAAAAACCATTTGTAATAAGTTATTTTATTTATAGAATAGGTAACTAACTATATTAATACATTATATATTCAACAGCATATTTACAATAACACTATAATCACACACTAAATTATTGAAGCATAAAAATGTAAGATAAAAATGTGACAATATTAACAAAAACTTGGTACAAATTTTAAAAAACAATTATAATTTCAAAAAATTAAAAACACAAAACAGTCATATCTATAAATACTAAAATTATTGTTTTAAAAATCCTTAGTATTGACTTATTATTACACAAAATATAGGTAATTTTTCACAGAAAACAAAATAATAAGTAATATTGGGGTGGGTGGCTCAGTGGTAGTCTCTGCCTGTGATTCCAAGGGTCCCAGGTTCGAATCCTACCGTTGGCCGGGATTTTTTATTTAATTTAATTATTTAAAATTAATTCTGATGCCTTGGTAGGATTCCCCACTCGACCATTCACTGTTGGGTTCTAATTAACAGTGCTGTTCCTAAAGTGGCGCTGGAAAACAGTAACAAAGCCTACACAGAATACAAGGCGAAATAACCTTAGCAGTTCAAGCCGATGACACACAAAAAAATAAGTAATATTTAAAATTAATTTAACATAATCGTTATATCTACATTTTGATCTTAATTCTTCTTACTAAGCCAATCAATTTTCCATGATCAATTTGATTTTAATTGTTATATTGTTTTTTATTTATATTATGTAATAAATATGTAAAATTTTGAGCTTTATGTCTGATTTACAAAAACTTTCTGTCAAAGTTTATCAGGCAACTAAATTTTAATGAATATTCATGCAACCTACTTAGTCAAGCATTTTTTTTCTGACTTCTTTGTCCATTAATATTCTCAAGCTCTATTAAGTGTTCGGTGCCACAGTTGCCTAAACATATACGAAGACCAGTTGTTTTGAAAGTTTATTGGTTAGGCAACTCTGGCACTGATCCACTCTTTTATCCTTTTACCCATCTATCCATCTATTTCAGTCCACCTTAGTTGCAATGCACATTGCAAAATTCTCCATACTTAGGGATATCTAAAACAAAACAAAATGATAAAGCGCAGTGTATCTTGGAATTAAAAATTAACATAGGTTTATCTTATTTTTTAAATGCTTAGAAATATCCTTAGTTTTGTTATAATAAGAGGAACACAAATTTTCAATAATTAAAAAGAATATATCTGATTTATGCTCTTGACAAGCAAACCATGCAAAATTAACATGTTCGTAAAAATATAAAAATAGTTTTTTAACAATGCATTCTATATGTCCATATTTGGGTAGTATTTGATAAATGTATTCATGAACAATTTTTTTTGAGCCTAAATCGAATGCCTTTTTTCATCATATTCTTTTAAATGTGTAAACCTATGATAGGTTCTACAATATCTGCTCGTAAATTGCCTGTGCACACTTCCCATTTCTTACACGCGGTTTCTCTATTAAAGGTTCCTCGATACATTAAAAAATTCTAGCTTTCTTTAGCTGAAGTTATATTTAAAAAAGATGGTTTAATCAAAACATCACTGATTTAACTTTTTTGCAATTGAATTTGATAATGACATCCTTAGAACCTCAGTATATTTTTACAGCTATAAATTACCTAAATCTAATAATTAAGATTAATTAAAGTTTAGGGGAGACCGGGGCAAGTTGTAACAAAAAATATATCACATTTTTTTTTCTGAGATCTGGTATCCCAAAGCGGATTTTTCCCCGTGAATTTGTTTTTACATATGTGGTGAACAAATTAAATAAATGCATATTAAATATATTCAAAATTAATATGACTAGCTTTATTTCAAGTTGACATTCGCCCTTTGTTACAACGTGCCCCGCCTTGGGGTAAAAAGTAACGGTGCACGGGGTAAGTTGTAACTCATATTTTTTTATTTAAATACATACTCAAACGTTAAAAACATAAAATAAAACCAATTTCTAAAAAAATACAAATGAACGTTTAATAAAAAGGGTGTACTTTGATTATCTAATCACTATCGGAATTACAATTATGATAGATATATGGATAATTTCCATCAGTACATGCTTCATTTGACCACAATTTGCACGTCATGCACATAACCCATTTTTCTTTGACTGTTCGTAAATTCTTCACTGCACACTAGACAAAAATACTCCTCTTCTGAAGAAGAATCTGAAGGTGCAAAAACCTTTTTCTTCACTTTCTTTACTTTTAACTTTAAAATGTCTTTTGATTTCTTGAGGTTTAGACTGATTTGTTCTTCCTCTTCAGGTGTGTCGGTAAGCACTGCAGATTTTCGTTTTTTTCTACCTTTAAGGGTTGGCTTACGTTGCTCAGCTTTAGGTAGTGGCCTAACAAACTCTGGAGAAAATATAATTTTATTTCTAGAATTTGCTTGGGTGCTGTTTTTGTTTATTCCTGATGTCGAAGCAACTGGTTCAACTTCATGAGCTTCAGAACAGACAGGTTCCCGTTTATCATTCACAATATCCGGTGAATTAGACGTGGCTCTGATACAAGCTTCTTTTGGTATGTTTACTGGAGTGGCTGCTAGTGGCAGCGCGTGCTGGACCAAAGATGGGATATCATAAATTGTCATTGACTTTCCAGAGTGGTTTCGTAGCCAACTGTCTTGAGCAGAAGATAAATATTTCTTAAAGGGACCATACACACTTCTGTCCAATGGCTGGAGACGATGTGAACAATGGGGCGGAAATGACAACATTACCACCCCATTTTCTTTTGCGTAGTTCATTGTTTTTATTGCCAAATGCGACTCATGATTGTCCAACAACAACAAGATTGGATTTTCTATGGATGGCTTAGCATGGGCAATAAAGTGTTGCATGAATGTATAAAAAGTTTCTGCCGTCATCTATCCAGAACCGTTCGCTGCACCAATGGACTCCGGAGGACCATCTCTAATGAAGTGATCCCGGAATTTTTTTCGGGGGAACAGAAATATGGGCGGCGTAGAATTTCCTATCGCACTAACTGCGACACATACAGTAACTAGAACTCCTCTTTCGCTTGATGTTATGCCACCTACTTGCTTAGTTTCTTTCTCTTGCCTACTTTTTGCACGGTGGTAACCCCAGTCTCATCTAGATTCCATATTCGCGCAGCTGTAAAATTATATTTATCTCTTACGTGAGCTAATTTATCAAAAAATAGAGATAGTTTTATTAAAATTAGTTGCCCTTTGCAAACTTGTAGGCTCTGGGATTCTAATAGAGAGGTCACGATTTTTTTTAATCAATATTGTCAACCAATCTTCCCCTGCTGATTTGTTTTTTTTTTCAGGAATCAGGAACTGCAATGTCGTAATGCAACGCACATTCATAGGCCAATTTACGGACTTCCTTAGGAGTCAAACCAAAATATATTTTTGAAGCATGTTTCAAATATTCAACTAGGCTGGCCGACTGCTGATCATTAAAAACTGGATTTTGCCTATAGCCTACATGATCTAATGTAATACGATCTTCGGAATTTCTCACCTTCTTTACATATCCGAAGAGAGTCACGTAACATATATTTAGAGCATCGGCAACTGAACGGATAGACTCCTTATTTTGTATAACTCTGTTAACTGCCTCTTCCATAATTTCTTTAGAAGTAGAACCTCTTCTTGTTTTTCTTTTGTAAGTTCTTATCCTAGAAATAAAAATTTAGTGAGGTATTTGTAAGTCAAGTATGTACCGGGGCAAGTTGTAACATGTTACATTTTGCCCCGGATAATTTGTTACAACTTGCCCCGAACTTGATTTTTTTCGTTTTGTCGCGACAAATGAAAAAGTAATTACAACATCACTAAAAACACTAGACATTATTATAATCCACTCCGCAATAATTAATTTGTAAACAAGAAACCAAACTTTATTCACTTTCTTATCGTAATTATTTGAAATTAAAGTAGAGAATCTAAATTTACTTACGTGCTTGAAATATAAACAACAACGAAAATCACAGTAACACTTGCGTCTGTTGCTTGGCTTGCTACGTACTACTGAGCTTCACGGGATTCTCTTTACGCTCGCTCGAGTTGCGGGGTTGCCGGAGTTGATGCTCAGGAAATATTTGATATGTTACAATTTACCCCGTGTTACAACTTGCCCCGGTCTCCCCTACTCACCTACATTTTCCAAAAAAATATCTGTCATGTTTTAGTGCAACAGCAACATAACCTAATTTATTATCAAAGCCACCACCTCTTAATATTCAAATTAGCTTTAAATTTATATATTTATAAGAATCTCTGTATTTTATCATATATTGTATTAAAGTGATATTTAAGAGATTGCATTAGTAAAGTTATTGAGTTCTTTATAATGTATTCATTTTTTAATTATTATATAGGTGTACAAACGGCTTTATATTTGGTGATCGCAGCTCGTGAAGAGCGATACGATAAACTACAAACAAGGAAACAACTCCTGCCTATTATTCAAACTTTCTCCTTTAGTTTTTCTATGGGGACCACCATCTAACAGGGGGCCTTGGGCCAGGGCCCAGCTGGCTCATGCGTAAAGATGGCGCTGATTATTATTCGTGTTTAGAAGAGATGTAGCTCCGTCCCAAAAATAAATTTCTTTAAAAACATTGGATGTCTATTTTTTGTTTTCATCATATTCACGAAAAACTGAATCGTCGCTTTTAAACTAAATTAAATTCAGAGGAATGTCACTTTTATTTTTTGGCATTCTAAAAACTGTTGATGTTACTTGTCTTGAACTGGAATAGGGATTATCTTCAAACTCTAGTAGAACATAAAGTTTCTACTACCTTTATGGAGGTCTTTTACACAGCACAATTCCCTGAATTTCTTCTCAATTTTGATTACGGTAGACTGTGAAATTAGTTTTCAGTTAGGATATTTATTGTTGAATACAGCACAAACCTCTATCTGTATTGTTGTGTGTCTCCACAACCAATTTTTATTAGAATTTAAATTCTTCGTATTTCATTAAGCTTCATTTTCATAAAAAAAAATTTGAGTACAATGAATTCGACTATTATTAACATTTATGTTCGTCCAGTCGAATAGGTTTAATTTAAACGTAGCAACCTTGATAAAAGTAAATCAAAAAACTAACATTTTCTTTCCAGTGACGGCTTTTATGAAATTTACTTTTGGGTATTTTATTTACAGAGAGTCGAAAATTATAACTATTTATTTGTTGTAATTTTATAAATATTTTTTTCGACATATAAACATCAATTAATAAAAATTATTAATATGATTAGATAAATAATTAAAATACCTTTTAAATGTTTTAAATTACTTTTTAATCATATCATCGACGACATCCCGAATGAAATGAATATCTGGATGAATGCTTTATAAAATAAAAATCAATGCGTTTCAGGATTTCTTTTTTCATTTCGTTTGCCCCATGTATGTCTAATGTTACGCTTATAAAAAATTAATTCGTTTAATTTTTTGGTGCGCTCTTTTCTCCTGCACTGCTCATCGCTCGAAGGTACCATTGTCGCCATTGTTATTGTTTTGTTCCTTATTCGCATTATTGTCACCGTTAGGCTTTTGTTTCCCTTTAATCATGACAAAAAGTTGTAACGATGCAACGGTTATATATTACAGGGTCTATTATTATATATAAATTGAACCGGACATTGAGTTATATCGTCAGAACGACAATGAAACTTCGGAGGAAGTTATATCGTAAGCGGTAAATAATATGATATAAACTCGACAAGTTTCATTTAGCTAGGCTTACTTGCTGTCATTTTCATACTAGATAGTAAAATACGTATTTATCTATATGATATACGATATGTTTCTCTCATAAATGTATTAAAATACAAAGATATAAATACTAGAAATCTTAAGAAACAAATGTTACAAAAACGGAAATTATTATACATTTATAAATTATGGTTTTTCATTTTTATTATTTTGCAACAGCAATTTTGTTGGTCATATATTAAGTTTATTACATATTTCATTACAAAATTAAAAAATTAAAATTTAAACATATATGGTAATTAGCATACCACCATCTGCTGGTGGATAGAAGACATGTTATGCGGACGGAAAATACAGGAACAAATGTTCAGTAAAACCATGCAGGTGAATATTCACAGGGGATGCCCACAGGATGGAGTCCTTTCTCCTCTATTGTGGAACCTAGTGGCAGATGAACTGCTGAAAACACTAAACAATCAAGGGCTGTACGCCCAAGGATATGCCGATGACATAATCATCCTTATCCGAGGGAAACACCAAACTTTGAACTCATTCAAAGAGCTCTTAGGTTGACAGAAATGTGGTGCGTTAGGGAAAACTTCTTGGTAAACTCTGACTAGGCACAACTCATAACCTTTACTCGAAAAACAAAGTTAGAGGTTTCAAAAACTCCGACTCTGTTTGGAGGAAGGCTAAACAAAACGAACCAAGTAAAATATCTGGGTCTGATCCTAGATAGCAAACTTACTTGAAACCAACCCTTACAAAAAGTGACCAACAAATGTAAAATGTCTCTTGTAGTAGGGAGACAGGCATTTTGAAAAACATGGGGATTAAAATTAAAAATGGTCCACTCGATATATTTGGCAATAACAAGACCCATGATAACTTATGGAGCGGTTGTTTGGTGGCCAAAAGTAAACCAGAAAATAACCCTCAATACCCTCTCAAGAGTACAGAGGCTGGCATGCCTTTGTATTACAGGAGCACTGAAAAGTACACCGACAGCCTCTATGGAAATCATTCTAAACCTCCCACCCCTTGTCCTAGTCATAAAGGGGGAGGCCAGAATGAGTGCATGCAGACTGAAAATCTCCAACAACTGGAGCCCGCTGGGACATATAAAACATACCAGAATAACACATGAAGTAAATGATTCTATATTAAATATATATGGGATAAGATCACATGACACCCCTCCTAACCTTTAACAGACTCTTCCAGGTCAACTGTAATTGGAACGAGGTAACTAAAGAGATAAATAAATACTTGCTTAGCGGTCTCGTATGATACACGGATGGATCTAAAACTAACAAAGGAACAGGCTCTGGTGTACATGGTTAAACCCAAATGCAACATCATCGTTTCACTGGGAAAACATGCCACTGTATTTCAGGCTGAAATACAAGCAATCGAATTGTGTGTACGAGAGAATTTAAGAAGGAAGTACAAAAACAAACCATCCTAATTCTCTCAGATAGCCAAGCAGCCTTAATGGCTCTTGATTCAAACAGAATCAAGTCAAAGCTTGTCTGGAACTGCCTGAGAATACTAAATGATCGGGCAACCCACAACAAGGTAAAACTAGCGTGGGTACTGAGGCACAAAGGTATCCAAAAAAATGAGAAGGCTGATAATCTCGCCAAAGAGGGCTCAGATCTACCATTCACAGGACCCGAACCTGTATTTGGGATAAGCAAAACCTCTGCTCCACAGGCAGTGAACAGGTGGATAACCACAAAACACCAAATTTACTGGCAACAGATAAGAGGGCACAGAATCAGTAAGCTCATGCTAAGAGGACCAAACCCATGCATGGCTACTGAGGCACTACAACTCGCAAGGCTTCAGATATCAACTATTGTGGGATTACTAACGGGACACTGCTTGCTGAAACACCTTCATGTGATGGGATTACACAATGATCCCACTACGTGTAGACTCTGCATGGAAGAGGAATAAACCTCATACCATGTGATCTTTGAATGCGAAGCTCTTACTAGGCGACGTTTCATTCTTTTCGGCCTAGAACCGGAAAGAACGTCCCAGGAACACTTAGTAGGGAATCTATTAAATCTAACCAAAGACACAGGACTATTCCAAAGATAGTACCTGAATACGGGGAAAGTAAGGGAATACAATAGATCCAATAGGCCGCAGTGTTCTGGGCCAAACCTAGCCCCACCTGCTTACAACCGATAAAGATAAAGACCCATCGATTAGGTTAGGGTGTATTTAATAAACAATCCTGCGAAAATTAATTATGTGATGCATAGGATACATAAACTCGTTATTTTGACTTCTGACATGTCGGTCATGCCTTGTTTCATGTTTATTAATAAATATACTTTTAATTGCGCTGCAAAAAAGTAGGTATCTGATCATTGTATTACATAACATTATAGCGTTTTCGTGAATTTTCACAGAGAAAAAGTGTGGAATACTCGTAAAATGAAAAACGACTCACTTAATTTTGAATATCGTCGGTGAAAAGTGTTACCCTTCTAATGGTATAAAATCCGAAATAAGGTCGACCTTATCGACCATTCACTGTTGGGTTCTAATACTGTTGGGTTCTAATTAACAGTGCTGTTCCTTAAAGTGGCGCTGGGAAACAGTAACAAAGCCTACACAGAACACGAGGCTAATAACCTTAGTAGTTGATGCCGATGACACAAAAAAAAGGTCGACCTTCACCCATCTGTTTAACGAATAAAAGCTTCTTTGTAATAAATAAACTATGTTTATAAATATACCGCAAATGAGTTGCCTAAGAAAATACGGTCATGACTATTTACTTTCTTAAAGTAAAAAAAACGACACCCTGTAAATTATATCCCAGATACTTTGACTATGTCCAGACTTTAATCAGGTCACCGCAGGATGGATTAAAGTTTAAGTTTAAATTTTGGTGTTTTCTTCTTCATCCGTTTTTGAGTTATCTTCAAAATTCAAAATTTGCAGTTTCCTCAAATATCTCGAATTAGGTCAATTTTAGAGCAATCATGTATACGAACAAAATTATAGAAAATGACCTCACAAGCAACTTTTACAATGATTCCTATACTTTGCTTATCTGTATACCAAAAGGAAAAATGGCCGTGACTGTATTTTCTTAGGCAACCCATTTGCGGTATATTCATACATATTTTATTTAATAAAAAAAAATTTGCATCCAATAAACAGATTGGTAAAAGTCGACATTACTTACGGATCCTGTACTATAACTCCATTTTAGGCTATTTTACAGGATGCCAAAAAACTTATTTACAAAAATAGCAGCAAGTTAATCAGTACAAAATCGTCCTATACGTAAACAAATAGCATGTCAGACAATGTTTAACAACATTTTATGAATGAATGTTCATCATTTTAACATAATAAAAAACTCCAGAAAATAGTTACAAGTATTATATAAACCGTAATTAAACACATTGAGGAGTTACAAGATATTCTATTTTGAAGAAAGGTACAAAAATAAATCACGTTATATATTAATTATAATTACTAATTTATAAATGTGATAAATTATTATAATAATCATGAAAATCCTGCGGCAAAACTTTTTTAAGATATTTCCGTGCTGTTATAGGTAATTTGTGAAGATGCATTTGTGACAAATCAGCGACTTTTCTTTTTACAACTGTCTGTTTTCTTTGCGGTAATGTAGTCCAGTTATGGGAAAATCGAAGTTTAATAGTTATTTATGTATCAAGGGCATAAAACAGGCGTTAAACAGGCGTAATCAGGGTGACGGGAAGAAACCTGTCTTCACAACTCAGAAACTCTCCAGTTACTAAACTTAAAGGTTTATCATTGACGTTATTATTATCTTTAGCCACGTGTCGAACTAGAAGATCTCATCTTCCCGAGCATTTGCATCAGTCGCATCCACCATTGAAACTGACCTACTTAACATATCAGGGACTACATTATCCTTCCCTTTCCTATGGACCATTTGGAATAAATAAGAGTAGTGTAGCGAACACGCCACTCGGATTCTTAAGACTGTTCAGCCATAATATTATTATGATCGATATAATGATCGGTGACTAAAGTAAAAGTTGTAGCCTCCAAGTAATCCTTATAATTCTCGATAGTCCACAAGGCGTCCAAACACTCTCTCTGAGTGGTCGAGAAATTGCGTTCTTTTCTCGTCAATAACCGAGAAAAAATTTGATTAAAACCCAGTCGGTTATACATATTTTTTATATATAAAATATTTGATACTAAAATTGACGTTCCCCATTATTTGACAATTTCGCTTTATTCATGCGCGAAAAAAGGGCGGGACTTTTGAACCTTGTAATTTTTCAAACATTTTCTGCTATCTCTTTCTTATCCTCGCCTTACAACTATTGGGTTGGCTACGACGATTACCACATGTCCTCGTACTATATATAACTGTCATCTATTATATATAGTAGGGAGCCACTAAAACTTTTTTGGTACACATTTGCAGAAGGCTAAATGTATCGTTAATACTTAACCCTGTAGTAGAAGATGAAAATAATGTTGCAATCGATTTAGCGGTGAAATGCCCTGGCAGCCAGCAAAAGGTAACTACCAAATTTCAAGAATCTTTTTTCTACTAACTTTTCATGTAAATAGTATCAAAAGTTTCAAGTTTGCACTTCTATGACAGTATCTTCTACACAGACCTTTAAAAACGTCATCGTCGAGGGCTCCATCGCTGCGTAGCAAACTATTTCCATGTTCTACAAGGTAAGAATGAATGATATATTTGTAATAAAATTTTACCATTCACAAATAAGACACCTAAAAGTGATACACTGGTTCCTATGGGCGTCGTTCGGGGGGGGGGACAAGGGGGCCGTTGCCCCCCCTCTGGCTTTTACGAATTAATTAACAACGCGTGAGATATGCATTACGAACAACAATCTCATAGAAATAATAATATTCAGGCTAATATAGTTGAAGAATATAAAGGTTGAATATATTTATTGCATATCTGGATTCCCTTATTACATCGCTTACATCACGCTTTTCCGAAGACTCTGTTAGGTTTTCCTTAAGCTTGTTACATCCCAAAAACATAAAAAATAATACTTTTTTCACTACCGATTAGAAAATGAAAGTAGTGGAAAAATTTGGAATCGACAATTTTGAAACTAAATACCAGACTGGACTACGAAAGAGCTTTCTGCACACAATGAGCTCTGCATTAATGATATAGTGTCCAAACATTGTGAATTTTATCCAGACATACAAAGTGGTTTAAAACATATCTATCGCTCTTCCACCAACGACAGAGTTAATCGAAAAAACGTTAAGCATGCTAAGGCATGTCAAAACGTGGCTGCGGTCTACTTGATCAGTACGAAGTCATGGTAGGGAAAGCAAAAGCGATACTAGCGCAAGCTGCAGATAATTCGAGTACTTTAGGGCGATATTTTGTAATTTTGGCACATCAAATACACGTATACATTTTACTAAAAAAAATAGGTTAACAACAATAAAATGAGCAACCGGAGTTCCTATGTTGCAAATTATACTAGCAAAAAAACAACTATAAATTATATAAATTTTCAGTAGCTAAATCCAAATTAAATCAAAGAAATAAATGGACAGCTGTATAATAAGAAGAAAAAAACCTTTATTTTTGTAATATTAACAGTAATACTGGAAATAATAGACATCAGACAAGGTTTTAAATAAACAATAAATTATTATTTTATGATATTCTTCAACGTCCCTTAAATCCTAAATGTTTGACAAATGATTGGATTTCTGCCTTTTATTATTGTATATGGCTGAAATGCAATCTTGTGACTTATTGATAGGAAACCAGTTTTAATCATTAATTTCTATGGGTTCTTTCAAACTAAAAAGGAAGAAAATATAAATTACAATCGCAAATATGCCAATTATTTTTGTTAATACGTTTTAATTCTACGTTAATAATTAATGATAATGTTTTTATTTTGACATTATTTAACCTATTCTTCAATTACAACGTATTAGGCTTAGGCAAGATCTCATACATTTTCTCGAAAATACCTGCCTATGTTTTAGTATTGATTTTTATTGATTATACTAATTTTTTTAGCTAACGTAATAACAATATTTAATAATAATATTAATAATAATTTTTTCACTTATTTTAAAAATCCATATACTTTTATTAAAATTAACATATATATTTTTTAATTACGAACTCTATTAAAAATGTATTGTCAGTATAAACAAATATCGTCCGTTAGTTTATAAAATAGTTGGCGCTACTGTCATGCACGGAGCAAATAATGAATAAAAATAGGCTGACTGAAAAATAAATTATGTTTTCTGTTATCAATGTTTTTAATAGAGAAAAAAGAAATTTAAAATTTGCGTTTTCCTAGTGTTTTTTTTGTGTTCATCGTCGTGTTTGAGTGAGTTTTTTTATGTTTTAGATTTTTTATAAATTTTTAATTTTTATATTATTATGTATGGCTGTGTCTTCTTGTTCATTTTTCTTTTATAACACACCTTCTGTTTGTTTTTTAAAAATGTGTTTTAAGTTTCTTGTTTTTTCTTTATTTTAGTTTTTGTATTTTTTGTTGGGTTATTTTATTTATTAGAGATTTGTTATGACAACTTAAGTATGAGTTCTGTCAAATAGGTCAGTGACATTGTTAGGGTTACTACTAAAGTTCCACTCCCCCTTATCTTCGCTATTCAGTGAGGTATCGGAATACTTTTGTTCTGTTTGAAAGACTGGAACAAATACTTTCTTATAATAGATTCAATTGTTCTGTGACGTCATGGATTACTTCCGGTTTTTCCACAAATAACAGAAAATCGAAATTTTTTTATTTTTAAAAGGAAACATTCTTTTTTTATTGTAAATTTAAATTTCTGGGACATTTTTGTATAATAATCGTGTATTGACAATTTTCTGTCAGCTGTCAAAATGGCCGCCATATTGGATAATATTTTTTCTAAATATGTTACTATTAATTCGTTTATGGAAAAACATATAGGAATGTACGAACTTTATAAAATCTTTTAGGCTTCAAAATTATTATTTGTTTAAAAGCTTGGAATAAATACTCTCATATACTGGATTCAATTGGTGTGTGATTTCATGGCTTACTTCTGGTTTATCGGAAATAACAGAAAATCTCTATTTATTTTTAATTTTTAAATAGAAACCCCCGTTTTTATTGAACATTTGAATTTCAGGGATATTTATGGATAAGAATCAAGTGTTGAAAATTTTCTGTCAGCTGTCAAAATGACCATCATATTGGAAAATATTTGTTTTAATATGTGACTGACAGAAAATTTTTAATACACGCTTCTTATACAAAAATGTCCCAGAAATTCAAATTTTCAATAAGAAAAAGGGTTTTCATTTAAAAATAAAAAATAAATTGCGATTTTATATTATTTATGGAAAAACAGGAAGTAAGCCATGACGTCACAGAATAATTAAATCCATCATAAGAAAATTCTCTAATATTTTTCATTTTCTTTGTTTTCCAACAAATAAATATTCTAAATTTTTTCAAAATTTTGCCCCGCCCTATAGAATTGTGTAACGACGCCCATGCTGGTTCCCCCTACCATTATTATCAAACTCAAAATGACATTTGCGGATGTATAATTGTAACGCAGGGTAGAAAACATAACAACAATAAATTTTTATGAATTTAAGCGGCAGTAGAATTTGCACATGAGTAATAGAGATCGTCAATAACTGAAAAGGTCCATTGACACAAAATTAAATAAATAGGTAAAATGGATAAAACACTATCTTGGTTATAAAGATTCAAATATGGTACCTTTTACAGTCAGAGCTGGGACGAATCCTCAAAAAATAGATTCGAATCACGAATCCGAATCACGAGACTTGATCCGAATTATGGATCTTCTGTCCGAATCCATTTTACAAAATATATATATATATATATTTTTTTATTCGAATGTGACATAAAACGTCTCTTTTCGGACAGAAACCAATCGAAAAGAACTTTTAAATATACTACAAATGAACTACTGAAAAGTACTTTTAGGGCCCAGGTTGCAAAAGTGAAGCGCTCGGCTATCTAAACATTCTGCCTAATTTTTTATTTATCTTTTAATACTGCTGACGATATTTTTTTGCTATTGTAAAATAAAAGTCCATATTCCATATGTACATCAATTTTGAATAGGAACATTTTTAACTGAATAAGAGAAAAACTAAATAAAGTACCTATAATTAAATCGATTTGACATAAGCACACTAACATGAAAGCAATTGTTCAATTGTTATCAAGAATATACCTATCTAGTCATTCTTATCGATCACAGCCATCTCAGTTATAATAAAAAAAATTTAATATCTATAAGCACACGGACGAAAAGTGTATTTTCGGACTCCTACGAGTCGCCCGTAAAACTCAATTTTTCGTCCTTATAAAATAAATTACTATTATTTTAATATTAAAAACAAAAAACAAAGAAATAAAAATTTCTTTTGGTTGGCCTTACATAGCACCAAAATTTCAAAGTTTTTATCTGTCAGGCCGTTCCTTCGAGGTGCGTCAATTATACCTGCAAACAAAAATAATTGTTCGAATGCACCAGACGAAGGAATGCTAGTATTAAATTTTAGGAATTTTTATGTTGGATATTCATTGCTAATTTATAGATTATTACGTTTATCTTCTAAATATTCACAATCAGTTTACAATTCGCGACAGGTTAAAGCTGAGTAGACCGTTCGCGCCGGCATAGTTTGGTCTTTAAAAGGAATCGAGACTAATATTGATAATTCGAATACGAATCCTGTAGAATTTCCACGACGAATCCGGATCACGGATTCTTTTTTTCTTAAGTATTCGAATACCTCTCTCGGATCCTCAAAAAGAATTCGAATCCTATCTGATTCGAATCCTCCCTAGCATCTATCTATCCCTAACGTATGTGCATTTCACAATCAAATACCCTGTACTTGTTAAAATCAATCGATTCAATTATATTATTGTTAGGTTAATTTTAAATTTCTTTTCTTTCTAAGCTTTATGTTTTATAGAAATTCTAAGAGAAAAATTTAATTATGAATCGTTTCCACACTACCCGAGTACTATCAGCATGGTAATAAGAATAAGTATGCGAGTTCCACAAAATAAGTACCATTTTAGGATTTACAATACGTTTTCGCTGCCTCCAATAAATAATTTAATTTTATCCTTGTAAGGATTATTCAAATGGCGACAAGACCAGAAAAGAAGGATTTCAGAGCCTACTAAAAGACGTAAGCATAATAGAGGCGTAGAGACAATCATATAAAAAAGGGTCTATGTTTTTAATTCATACCATTTTCCTTCTTTAAATTCAAACTAAAAACAATAGTTAGTCTTTCTTTTAGAATTAAATTAAATTAGATATATTTTTTAATTATAAATTTGAACTAAATTAAATTAACATTTCTTTCAATTTAGCTACCAATCGCCACAATATTTTAATTTCTTTAGGGATTACCCTAAAGTTTAAAATAAAATCGTGTTTTTATCTTAAGTAATTGAACGCATTCTACGTGAAAAGAAGATGACTGGGACTAGGCAAGCTCCAAAAGTAAATTGTCATGGTCATTAAATTGGACGAACACCAGAAAAATATGGTATGCACAACTATTCATTCTTTTTTTTTAAACAAATCGTCAATTACGGAAGGAAATTATTGGAGAATGAGCCGAGAGACATTAAGAAAAATAGTACACAAGTTAGGGACCATTTGATTCTTTAGCTATAAACTGTGGCATAGGAATCAAAATGGCCGCGCCCTATGTTGGACGTATCGGACCTCTTTCTTGCACCGTATAGTAATCAAAGTATGTGACTAATATAGGCAACAAAAACGATGAACTGTAATTTAAAATTTTATAAAATGAGGTTAGAAATATGTATAAAGATAATGAATCTAATGTCAAAATTTCAGGTTTACAATAAGTCTTATTTTAGCATGGAATTAATTTGCCTCTAATTACGTTGTCACTATTAGTAGCTGACATTATAGAAATTTTCAATCTCTCTAATGGCAGACAGTTTAATTGTAATTTAATTGCATGTAAGAGAAAATCTACATTTTAAGCAAACCAACCTAACTATCTTAAAAGCGGACAGCCTTGGAAGCCCCTGATTTAAACACAATTCAGTCAATGGTTGGCTGGCATTGTCTTGTATTGATTAATGAACTGGAACAAGGTATAATTAAGGTAGGTATGTATCAGGAAATAAAAAGACTAAAATCCCTAAAGACATTCGCAGGTTTCGAACCTGCTTGACAGGCAGTAAATGGATGGGTAACACTAATTTCACTGGCAAAATATAAAAGTGCACCAACTCAGTAAGCTCATGCTGAGGAGACCATACTCACGCATATCTGCTGACATACTAGACTAAAGTTAGCAAGATCCCAAAAATTTAACTATTATATTAATAATAATAGCCGAATTGTGTAAACTGCCTAATGGAGCACCCTGCTAACTACAGAGGATGTAAGGTAGATAAAACGTTTTAGATAAGGAAAGAAATCACCACTAAAGCTAAACTAATGACGAAGCACAAGCTATTCTTAAATGCTTATCCCACTGTCAGAAACGAATTTTCAGGTAACAAACTCACAGGAGCAACAAATTTAAAGGTTACAACTAGCTAGGAATCGAGACACCACAAATAACGCAGCATACTGCACCTAGCCTAGCAAAAAGTACCACATATGAATTACTATTATCCTTATTAACCAGAATAGATTAATTCTCAGGCTCTAGAAGCTAGAAGAAAAAGATAAACCCCAAATATATAACAGAACCACCAATAGATAAAAAAATATTAGAATAGCCACTTGGAATGACAATGGTATCCTTTAAAAACAGATATCCAAGTTTTCGTGGAAAATAGATATCTATCGCACTATCAAATTCAGCAAGAGGAGAAAGTGCGTTAAATATTATAACATTTTCCACTATGAGGAACCAAGCATCCAACAATCAGAAAATCAGGTAACCATTAGCACCATTAATAGTAACAGGGGGCAAAATTACAATGGCTGCAATCTATTGCTAAACAAGATACAACCAGAAAAAATAAAATTGTCTTAATGTGCCTAAAGAACTAGGTAATAAATTTATATTTGTCGGAGATTACAACTCCAAAAATACCATCTAAGATTCAAGATTAACAATCAAAGAAAAAGAATTGCACCGAGCTGTAGCAGAACTTGGATGTACAACAAGCTGCTTGGAAGAACACACATGGAAGAAATGGCATATGACAAGATCTTTAGAAGATAAAAATGGGCAGAGAACAAATTCACAAAGAAATATCCTTAAAAGGCCTCTTTTCACATGCAAGTTTACTTAGCCGAGTTGGAACTGTGCCGAAATTTCTAGGTAGAGAGTCGTACGTAAGAGAAGAGGAATATCGGCTGCGTTTATTTTAAATTTTGAATTGAAAGTGTTATTATGGCAAGTATAAGGCAAATTATTAACGATACTGTGAACATTTTAAGTGAAATTGCAAGGGGAGAATTAATTCAGAAGTTGGAAAAGCAGTAAAATAGGAAGAAAAGGGTTTGGGTTCAGAATTGGATTACTCGTCAACCTTATTTGGGTGCTTCAACAACACTATTGACAGAAATTCGTACCGAGAACCCCGTGAGCCATAAAAATAATTTAAGAGTTTCATCTGATAATATTGAATTAATCTTGACAAAAGTTAGCAGTGTCATTCAACGTAGCAACACCCATATGAGGGCACCTATTCCTGCAAAATTTAAATTAGAAATAACGCTGAGGTATTTGGCAACGTGATAGTTTTGCTTCCCTGGAGCTTTCATATCGTGTACCATGTACCATTTCGAAGTTTTCACCTGAAGTTATATCTGCTATATGGAAATCTTCACAAGACTGTATGTAGTAAGTATAACATGTCGCCTTAAACAGCAAAAATAATTTACAAAAACTGGTGTTACCTTTAAAAGGAGAGAATTTTAAAGTTTTATCTCCATTTGTAAGGGTTTCCTTTGAGGTCGTTCGTGCACTTAAATTTATATATTTTAAACGAACAAGGGATTGTCTCTCTACAGGATTTTATTATATCACAATTTCAAATGCAAATAGGTAAAGTTAATCTTTAACAGATGTCTACGATAGGATAAATTTGTGTTACAAATCAATATTATTGAAATTATGTTATTCACAACAAGATCAAGCCCTGGTTTTCTGTGTGGTATGCATACTATACGTGAAGATTCACAACTTATCTTTTGGGCCATACAATGTAAGTAAAACATATACTATAATTAAGATAGCTTGTTAAAAATGTAGATGTTAAATTAATAGCAACTTTAGCAAGAAATGATCAGCGACACCAAGCAGTTCACGAAATGCAAAACAGAAGGCTTCTACTTAAAGGAGACAACTCTTCAATATATCTTAAGTGTCATTTAGTCACTTCAACGATCCTCCGAAAAGATACAAGAGGAATTTTCTTATTTCGGACCTTGCTTTGAATTGCCAGTCCCAAATTATGACACTGTTAACAAATTAACGTTTCGCATCGTTGTAGAGGTCACAGCCACTTGTTTGTTTTAATAGAGGTGTTACTAATGGGCAATATCAATATAGCAATACGAACTATTCTTAAGATTTATCAGAGAATTCCCAAGTACAAAATGCTTTAACTGATACTATCGGAAGTAATAGTTAGATCTATTAACAAATTGTAAATATAATAGTTTTATTTACCTATGAAGAGTACGGATACTTTTTTCAATTCGTTTTTCATAATGAAAACACGTCTTCATCGTAACTTATTGACACAATTAAATGACAAATGGAAATAGAGGTTATATTAAATAACATCCGGTCCGCCGTAATTATTTGCCCAAATCGGCCAATTTTTCGGAACGTTTTTTAGGGGGCTATATCCTATCCAGTAAAATAATACAGATCAGTGAGTGATCCACAAAAAATGTTTCTAAAGTAGGCCTGTTTAAGTGTTAGTTTAGATTTAAATCACAGTCGTGCGTACTATTTACTATTGAATAGTCTAACTAAAGACATTGAATTAGTTTATGGGTATAATTATAGTGATTGTGTAATGTGTAAGAAAACCAAAAAACTTCAGCAAATGGATAGGTTAATTTCATGATTCAATATAATAAAGACAAATTAATAATGGTTGGTGTTTCAGGTTAATTGATCTTAAATTCCTCCGCCGCTGGCAACTCACCGTTGGCATGTCTCTCGACAAATCTATTGTTTCCACTTGGAAAAGTAACCAATAAATAACCAGTAAGCAATGCCTATTTAAATAATTGACGGTCGTGTGATGGCACTGATCGACTTGCTTGATCCACTATCCACCTTCCGAGATGTTTAAACAGAATACCTAATGTTACAGGGTGACTAGTCACGATCACATCAAAGAACAGATTATAATTGGAAAGGATATATAATTTTTAATTTCTCCAAAACAAAATTTTGTACTCAAAAAAGGTAATTTTTTCCAAGGGGAACACCTTTCTATCACATTATTTCTCCTATAACTGCTTAGAATACTTAACAATGGCTTACTAACTAAAACTAACAATTACTAGGTCAGAATATAGTAGCAAAGGAGCTATATCTAAAAGACAATATAATGAGTAATAGCCAAAGACATTACAACAAAGAGACAAAATGTTTCATTCATAAATCCCATACAATTGCGGACTGTTATTGTTTTAAAATTGTTAGTGAGTGGAAGAGAGAAAGACATATCTCTTAGGACCGGCTGGCAACATTGTAAACAGTGTCCTTAATATGCTCGCCAGTGGCGTAGAGTTTTAAACTTACCAGTATTGTCAGAATAGTATGTTAAAAAAATACGTAAATAAGTAAAGTATATTTTTTTAGTAATATATTATGATGATTTTATCATGTAGGTAAATTCAAGCACAAGTAAATTCAAATACAAGAGAATTCAAGTTACCTTCCGATTTTTAATATTTATTGGTTTATAGTTTATTGGCATTTACTATATATTTGCCTGGTATGATGTTAACCAAAATTATTTAAAATTTTAAATTAACATTAAGTAGGTAG
Organism: Psylliodes chrysocephalus; assembly: GCA_927349885.1. Taxonomy (NCBI): domain Eukaryota; kingdom Metazoa; phylum Arthropoda; class Insecta; order Coleoptera; family Chrysomelidae; genus Psylliodes; species Psylliodes chrysocephalus. The sequence continues at coordinate 67,983,961 of OV651813.1, forward strand.
GAGTATCTAAAGAGAACACTGTCCTAAAAATATATAATTTTTTAATTACTAATTAAAAAAAAAACATGGTATGGTAAAAAATAACGTAACAAAACTGTAAAAATTTTTAAAATAACGTTTTAAACATATTAAATACCTTAATTTTATTAACTAAAATATCATTTAATTTTTTTATGCTTAGTTATTAGTGTTATTACTTACTGGAATGTTTTTTTTTGCAGCAGGTGGTGTTTCAAAAACAGTTGAATCAGAACTAAAAACCCATACATTAGATATACTTACATATAGGTAATAAATAATGTTTAGAGGTAAACAAAACATTAATATTTTGTATTTTTACTTGTTGGATAAGTCATCCAAAAATAGGAAGCCCTCACACCGTCTGGGGTGAGGCATCAATTGCACATACCAAAACATCTTCAGGAAAAAAGTATTCTGAACACTACTTTGGGTTTTTACGAAGGGGCTCATTTTCAAGGTTCCCTACTAGAGAAAACCAAAGTTTTCTTTTCTCAGGATCTTGCGAAAACCTAAATAGAATATTAAAAAATATGTATAGGTGTCTAATAGGTAAATCATTTTTAAGGTATTCTACATTTTACGTTAAATTTTCTTTACCCCTATTCAATAATTATTTATTGGTATAAGAATAATTTACTAATTTATAAAAGGAATATCACTTTAAAAACTGTTTTAAGACTGTTTTAGACTACACAAGTTTTTGTTACAATTTCTTGTACAATTTAAATTGTATATTATCAAACCTGTAGTGAATTGTGTGAAAAATTATATTGGATAATCATTTTTCTAACAATTTACTATGTGATCCTATACAAATTAAATTCTATAAGAAATTATATCAAATCTTGTACAGGAAATTGTATAGTCAAAATAGTCTTAAGACGGGTGCCCTACTCCACTGGTTCAAATGAAAACAACATATCTTAATCTAAAAATACTTACAGATGAAAGGATAAATTTTGAATACTACACATACATGTACCATAATTCTTTATATTTCACAAAAGCTCATAAAAATAGTATTTTATAAATTAATAAATCAATAAGTCACACAGAAACACAAAATAGCTGTTAGACCCGATTGGCAACGTTGCGGCTGGTTACGGTAACTACATTTCATTCATAAAAACAGGTACTAGTTGTAAATTCGTAAAACAAAATATTCAGCGTTGCCGTGTTTATGGAGTTCTTTGCAACCCTAATATTTTGTTTAGATTAATATTGATTTTTAATAAAAAAATTAGCTTATATTAAAACTTTAAAGAATAATTTGATTAAGAACATATTTTTAATATATATAATATAAAATAATAGTTATAGGATACATCAAATTTTATTTTTCGAAAGTAATTTTTCTAAATAATTTTTACAGTCTGATAAAACCGGCAAAGATGCAATAAAAGAGAATCTGGTAAGAATAATGATTTGCCACATAAAAATGTAAACAATTTGGTCTCTTAGTTGTAATGTCTTTGGTAATAGCCTAACAATAATAATAAAATGGAATGCTAATGGACTGCTGCAGTATCAACAAGAATTCCAAGAAATCCTAGACATAAAAAAACATAGACATATGCTTAATTTCGGAGATTTTATCAATGAGTTCTTTATTAAATTTAAGGGATAAATGTTTATCATACCATTAACAGTAGAATACGGGGTTCCCCAAGGAACAATACTAGGTCCAATTCTTTTCAGTATTTATATTAATAATATTCTCACATTAGATATAGAGGGAGATATAGTGAGTTTCGCCGATGATACAGTGCTCTTCTACCAAATTGATAACTGGACAGAACTGAAAGAGAAAGTAGAGTATGATTTACAAAATATTTTAAAAATCTTTAATTCCAAATTATTAACCGTACATTTTAAAAAACTCACATTATTTTATTTACACCTTATACAAATAACTTACCCAAATTTAATACTCATAATATTCGTCTCGATAATGAAGTAATTCAAATTAAAAAGAACTAAGTTATTAAAATATTTAGAATATTACATTGATTCGCACCTAAAATGGGATTATCACATTAGATTTGTAACAAGAAAAATAGGATTACTTTTAAAAAGATTTAAGGTACTTAGTAATATTCTCAATTAACATAAGATCATGTCATAATTTAGCTCCAAAACTATATAATTCAATACCTAATTAAATTAAAATTAGCTCTACATTATTCAAGAAACATTTACACAAATGCGGTTTGCAACAATCTCTCGCTTGGAACTACATACATATTTTGCAATTTTAAATTAAAAGCCATTGTTAAAATTTGAATTTTCTATTTCTATTTCCGTTTTTACTTTTGCTCTTGGATTTTTTAATATACTGTTTTAATCATGTTACAATTATTATTAATTTTAGCATTAGTGCTTAAGTGTAAATAAATTAATTAGTACGTAGTGTAAATAAATTACAAACTATTTTAAAATAAACAATCCTAAAGACGGTTTTCCACTAAACGGATAGTTGAATTTGTGTTTTGTTTGTGTTTTCTGGAACTTAAATAACAAACACAACACTGAAACAAACCCAAAACTCTTGTTTTCATCAGGCGGGCTACATTTTGTTCCAGTTTTGTTTTTGTTGTCGGTACTTTTTACTGCTTGTCACGAGGAAGTCAGAACATATTTTTCTATAACCAACTATCATGTTTAGAGAAGATTTTTTTATTTTTAGTTGTGACTGGTTTATACTGCAATCCTTGGAAAAAGGATTGCTGTATAAACCAGACTACAACTATTAAGTTTTTTTGTATACCTTGCTACACAAGCTAGTGTCTTTATTTTTAAAGATCGGTCCAAATTGAAAATACAAAATAATATAAAAGTAGTTTAAAAGATGTATGTGACATCATAAAAACCTAAAAAGTACAGTATTTGGATTTAACCTTCTCAGGCTCTAATGCACAGATATACAGGGTGTCCCGAAATTAGACGGTCATATTTTAACAGTGTAATCTACATCCTAAAACGGTAGTACAAGTATATATAAACATAGGTCCGAAAACGTTTCGTTTTCGAGATACAAGGTGTTACAAGTGAAGTCCTGATGGCACATTTTTGTAAATATTTTCTTTAGTTACCGGTTTTCCAAAGTTAAAAAAAAATAAAATTTCTGATTCCAGAGACCTACTAATTATTGTTTACTCTTTCAAATAAGATAACATCAACTTATCATGAAATTTTCAAATGCTTTTCTCTTGAAAATGGTGCGTCCTAGCGAGATGCATGTAGCTTTATTATAACGAAAACATTGGTTTTACAAATTTTATAGTCAAAAATGTTAAAGACTGTCAACAAAAAAACTTAGGGCAATTTTACCTTAAGCACCCCCCTAATTTACCCACCTATGAAGATGATCAAAAACTGGGGTTTAGTCCATTAAATAGAGCGTAAAAAGGTAAGTATTTGTACCAAATGTTACTTAATTATCTGTAAACGTTTAAAAAATATTTACAAAAGTGTGGCACCAGCACTTCACTTTTAACACCCTGTATCTCTGAAAAGAAACGTTTTCGGACCTATGGTTATATAAACTTTTACTACTATTTTAGGATGTAGATTACGCTGTTAAAATATGACCGTCTAATTTCGGGACACCCTGTATATTCTACTAATATACGTACATAAATTTATCCAGCTTTTCAAAACAAATTACTTATCTAAAAAAAATTCGGTATTTACTTACCTATAGCAATTTGGTATAAAATTAAGACTACACAACATGACCGTTTCCAGTAAACAGACTCGAGTTTCAAAACCCTCAAAACCTTTTGATGTTACCGCTTTCGATTGGGCCTCGAGAAACAAAACTCCAACTGTCGCAAAACACACCTGTCTTCAAAAAGTTTGCGAAAAGTTGCAGTTTTGTTATTTCGACACGAGTTTGTATTTTGTTTTTGTTTTGTCCCTTTAGTGGAAAACCGCCATTTACAAGACGTTTGTTAATTGTATGAAGTGCATCGATTATATTGCGACCTTTTTCAGCGTATGCAAATATCTTAAACACATCCAAAATATATGAGATTTTTTGCGCATATTTACCCAATAATTTCACATAGTACAATTACATACATTAATTAATTATTTCGAGTAATTACAAAAAGAGTACACGTTTAAAAAATTACCTCAACACATGTGCATGCCGCGATTGTATTCAAAGTAGCTTTTTGTGGGCTATTTAACAACAAAAATAATGCTGTGAAAAATCATACGTTAAATAATTTTTCACAAATGGCTGCAATTTTTGCAACATTTAAATTGTTTTTGAAATAGTGGTTCACGACAGAACTTTATGCAAATGTTTATATTAACAATGTACCTACCATATAAACTTTATATTAAATTCATTTTAATTGTTAAATAATTGTTCCAAGTAACTACAAAGAAAGTACATATTAAAAACCTACAATAAATATAACTTAGAAGAAGCATACAAAATCTGTTATTACCGGCTAGTCTATAATGATGTAACAACTGGGGAAGACCGAAGAATGTAGAAAAACCTAATATTTAACTCTTTTTCGCCTTTTAATTGTGCCACAGACATCAAAAATGGGAAACTATGGAGATCTTTAGACTGGTTGGTAGGTATGAATGTATTAAATACATATATTGAAACTAAATGTTTGGTTCAAGGCCCAAAGATTGTTACGCCGAGTTTCACCACAGGGTACCAAGGGAAAGCCTTTTCAAAGCCAGGAGGGGTCAATCTCAGGAAGGATTCGAAGGTTAGCAAATAAAAGCTAGTTCCTTCCTTTCAATCAGGCAGATTATTATATTTTAAAAATGATTTCTAGCAATACATATAAAACATTTGGAAGAGGCTCATATAAATACGTATTTATATTTACATTTCGAAAATAAGTTCAATATCCATAAAGGATTACTAATTATTGTAGAATATCTTTAACATAGATTATTTTTGTTTTGAATATTTTTTTTTTAGTAATTGTGAACTATTTTGTTTCAGAATCACTATCATGTCCTAATCACAAATTTTACCTACTAAGAAGGTTTAAAGTTCTACTTTCTAAGGAACTATCAGCAAATTGGTAAGTTGATATACATATAAATAAATTATCAGCAAATTGGCAAATTAATATATAAAATATAAGTAAATTACTGACTCGAATAAAAAAAAAAAACAAATTAAAGTTTTTAAGGCTTACCTATCTGTTTTTCCAGAAGGGCCGGCTTCTCTCCAGAACCTTACAGGGCTTCGTTTAATGTTATGGAGTTCCTATATGCGTCAATACAGTGTGATGTCTTCGATTGAATAGGATATTTTAATGAGAACTATCAATCCAGATAGTTTTAAGTACAAAAGGTAAAAGTAAAACTGAAACTCCTAAAACTAATATAACTTGGTAAAGCATCGTCTAAAGCAGACCTGCACAACTTACGGCCCGCCATTGTCGTTTTGGCGGCCCGGTGTAGTTGGCCCATGTCAAACTATACATTTTTTCAGTTACTAAGTTGCAGTTAAGCTGACGACTTTTTTTTTTAGAAACTCGATCATGAATTGGTTTATAAATTATAGACCGATAACTTTTTTTTTTAGAATCTGAACAGACCACTTCAGGCTCAGGTCTCTCTTGGCCCTCGTACACTTACGGTTTCTCAAACTGGCTCTTTGAAAATCTGAGTTGTGCAGGCCTGGTCTAAAGAAATATTAAGTACATTAGAATAGTTCGATCAATAGACTCACCTCGATTGGCAGGCGGCCTAAACGTGGCTTCGATTGAAGCGAATGTGATAATTGAATTCCCCAAATAGATTATTTTTTTTTAGAACCACAAAATGTGATATTAATTACTTTATAGCTAATCCACAAAATGTGATATTAGTTACTTTAGAGCTAATATCGAAATTAAATAAAACAATAAAAGATTTCGGTAAATATCTGCAAAATACGAGGTTTGGAAAACGTAGTTGCTTCTAGAGATTTCACTAAAGAGAAGGAGAAGTTTTTGCTTGTTTAGAAATGTGATATTGAAAGAGCTTAATTTTTTAAAAAAATTGTCGTAGGACCCAACCTGGAGAATTGTCCCAGGACCCAAACTGGCTCTCGGCGGCCCTGGGTATTTTACCATCGACGACTCATGGGTGCACTACTAGATCCCGAGGCCAAAGCGCAAAGTAAAGATTGGATACATCGCGGTCTCCTCCTCCACGCAAATTCAAAGTCATGCCGTAGGCTGGAAAGGTTTTGCTGTCTGTGTTTTTGGATACTCAAGGAATGAGTCTTACTAACTATTTGCAAAAGGAAGAGAGCATTACATGGGCCTATTAAGTGCAATTAATTACTAAATTGAGAAATGCGCTCAAAGAGAAACGCCAAGGAAAGTTAAGGAACGGTGAGCTCTTCCATCAGAATAATGCTCTTAGCTATACATCTTGAATTGTCATGACTGCTATACACCAAGCAAGTTTTGAATTAGTGGAGCACCCACCATATTAGCCCCATATAGGGAGGTGGTTTGCAGAGGACGGACAAACCTTTTTCCAGGAGATGTTAGAGCGCCGTTGGGCCAAGTGCATTAGTGTAGAGGAAGACTATATCTGAATATATAAAAAAAATAATGCCACTGTAGTTTTACTGTAAGGGGATTAGGGGTATAGCATAGGGATTCACCCTAGTATATTTATATTTATGTTGTTTTTTCTGTTAAACAAGGTGTTCAATTTGTACATAAATTATTAAAGTTAGGTACTTTAATTAAAATATTAAAATATTTTTGTTGTTTTTTTTATGATTACAAATTTTTAGAAATTTCTGAAATGCGTTATATTTTAACACTTTTTAAATCTGTGTAACTTTTGAACTAGTAGAGATATTGAAATGCAGTTTTCATTACTCTTCTAATTTTTATATTTATTTTCTGAGTATTCATCCTTTTTCAATGGCTTAGGTACTTTCAATCTAACTAAATATAACATTTCATATTTTAGAGATAGGACAATTATTTTGCTTTAAATAGAATAATAATAATAATTTTTCTCAATTTGAAAGTGCATTATTTTCACTTTCTGGAAATGCCATACGTAGCAGGATAATTATTATACTAGGTGATGATTGTATTTGCTTTTAAAATAAATAGTGTAATTGTTACCTACGTAAGTTGTTATTATTCAAGATGTACACTTAAAATTCGATCTAACGAGGAGTAAAATAACGAGGAGTAAACTGCCATTTATTACCATTTTAAAATTCTGATCCTGAAGACAAATTTGAAATCAAATGTACAAGAAGTGTGCTGCTAGCCCAGGCAGCACACATTAGTATAACTAACGTATTTTATACGTAATACTCGTTTAATTTTGGTATTGGTTGACTCCGTATACGTTTACAGTTTACGATTATTATACATACCGTATTTTAAACGATATATTAAACGTTTTTTATATACATCCTGTGGTATATAATTGTAAATTTTTCTACGTTTAAATATAGTTATCAATATACGACTATTTTTAGTTTGCGATGAACTATTTATATACAGTGGACCTAAATATACGTTTAGGTTTATTTAAATTAAATTCGTATATATTTACATTATATTATAATATGTTTTCTTCATTTATAATTCCCGTTTAAATTTCGTCTTGGTTGATTTTTAAACGTTTACCATCTACCATTTTTATACTTAACGTTTTTTAACAGATAAATTAAACGCTTTTGTTTGTCAATACTAGCTAATATACCTATATTATTCTACGTTTAAATATAAGTCACCTTAAACGCATAATACCAGTTTATGATGAACTAGTAGACAGAAGTAAATAATATGTATATATTTAGGTTTATTTAAATTAAAAGCTTATAGATATATTTATTTACATTACATCCATATTTTTTTAATTATATTACCTGTAATATTTATAACAAATTCCCCATACACATGAAACTATTTTTAGATGGCGGATGGAGGATGACGTACTAGTGCTACGGTCTTTTCTCATTTCTACTCATGCGTATGTGTAGTATTATTGTTTAGTGTAGGAAATGGTTTGTGGGAGCAAGTTCATCGGTTGGTCAATTTTCATTTGTGTACACGTTTTGTTACATGTTGCTTTGGCGTCCTGGCTTTTACGATATTGATTAAAAGCATAGGTAAGTTTCTATTATTGTTTTAATTTAGCTACTCCTTTAATAATTGTTGCATTTTATTTATAACAACTACTGTTTTATAGGTTCGTACAGTGTGTTAAATGCTTATAGAAACTTCAAAACCTAACCTTACTTTTGTTTCTTTTATTTTTATACGTATTTTTTAGGTTACCTAGTTATTCCAAGCATACTTATTTTACTTTTTTTTGGTCAGTTGTTTTTTATTTAATAAAATGTCTAAAATAACCCTGTCTCTGCGTTATCTACGTAGAAAAATAGCGCAAAATGTTCAAGATGCTTTAAAGTCAAATCAGTTTTTTTAATTCCCAATGAAGATAACATTAATAAGGCTTCGGACATTAATATATCATCTGATTCTTTTATAATAATTTCCAAGAAAATAATACAAATTTAACTTCGGAGCTTTTAGAAAATATTTAACCTGAAATTTAGTTACATTTTGGTTATAGGAATGGGGGTGAACCAAGCGACTTAACCGACCGAACGATTAGGTGTGCCATGCAAGATTAGCTTTAGTTAGCTAAGGCTTGTCTAGGACACAACACATCCAAAGTGTTAAGCTAAGATTTTTATTTTCATATATATTTTTTGTTAGTTAAAGAAAAGTTTCGTTTAGTTTGTTATTCAGTATTTTAGTGTTTATTTTTTGTATTTATTTATTTTTTTAGTTTTTTATTGTTTATTTTTTTTAATTAAATATTGTTCTGTACATATAACAAGTAATCAAAAAATTTTTCTAAATATTTAGGCCAATTACAACCAAAATAGAAACACGAGTAATGCCTATTTCTGGTGTATACACACCTGCTATGGATAAAATCCAAACTATGATTTAAGAAATTTTAACATTTTTCTATGGCCTCTTTTAGAAATTTTGTTTTGATCACTTTATTTAATTTGTGTTTGAAATACATTTAAAACAATATCAGGTAGACGCATTTTACACATTAATAAAAGTCATACAAATATATCTAATATAGACGTATAGTAAAACAGGATAATTAAAGGTAGATAAAGTAGTAATGTTAGACGTATAAAAAATAAAAAAATATAAGTTTATAGGGCGGACATTTTCACGTATATATTGGGTAGCATATCAATAGTATCCATACGTATATTGTAGTACATAAAAAACGTATTTTATACCAAAGTGAATTCGTATAAATATACTACAACTATAAATCTAATATAGACGTATAGTAAAAACGTTTAATTATAGGTGGATAAATTCTTAGTAATCGACTTTTATAAGGCGGACATTTTCACGAATATATTTGGTAGTACATCAACCGTATTCATACGTATGGTAGTACCTAAAAAAATACGTAATTTACACCAAAGTGTGCTGCCTGGGAGCTCACAGAAGCTATGGTTTGTTTTAATGCCACTCTGAGCCGGAGAGTGGCATGGATTCTTAAGAAGAAATTTGATATGCTAGTGTGACCAAAATAACAACAACAAGTAAGTACTGTTTTCCTTTAATTTGTAGAGTAAGTAGGTAGATGGTAATAATTGGAAACCCCAATTTGATTTAACAAATACCTATAGGTAATTAATCCCCTTTTGTAGTACTAAGGTTCACAGGTTTTAAATATATAATATGGTCACTATTTAATTAAATGTTATTTCTCTTGCAGGTTATATGGCAGCCATTATTCAGATGCAACTATTGTAACCCCCTTTTCTTCACCCCTAAAAATAAAGAAAAGGGTTGAGGTGGCGCTAGGCTGTTCTTCGAACAAGGGTTGCTCAGGCGCCAGTTTTGGTCACGCAGTCTACTCTGCGGGCCTGGAGTGCACCTAGAGTACACCCTCAGCAGACTCAGTGGAGTCCAGGTACAAAAAAAGAAAATAAATACAACAACCAGACCTTCACTGCTTACTTGACCTACACTGGGGCAATAAAATAAAGGTAAAAATAAAATTTCGCACTGCACGGAGGGGTATCTCAAAATTAAACTCAGGAATTAAAACTAATTATATATTTACAAATAAAATAACAGGCAACAAATAAAATAAATGGAACTTGGGTGAAATAACACCACCCGGTATATGTAACAACGGTAAAAATATAAGCGGATCAAATGTGTTGCTGATAAAGGAAACGGTCTTGGTATCAACAGAAAAGTCCTATAACGGTAAAATTAGCTATGACTTATACTATATTCATGAGAAAATAAAAATAATAATTTCCTTAAAAAAAAAAAATAAAACGGTGGGCAGTAACACCCTTTGCATAGATTCTTTCCTACTAAAGAAAACCGGTTTTAGTAGTAAGAGAAAAAAATCCTACAACAGTAAAATTAAATATGGTTTCAACTATAATTATTAGAAAATAAAAAATAATAATTTTCTCTCTTAGTGATTAATATTAGAAATTTATAAACGGCGGTGATCTGTATCACTCTGCACTCATGAAAAGTAAATAACTGTTGCACTTGTAAGAATATCGGTTAATATCCTCCCGCACTTATTACTTTGGAATAGGCACAATAGCCCCAAATATCAAATGGATTTAAGACGGAATCGTTCGACCAATACTTTAGAGAAAAGTGACGGTTTTTATTCATTTATTCGGTTTAAAGTATCTCTTATGTAGACATCTGGTAGTCCATAGCTTCTACAAGAGATAAACCCTCTCCCCGAGCTGTTATAAAGACTAGCGGCTGAAACAGCTCTGATTATCGACGGAGGTGAACAAGCGAATGCCGCTATCACCCCCTGGTGAAAATGGATGAAAAGTGCGAGTGCCCCCGGATTTAAATCCAATTTGCTTTATTACCCTAACAGGTACTAAGGAAATTAAAAGTACAGGTCGAATTCCTTAAGTAGACAATGGAAACGGAAAATGAACGTTGCAGGGAGAATTATTGGACGGAATTTTAAATAAAGTCCCTTCCTTGATAAATTCCTCACAACGGTTTTCGGTGCACGAAATGTAAATTGCGAAAAATCGGTTTCGACGGCAAAACTACTCTCAAGCACAGTATCACGTAAATCAGTCAACAGTCAACAAAAGCCGGGATAGAAGCGAGAGCTCCCATTAAAAGACGTCTGCTTTTATCAAAAGTCGGACTTTTGCCAGAGAGAGGACGCTAGTTCCTACTCCTTTGTTATTAGTTGTTTTGCAAAAAAACGTTGATTGATCGGCATACTGACAAACCTACCAGAATCGATATTGTCTTAAAATATTTAATTTATGGTGATAATGAAAAGTTTTAAAGTACGAGGGCTCTTGCAAAGGTTTAAAAACGGTAATTCTATGGAAATATTAGTTACAGGGGGTCTCGCAAATGTTCATAGACGGACATTAATTTTAGAAATTAATTTAGTGAATAAATTAATGAACATTTTTAGTGACTTCGTCACACTATCAATATAAAATCGGAAAGATCTTACTTGGCGAGTAGGGCGATATCGCTTCCTAGCGGCGTCTACAGCTACAACAGTTATACTTGCAGTCCAAGTGCTGGTAAAGAAATAACTGGGTTCCAGCCACCAATCCAATACGCGGCGCGTAATTTGTACTTAAGACGAGACTTAGTGATGTGCTCTATAGTGAAAGTAGTAATCTGCTGTATGAGCAGCAATAAATAATATCTGGTAATACTAGATGCTAGATAACTAAACTTAGGTATTGTCGAGACTTAATGTCGTTACACTTAATGACCTAAAAGCCAATATGTATAGAATAGAAAGATTTTATCTCACCAAAGAAAGTGAAAAATGCTTACCGGAGATCAGAAGCGGCCCTCTTAAGATAAGTATTATTTATCCCCAACCGGGTAAATCCACTTACAATTAGATTAATATTGTATATACTTAATCTGTTAGATGTTAACGTAAACCTAATTTGTTTTTTAGGTTGAACAATCCGAATAAATTTCGAAATTACAGAAACTTCATGGCCCAAATTTCAACCAAGAACAAAGAAAAAATAGGAAGTGAGTGAGAAAGACACATTTCTTGACCATTTCACAATGAAAATAGCATAATTTTAGAGCTTATAAAACCATTACCACTTGTAACAATTATAAAGGTATGCCATTTTATTAAAGGAGAAACAGTGGACTATTGAACTGAAAAAATTAATTCGAAATAACTGTTGCCCTATCTCTGAAAATAGTACACAGAAAAACTTACAAAAACTAAGAAAAGTCTGGTGAAAACTGAATTTCGTTATTTAAACTAATTCAAAAGTAACAGGGTTTTAGAAAGGCTCAAAATATAACGGAACACCTGGTATACAGACAATGAAATACTGAGAGTTTAAAGCGTATTTATAATGATAATTCAAGTGAGATTTTAAAAATTTTTAGATAATTTATTATTGAAATCATTTAGAAAATAATATAAATTGAAACTTTAAAAAGTTTTTTGATTTCATCTTTCCAAATTTAGAGTGAAGCAAATTCAAACTTGCCGAAAGCTATCAATAAATATTATTTAACAAACGTGCAAGAAAACTTGCATTTACATTTGTAAGCTTGCTATAAATTTGCAGTGAATGTATTTTGCTTAGTGGGATATTATTCTTATCTTTTTACTTACAACAATAGTTATTATTTTTAAAACTTAAATACCATTCTGTTAAATATCGCATAATTAGCCATAACCCTTAAACAAAAACTTAATGGTGAAAAAAGTATAGAATGTCCACACCTGCATCGAACAATCAAAAGAAATGCCAATTACGTTGTCTGTTGAGCTTTAATAATCAATTATGTACTATAACCTATGTTCATTTCCGCTCGTAAAACTGCAAATGAGTTGGGATTTATTACATTATTATAATTAGTGTCACCTACTTGAACTATGTGTATTCTTAATGTTGTTTTCGAATTAATATATTGTTTGAAAATAAATGAATTAAACATTTTTCAGTGGTAGATTAAAATTATTTTTTCAACAACTATTGTCATTGTATTTAACTTATATACATCAATCTTTTCAAGGGAGTCAAACATTGGCGCCCATAGGCAAAATTCCAGGGAGCGAAGAAAAATTATTGAAAACAATGATTTTCAAAAAACTATTGAGAGCGAAAAAAATCAAAATTAACATTTTAAATCAATGGTAGTACAAGAATAAGCTATTTCTAAACTTTATAAACTCTTCGGTGGTCTGGAATATAATTTTTATAGAATGCACTGATTTCGAATTTTGTTCAGTGACATGTTCAAATGCTTCATCTATCAATAAACGAACATCCTGTGTCTTGAAATCAAAGTTGTTCAGAGCAATGTAGCGCTTTATCTGATTCCATACCATCTCGATTTCGTTAAGCCCCAAATTTTATTACATTTCTAGGAAAAATAAAAAAAATGGTTGAAATAAAACGTGTCATTTATAGCACATCATGAAGTTAAGGGTAATATTATTCAGTATGGAATCACATGAAACAATTGCGATCTTTATTGAAACATAGCGGAGTTACACATTTATAGCAAAAAGTATATGTTTAAAATGTACATTCTGTAAGTTTGCATCTTAATCTGATATTTTCACGCCATTCTGACAAGTGGTCCATACCATCTCAACGAACATCTTGACGTAACATTTCTTTGGTAGGTCCTCTTTTTCACTTTCCCTCAAAAATTTATTGGATGTCATTGTTTGATGATCTTCCTGCAGATTACTTGACGGGTTTTCTAACTGAGCATAGTGCATCTGCTACGGTAAGATTGAAATCCGAAAGTGGCAATGCCTTCCTTTCTGCTCTTTGGAATAACACCCAACTATTTACAGTGCCTTAATCTGGAAAATGAAAAAAACTCGCAGGTACTTTTTGGATCGATTTTGAATACGATAGAAACCTAATATGGAATCAAGAATATCAACGCCGCCTATGTAGCGAGTGTAATTAAAGACACTTCGTGGACATTAAATCATTCTATGGATGTTTTCTGCTTTGAGAAACCTTTTCTTTTCGACATTGGTTGGCATCCGACGTATGAAGATATAGTAGTTACTACTATATTATCATACCAGGATACAACAGCAATTTTTTCGCTCATAGTACCTTGTCCTGTTCTTTTTATTTCCTTTTTCTTTGGTATTACATAGTTACCCAACCGGTTTGCTCTTACAGTTCCTAACGGAAGAATACTATGTTGAGTTAAATACACCATTAATAGAACTTAACTAATCCAGTTATCACAAAACACTTTGTATTTTTGGTTTTGGGGTTCACTATCTACCAATCGTATCACTACATTACTACTTACACCACAATTTGGAGTATTGAGTGGCATAACATTACTCTGAGCCCCAGCAAAGATGTAAAAATCATAGCAAAATCCTGTGATTCCGCTAAGAACAAAGTTCTTGTAGCCTCATTTATGCGGATTTTTGGGTTTATACTGCTTGATTCCCACTCGAGTTTTTGTCTGTATTATTTGCTCATCTACCGCTAAGTGTTTCTTTTTTGGAACAAGCAATATCCGCTTCCGAATTTTTGTCATAAATGGTCGTATATTAAATAGTTTATCATGTATTCATTGTTAGGAACTGCGTTAGTGTTATCATTGAAATGCGGAAATCTTTTTATTACCTCAAATCTGTTGCAGCTCATAACGTTAGCTACGGTAGGATGCCCAAAATGGTTATTCCAATAAAGTATGGTTGCTGGTAATTGAATGTGTATAGACAGACTCCAATGAACTGTTCTACTTCATATTCTTTTAAATTCTCAGGTTTGTTTGGACGTTGTTGCGTAAAATACAAATTACTTTGTTGTACTATAAATTCGATGAGATCGTTGGGAAATAGAAACATGAAAAATTCTATAGCTGTTTGAATATCTGCAATCTCTTGGGGCAAGCTTGCATTACCAGTAAATTTGATTTCGTCTTCATTAAAATTTAGACTACCATCTACCCAATTATACTTGTTTTTAGAGTTATCTTTTTTTTCGTTCAATTGTCGTAATCGTTCTAAAAGTGGCAAATCGTCTTCTAGATCGGATTTTATTTCAGGAGCATCATCTACCTTTTCACCAGAAATATCCTCAGTGTCACTTTCCTGGCTTTCCACCAACCTAATTTTGTCATTGTCTGGTAGATCCGAGTCTTCGCTTTCAACAACAGGTATATTTACGTGTTTTACCTTGCCGTAGAAATGCTTCGGATCCATTCTGCAAAAATAGTATCTATCGTAAACTACTATTGTAATTGCATTATGTGCCATATATATAAAACCTTTTTTTATAATAATAGTATATTATTAAACGAGCAATTTATGGTAGCCATTATTCACGCAGGATGACGTTTGCGTCCCGAGCCGTAGGCGAGTGGCGCAAGTCACCCGAGTGAATAATGGCCATAAATTGCTAGTCTAATACTATACTTTGTCCACCACCATTATGGTTTCTTTATTAAATAAAAGTTAAGTGTAGAATGGAAAGTTTTTATCAAACATAGGTAACTAACTGTTGTTTTTTCCACTTTTCAATTTTTCGATTTTCGATTTTTCGATTTTTTGATTTTTCGATTTTTCGATTTTTCGATTTTTCGATTTTTCGATTTTTCGATTTTTCGATTTTCGATTTCTCGATTTTTCGATTTTTCGATTTTTCGATTTTTCGATTTTTCGATTTTTCGATTTTTCGATTTTTCGATTTTTCGATTTTTCGATTTTTCGATTTTTAGATTTTTCGATTTTTCGATTTTTCGATTTTTCGATTTTTCGATTTTTCGATTTTTCGATTTTTCGATTTTTCGATTTTTCGATTTTTCGATTTTTCGATTTTTCGATTTTTTGATTTTTCGATTTTTCGATTTTTCGATTTTTCGATTTTTCGATTTTTCGATTTTTCGATTTTTCGATTTTTCGATTTTTTCGATTTTTCGATTTTTCGATTTTTCGATTTTTCGATTTTTCGATTTTTCGATTTTTCGATTTTTCGATTTTTCGATTTTTCGATTTTTCGATTTTTCGATTTTTCGATTTTTCGATTTTTCGATTTTTCGATTTTTCGATTTTTCGATTTTTCGATTTTTCGATTTTTCGATTTTTCGATTTTTCGATTTTTCGATTTTTCGATTTTTCGATTTTTCGATTTTTCGATTTTTCGATTTTTCGATTTTTCGATTTTTCGATTTTTCGATTTTTCGATTTTTCGATTTTTCGATTTTTCGATTTTTCGATTTTTCGATTTTTCGATTTTTCGATTTTTCGATTTTTCGATTTTTCGATTTTTCGATTTTTCGATTTTTCGATTTTTCGATTTTTCGATTTTTCGATTTTTCGATTTTTCGATTTTTCGATTTTTCGATTTTTCGATTTTTCGATTTTTCGATTTTTCGATTTTTCGATTTTTCGATTTTTCGATTTTTCGAGTTTTCGATTTTTCGATTTTTCGATTTTTCGATTTTTCGATTTTTTGATTTTTCGATTTTTCGATTTTTCGATTTTTCGATTTTTCGATTTTTCGATTTTTCGATTTTTCGATTTTTCGATTTTTCGATTTTTCGATTTCTCGATTTTTCGATTTTTCGATTTTTCGATTTTTCGATTTTTCGATTTTTCGATTTTTCGATTTTTCGATTTTTCGATTTTTCGATTTTTCGATTTTTCGATTTTTCGATTTTTCGATTTTTCGATTTTTCGATTTTTCGATTTTTCGATTTTTCGATTTTTCGATTTTTCGATTTTTCGATTTTTCGATATTTCGAGTTTTCGATTTTTCGATTTTTCGATTTTTCGATTTTTCGATTTTTCGATTTTTCGATTTTTCGATTTTTCGATTTTTCGATTTTTCGATTTTTCGATTTTTCGATTTTTCGATTTTTCGATTTTTCGATTTTTCGATTTTTCGATTTTTCGATTTTTCGATTTTTCGATTTTTCGATTTTTCGATTTTTCGATTTTTCGATTTTTCGATTTTTCGATTTTTCGATTTTTCGATTTTTCGATATTTCGAGTTTTCGATTTTTCGATTTTTCGATTTTTCGATTTTTCGATTTTTCGATTTTTCGATTTTTCGATTTTTCGATTTTTCGATTTTTCGATTTTTCGATTTTTCGATTTTTCGATTTTTCGATTTTTCGATTTTTCGATTTTTCGATTTTTCGATTTTTCGATTTTTCGATTTTTCGATTTTTCGATTTTTTGATTTTTCGATTTTTCGATTTTTTGATTTTTCGATATTTCGATTTTTCGATTTTTCGATTTTTCGATTTTTCGATTTTTCGATTTTTCGATTTTTCGATTTTTCGATTTTTCGATTTTTCGATTTTTCGATTTTTCGATTTTTCGATTTTTCGATTTTTCGATTTTTCGATTTTTTGATTTTTCGATTTTTCGTTTTTTCGATTTTTCGATTTTTCGATTTTTCGATTTTTCGATTTTTCGATTTTTCGATTTTTCGATTTTTCGATTTTTCGATTTTTCGATTTTTCGATATTTCGATTTTTCGATTTTTCGATTTTTCGATTTTTTGATTTTTCGATATTTCGAGTTTTCGATTTTTCGATTTTTCGATTTTTCGATTTTTCGATTTTTTCGATTTTTTGATTTTTCGATTTTTCGATTTTTCGATTTTTCGATTTTTCGATTTTTCGATTTTTCGATTTTTCGATTTTTCGATTTTTCGATTTTTCGATTTTTCGATTTTTCGATTTTTCGATTTTTCGATTTTTCGATTTTTCGATTTTTCGATTTTTCGATTTTTCGATTTTTCGATTTTTCGATTTTTCGATTTTTCGATTTTTTTTTCGATTTTTCGATTTTTCGATTTTTCGATTTTTCGATTTTTCGATTTTTCGATTTTTCGATTTTTCGATTTTTCGATTTTTCGATTTTTCGATTTTTCGATTTTTCGATATTTCGAGTTTTCGATTTTTCGATTTTTCGATTTTTCGATTTTTCGATTTTTCGATTTTTCGATTTTTCGATTTTTCGATTTTTCGATTTTTCGATTTTTCGATTTTTCGATTTTTCGATTTTTCGATTTTTCGAATTTTCGATTTTTCGATTTTTCGATTTTTCGATTTTTCGATTTTTCGATTTTTCGATTTTTCGATTTTTCGATTTTTCGATTTTTCGATTTTTCGATTTTTCGATTTTTCGATTTTTCGATTTTTCGATTTTTCGATTTTTCGATTTTTCGATTTTTCGATTTTTCGATTTTTCGATTTTTCGATTTTTCGATTTTTCGATTTTTCGATTTTTCGATTTTTTGATTTTTTGATTTATCGATTTTTTGATTTTTCGATTTTTCGATTTTTCGATTTTTCGATTTTTCGATTTTTCGATTTTTCGATTTTTCAATTTTTCAATTTTTCGATTTTTCGATTTTTCGATTTTTCGATTTTTCGATTTTTCGATTTTTCGATTTTTCGATTTTTCGATTTTTCGATTTTTCGATTTTTCGATTTTTCGATTTTTCGATATTTCGATTTTTCGATTTTTCGATTTTTTGATTTTTCGATATTTCGAGTTTTCGATTTTTCGATTTTTAGATTTTTCGATTTTTCGATTTTTCGATTTTTTGATTTTTCGATTTTTCGATTTTTCGATTTTTCGATTTTTCGATTTTTCGATTTTTCGATTTTTCGTATTTTCGATTTTTCGATTTTTCGATTTTTCGATTTTTCGATTTTTCGATTTTTCGATTTTTCGATTTTTCGATTTTTCGATTTTTCGATTTTTCGATTTTTCGATTTTTCGATTTTTCGATTTTTCGATATTTCGAGTTTTCGATTTTTCGATTTTTCGATTTTTCGATTTTTCGATTTTTCGATTTTTCGATTTTTCGATTTTTCGATTTTTCGATTTTTCGATTTTTCGATTTTTCGATTTTTCGATTTTTCGATTTTTCGATTTTTCGATTTTTCGATTTTTCGATTTTTCGATTTTTCGATTTTTCGATTTTTCGATTTTTCGATTTTTCGATTTTTCGATTTTTCGATTTTTTGATTTTTTGATTTTTTGATTTATCGATTTTTTGATTTTTCGATTTTTCGATTTTTCGATTTTTCGATTTTTCGATTTTTCGATTTTTCGATTTTTCGATTTTTCGATTTTTCGATTTTTCGATTTTTCGATTTTTCGATTTTTCGATTTTTCGTATCATAATTCACTCCGTGATATATGGGTACTATATGCTTTTAGTTAGGAGGTAGAATATTGATTTATTATTAAGTGGTCGTGGACAAAATAATTATTGCCCACTTTGGATGGTGATCCTAAAAAAATTGTATTTTAACAACACCTTTTTATATATTTAAGTAACTTTTGTTACTTCAGTATTTTTTCTACCACATTTTTATTTGTATTATAGACCTGAAGATGGCCATAATGGTCGAGAATAGTAGCTTCACTTCTTAAATTTTCAATAAAAATTATGTAGTACCGATTTTGTTCTTTATTATTTTTCTTTTTGAGTAATTGGACCACATTCTAGCTAATGGATAATCTTTCTTCAATAGTAAAATTATTATATTTTTTGATAATAAAGGCAACTTAAAGGCAATTATTTCATAACCCATTCTCCAACAAGAGATCGGAAATGGTTAATAAATTATTAAAATTTTAAAAAACAATATTAAAATTATCAATTCAAAAAATAATATGTTATGAGATTGCAATTTTCTTTTAGTATTTTTCCTACAAGCAAGCCAATGTATTATTTACTCTACTTGTTTTTATAATTTCAGTAGAATTTGTTAAAAATTCATTAATTTTTACTGGATTTGAAACAATGATGTTTAATTTTATAATTAGACAATTGGTAATTCAAGGGCTTTAATGAGTATCATTAATAAACGTAAACAATGATTGTTATTAATGAAAGAAGAATGAGGAATATTTTAAACGGAAAAATAATTGACCCGAGCGATTTTAATATTAATAATGTGGAATAAAAATTTGATTTATTGATGATTAACTAGTTTGATATTAGCATAAGTGCTAGACAATAAAAATTGTAAATACGAGTATAAGTGGATATTGAAATTAATTAGGAAAATGATTGTGAGTTTAATTTAAAGTAGAAGAGGACTCTTATAAAACCTTTCGATATCAAAATACCGGAAAATACCAAAAGCCGGGATTATAGGAAACACAAAATAAATCAGTTTGGTAAAGAGGTGCTTTGAAACAGCAATGGAGCAGGGCTTTACACCGTGCAAAGTCAGGGAAGATGGGGGTCACTGATAACAGTCTTCTAGGCTGAAGTAAGAGCAATAAATGTATATGCTCACATTATGCTAAAAACGACTTTCTTAGGAATAAAATAATCCTCATTAGACAGGTAGCCCAGGTAGCCATTAAATATTTTTAAAAGGTAGAAAGACAATGCAAATAAGTGCAAATACAGAAAGAAAAATAACGGTCAGCACTTTGGAGTAGAAGAAATATAAATCTCTAACCACGATAGAGGTACACTAAGAAAACTAAAACACGCGAACATAAATTATTCATTGAAACTACATTGCAAGAACTACATTTATTTCTATTATACCTTGACAATGCTCCACCATCAATAAAACGTAGCTATAGTGGATAGGGTTAGGGCTGTAGCCCTAATATAACGTTTATTTATATAAAAACAGTTTATTAATTTGATTGATGTTTAATACATTTTTAAAGAATTCATTTTTGTTTAGGTTCACAAAGTACCTCGGGTGTAAGAATTGTGACCCGTAAATATTTGTACTGTCGCATGCAGACCGCAGAATCTAATTTGCCTAGTTTTGAAGAAAAACTAGATTTCTTAAAAGAACAACTTTTGTCGGGCGAAGGATACACCGAAGACCAAATTGAGTGTTTGAAACGCAGTTACATCTTAAGTCTCAGGTGACAGAAAGGTGGTTGAAAGCACATAAAAAGGAAGACGTATGTTACAAATACAATGATGCATGGCTAAACGAAACTTTTGAGATTCACGTGGTTGCATAAAATCGGCCAGGCCGGCCACGTGGGTCATTTGGAGAGTCAAGTGATCGAACTAAAAGAAGGAAAACTAAAGAGATTCGATCTACTTTAGATAAAGAAGTAATCATACATGCTGCTTAAGTAGAATTGCGGAAAGTTGGAAAACGAGATGCTTCCGATGTACTCAAAGATCTTACCAGTTCTCCAACACGTGCAACTAAATATAAAAAAGCAATTTCTAAATCCAAAAGTGAAGAAACTTGCTTCCTTACTTCTTTACAAGCATTAGCAATGTTCGTAGAAGCTGATTTAACTCGTCGGAAATACAAAATAATTAGAAATACTAATAAAAAATTCTTCATTTATTGTTATAGCCTTTTAAAAAAGGTAAAACAAAAATGCTATCAACCCGCAGAATCACGCAGAGTAATTAGTACCTGTATGGAGAGCGATTTACAGCCTTTAGTTGACCTTATAATTATGCGCTTGTCGATATTCCTAGAAGAGGTCCTGATATTATTGAAAGAACAAGATGAAGTTAATTTGTAAATGAGGTTAAGATGCATCTCAGCAATCTCAGTCGATACAAAAATTTGAAACTGATGCCGACTCAGACGCGAACATATTTCAGAGCTGTTTCGTTCCTCTACGATTGGTTTGTGGTAAAGATGAAAAAATTGAGTGGGCAAGCCCAACACCCTCTTTTCCACGGTATTGTCGACCTTTAAGGTTCCGATTCGTTAAAGAGACTATTGACATAACGGAAGAAGAAATTACTTTTGTGAAAAATCTGCTGTCGCTAAACGCAACAGAGGTGGACTTAAATGGAACACAATTTTTGGTTAAACATGTGTTTATTATGACAATGGTAGACGGAAAGGTCTGTAATGCTACTACTGGTACAAAATCTACAAGCCGATGTTACATGTGTGGTGCAACCTCTAAGGACTTCAACCAATTAGATTTTGAAAACCAGATTAATCATGAAGCTACAGAGTTTGGGCTTTCAGTTGCAAGGATTCATGTTGAAAGGATTCATCTTTTTAAAAGCATTCTCCACTTGGCTTATAAATTGCCAGTGAAAAAATACAGAGAGAGAAAAACAGAAACGGAAAAATATATTGTAAAAGAAAGAAAACTGGAAATCCAGAAAAGATTTTGCAATGAAACTGGTTTGTTGGTGGATATATCAAAGGCAAATTTTGGCTACACAAATGATGGAAATACGAGCCGAAGATTTTTTGAAGACCCTAAAGTGGCTTTCGAAATAACGGGCATTAGTTATGACCTAATTTATAAATTAGAGGTCATACTAAAAACGATTTCGAGCAGATATCTAATTGACCCGGAAAATACGCATTAGATGCTGCTCGCTTATATGTGCAGCTGTACTCTTGGCACCCAATGACACCAACGATGCACAACATACTTATTCATGGTGTAGTTATAATATAAACTGCATTGTTGCCTATTGGGCAGCTGTCTGAAGAAGCCGCGGAAGCACGTAACAAGCATTTTCGCTCATACAGCGAAAATTCTCTAGAGAAAATTGTAACAGGGACATTTTTAATCGCCTGCTTCTAAGTTCAGATCTTCTACATTTATGTTTACTGCTCGCTTTGAAAGCATGTTATGTATCCACCCACTAACCGTCTGTGAAACATTCCTGTTGGAGAAGGTGGTTTTATCAAAAGCACCTTCTATGTCTATGAAAACACCCAAGGCGGACTCCTTATTGTCCAGGGATCTCTTTATCCGGCCAGCAACTTGGTGAAGGGCTGAATCAGTAGATATGCCTGGGGTGTATGCACGTTGATTTGTGTAGTGGTGTTGTTTCAATCACCGCATCCCTTATATACCTTTCGCATAGCCTTTCCAATGTTTTCATGGAAAACGATGTAAGACTAATTGGTCGGTTATATTTTTGGGATAGTGTTATACATTCTTCCAGGTTTGGGTATGAATACCACTTTAACCTGTCTCCATTTCTTGGATATATACCTTAGAGTCAACGAGGCTCTGAATATACCTATAGAAATAATCGATTGTTTTCGATAAATTGATAATTTTCGATTATTTCATTATATTCGATTATTTTAAATTTATCGATTATTATCGATTAATCGATTGTGGTTAAAATCGTACACATACCTCAGGAGAACTCATTCTAGTCTAGGTGCTTCGGCTGTAATGAGTACTTACCTGATCGGTAATATAACATTATTAAACGCATATTATACGTAAGCCATATTCTAAAGATTAAATTGGTGGATGATGACTTATTATTTACTTTATCACACACAAAGCAGGCCTCTAAGCTTGATATGAGTCGGAGAAACTAATTCTCGCGTGTGCATTCACATTTTTACAACAGCTAAGCAGTTGTATCTCCGGTCACGTCGTGGATGAGTGACCGCTGGAACATTCCTCCATGGCCGTGTCACCATGGGACTTAGCAGATTAGTGTTTAACCATAGTAGGACTTTTAAATGGTGGTACAATAAGCCGCAGACTGAAGTTCCACCAGGCTACAGTCGATATGGCCAGTACTCTATACACGTAATTGTCTCTTGATGGTGCTGACTTTCTCTGCGAAACGTTTAAATGCTTTATATACAAATAGGTACATTGAACCGGTCCTGCATCTTCTGAAAACAACGCAGCAAAGATCTAAACGGTTGTCTTTATAGAAATTATCGCTCGGCTACTGTTTCGCTCCCGGCAAGTTAATTTAGAGAATCAGATAGCCTGGCACTTTATCAAGAATTTCATTACTGGTCGGTCAATTACTTACTCTATTATCATTCATATTTGTCCGAGTTCGAGATACTTCGAGGCGGCCACTTTGATATGGATATTTCCTTAGGCAGATGAGAACAGTGGGAATGGAAGAAATTAATTTCATTTCAGAAGTGTTTAGAGCACTTCAATTTGGTGGTATGATAAAAAAACATTTAAATGTCAATAGTTAGTTTAGTTATCTATTAACACATTTCCTACCACTTTTCTATCGTATTTTAAAAAAAAAGTTTTTAAAACCCTTAATATTTTATCTCTTGAAAACAACTTTTTGGATGATTTCGAAAATTGGAAATTTTAAACAATAAGAGGTGCCTATTACAGCTTTCTATTTTAATTACTTATGGCATTTTTAAAAATATATTTGATTAGATCGTTTAGGGTATCCACTTTTTAGTCAATTTGGTAATCTATTTGATTTCGTTAGGAACTAGATTAAATAGTCTGGAACTAGATTAATCCGTATTTCGTTGCCCTATTGTTTTAAAAGACGTGGGTGTGGTGACATTATATGACCGTGTTTGATAAGTATGAGTCCTTGTATTTATTTTTAACCGACTTCAAAAAAGGAGGAGGTTCTCAGTTCGTCGGAATATTTTTTTTTTATTTATGTTCAGCGATAATTCTTCACTACATTTTTCTATTTGTATGATTTAGAAAAGGGGTTCCTTAGAGGTGGTCCCATATACATTTGACCAATATCTAATAATGGGGACCTTCAGAAAATCATCAAACTCTTTATTTTTTATGTATTTTCAGCGATAATTCTTAACCTTCGTCCAATTTCTATGATTTTTTGTTAGAAAGGGGATACCTCAGGGGTAGTTCCGTAAACAATTTTAAGGCCATCTGCATGACTTTGAAGTCGGTTCATTAAAATTACTTTTATAACTTGCGATTTTTTTTGTAAATATACTGAATAATATTTTAAGGCAATACAGTTGGCGTATATCAAAAAGTTTGCTTTCCTTGAAAAGTAATTGACTTGAGTATGTCCTTTTCCTAGAATAAATAATTTTTATGAACCAGTTTTGTATAGAATTTAGATTTTGAATGTGAAAGTCTGCAACTCCTCCCCATGCCAGGATTCCATATGTGAGTTTGCACAAACGAAAAATAGAGTATTCTTAAATTTTCTATACCGAGACAATTTTTTAAATATTAGCTTTTGCTAATAACTCCCTATTTTTATTATTGATCATTTTTAAATGCTTGTCTATGATAATGTCTCGATATTTAATGGAAACAGCTTCTGGAATTTGGACGTCATTAATATTTAGTGAACAAAGATTAAGCAGGTTGGAGGAATAGGACGTAAAGGGTAAATAATATGATTTGTTTGGATTAAGTACTAATTTGTTAAATTCAAACCATAACTTAATTTCATTCAAGTCCTTCTCAGCTTTTTTTTTTAATTTTAAGGTGAAGGGGGAGAAAAAGTCCTTTATATCTCACAAGGAAAGTCAATGTTTAATTATTTAACAAAACATTGAGTGCGACCGGTTTCGAAGTGTCATCACTTCATCTTCAGGCTCGCCTAGTGGAAAGGAGAATATGTGGTGTAAGGTGTGTGAACACTTAGAGCAAACGATATATAAAATAGTAAAAAAGAGAAAACTCACCATACTCTCCATCCACTAGGGAATACTACAAAACAAGTTTCATCAAATGTTGGGTGAAATAAATTGTAAAATGAACAAAGTTTACAAGTAATAAAAAGTAAAAATATTTGAAAAACAAATATTAGTCAATTGAAATAGTAAAATTTAAAATATTCAAGACTATACAAAACAAATCACATACATTAAACAGATTAAAAGATAAGGCTTATTTTAAACAACCTTGTTTTTTCAAAAAACTAACATTTTTGAAAGGAGACCTGTCAAGTTAAGGCCTCTACAGGTGGTGGCAAGTATTAACAAAAAAATTCTTGGGTAAACCCATGACAGGGTATAGGTAATAAGATGTAAACTATGAGTGAAGAAATATTTATTATTTATTATATAAGATTTGGGCCATGAACCAATCACCAAGTGTATGTGATGTTGTAGGAAGAAGAAAGAAGAAGAAATGACTGGGTTAACTGTTGTGAAGCAACTGAAGAATAAAAGAAGAAAAGAAGAAAATGACGGATGTGAAATCACACAATCTAACCTAATCTTTAAACGTGCTCGTTGGTTTCTTATGGGAAAAAAATTACTTACTGAAATGTACCCCTTGCAAGAAAATATGTGAATAGAAATAAAGGGGAGGTTAAAAAGGAAGTTAGAAAGATAAATTTAGATTGGTGTTGAGAAAACAGGAGGAGTTTCTGACATTATCTGGGCATTTAAGCAACCAACATGATTTAATTTTAAATTTCTCAATATCTCGAGGCTTTCGAAGCTATTAAGAGTAAATCTATGGTAGGAACTATGTAGGATTTGATGAAATTTGATGAAACTTGTTTTGTAGTATTCCCTAGTGGATGGAGAGTATGGTG
The DNA here is from genome assembly GCA_927349885.1 of Psylliodes chrysocephalus. Taxonomy (NCBI): domain Eukaryota; kingdom Metazoa; phylum Arthropoda; class Insecta; order Coleoptera; family Chrysomelidae; genus Psylliodes; species Psylliodes chrysocephalus. The sequence goes on from OV651813.1 coordinate 68,010,284, forward strand.
AGTTTTCTCTTTTTTACTATTTTATATATCGTTTGCTCTAAGTGTTAACACACCTTACACCACATATTCTCCTTTCCACTAGGCGAGTCTGAAGATGAAGTGATGACACTTCGAAACCGGTCGCACTCAATGTTTTGTTAAATAATTAAACATTGACTTTCCTTGTGAGATATAAAGGACTTTTTCTCCCCCTTCACCTTAAAATTACCTCAACTCACACATGGCTACCCCCCTTGTCAATTTTTTTTTTAGTTCTGTCCACGTTTCGGGCTGATACAAAATAGCGGTGTCATCGGCAAAAATCAGAATATTTCCCTGAATTTTTTATACATTAAACTATTTATGTAAAGTGTAAAAAGCATTGGCCTCAGTGTAACGTTCATTTTTAGCCCTTCAAATTATTAGAGAAAAATTCGACTCACCTTGTTTAAATATACGAAAAAAAGGTAAAATTGTATTTATTTATTAAAGCCATTAATTTTGTCGTAAACTGGCTGTATGTATTGTTAGCTTTGTAACGGTTGGAACCGTTTTCGTTATTTTGACACCAACATCTCTACACAAATGTCATTTGTCGTTTATGCCTTGCGTCAAAAGTTTTCATTTTGATTTGTTTCTTTCAACGAACAAGTTGATTTTTTAAAATTATCTTGGACATCCAATGTACTAATTGTCTTTTAATATTCTTATTGGCCGTCTGATTTTATAAGGTAAGCTTTAATACCGATATTTTGTTGAAAATACATATTTTGTACAAGAATTTCTTAAATGAAATGTAAAATTTTAAACTTAACCTCAATACATGAATAACACATGATAACACGTTTTATATAATATTATAATTTATTTTGTTTGGAAGAGATGTTATGCTTTACTATATTTAATTATGTTAAATCATATTTTTCCTTTTCATATTAATTTTAGTCTTTGTGAAACTATTCACTTAATAGTTTAAATTGTTCAATTATTAATTAAAGGCATTTTATCTGGTTCCTATGCAAATTTCCTAGTTCCTTTCTTAATATTGTTATCTTTTCCTTGTAGCCTGGCTATATCTAGACGGTTCTGTTCGAGTTATATCTAAAGAGGTTCATTTCGAGTCATCTCTAAGAAGTTTAATTCAAGATATATCTAAACTGTTTATGGGGATTTCTATCAAAAGGTTTAGTTCGAGTTACATCTAAAGAAGTTTATTTCAAGTTATATCAAGAGTTACATCTAAAGAAGTTTATGAGATTTAAGTTTATGAATATTTATACCTAAGAGTTTGGTGCTATCCGAAGAACTTCGTTCAAGTCCCTTTGAAGAAGGCCTATGCAAATATCTCCTTGTATACTACCTCCTGTTAAACAGATAAGTCTATTTTTTTGAATAAATCATCTAAATTTGAATAAGTAAATCTCTGTGAATTAGAATTTGTTACTGCCTTATCTAAAACTTGGTTTAAATATAATATCTTAATGGTTAGTGATTTTCTATATTTTTTTTCACTAATCTATAGTCAAGTATAATAAGTTTTAAATATAGTGGTGCCCAACTACTTTTTCAAAGTAATACGAGTTATTTAATAACCTGACCCACTCCCAAAATCATTTGAGCTTCAAATACTATAACAAATTGATAAAATAACAAGTATCACATTACAGCTTTCAAATATCATTATGATAATTTAATTCATTTTATTACTGGACAGGAGTTATACATGTTTGTAGTTTTTACCAAACTGGTTTGCTTTAATTTGTTCAATTCTCCTAAAAATAGAAAGTCTCGTTGTGAGTTTATTTATATATTATGTATTATAACATTACCTTTAAGTAATTAATTATTTACGAATTCAATTTCAACGAATTTGTTTTCTTTTTGTTCAGAGTAAATATTTTAATTCATTGTTATTGTTTTAATTTTGACAGTACAAATTTCAGTACGAGTTGGTAGGTTAAATGTCAGTTAACGACGGGACACGATAATTGACAGAGTCATGTGTTTTATGTCGTTCCATTTCTGGTTCCAAGTTACAGGTAATGGTAGCACCGCAGTAAACGATTTTACGTCGCATTTGCTGTACGAGGTGCGTTCGTTTAACTGTAGGTTTGTACGCGCTTAAGAGATTTTTCTAAATGTAGTTATATTGTATATAGATATAGTTCTGCTGTCAACACACTTCCCTGACTTGGTCATCACAGACGTGGCCGACTGGGCAGAGGAAGAATACAATCCATCTGTCTATGATTGGCAAACTTCCAAACACATTGTAGGCGATAAAAAAATTAGATGGGCAATATCCAGCTTCTCTCCATTTAAATCGCCAGGAACTGACGGTATCTATCCAGCCCTACTTCAGTGGGGTCTGGAAGAACTCACACCGCACCTGGTGGGTATATTCAGATCCTCGTTGGCTCTGAGGTATATCCTCAAAAAATGGAGAGAGGTAAAAGTGGTATTTATACTCAAACCTGGAAGGATGGATTACACTGTCCCAAAAACATACCGACCAATTAGTCTGACATCGTTTTCCATGAAAACATTGGAAAGGCTATGCGAAAGGTACATAAGGGATGCGGTGATTACAACAACACCACTACACCCAAACTAACATGCATACATCCCAGGCAGATCTACTGATTCAGCCCTTCATCTAGTTGCTGGCCAGATAGAAAGATCCCTGGACAATAAGGAGTCCGCCTTGAATATTTTCATAGATATAGAAGGTGCTTTTGATAAAACTACCTTCCCAAAGATAATATACTCACTAACCAATAGGAATGTTCCACAAATGGTTAGTGGGTGGATACTTAACATGCTCTCAAAGCGAGCAGTAAACATAAGTGTAGAAGATGTGAATATAAGAGGCTTGGTTGCCAGGGGATATCCACAGGGAGGGGTGTTATCACCTTTACTGTGGAATATGGTCCTCGACACCCTCATCAGCCGCCTCAATAATGACAGTCACTACACAATAGCATATGCAGATGACCTGGTCATTTTGCAAATAGGGAATTTTGAGAACATACTCTGCGAAAGAATGCAAGTAGCTCTAAAAATTATAGAACAGTGGTGCAAGGACCATTCACTCTCTATCAATCCTAAGAAAATAGAAATGGTCCTTTTCACAAGGAAAAGGTTGAAACCTCTAGAACTCCTAAACACAAAACTAAACTTTGCAATAGAGGTGAAGTACCTAGGTCTCACCTTTGACAGCAAGTTAACATGGAAGTCTTATTTAGAAAATAAAGTCAAAAGAGCATACATTGCTTATGAACAATGCCGTCGAACTGTGGAGCGCACCTATGGTTTTTCCCCCAGAGTCGTCGCATGGACTTACACGGCTATCATAAGACCTAGCTAACATACGGTGCAGTTGTCTGGCTATCCGTAAACTAGAACAAATTCAAAGAATAGCATGTCTCAACATAACAGGAGCCATGAAAACAACACCGACTAGAGCCATTCTTAGTCTCAATCCCCTTGATATTTACATCAAGGAGGTTGCTCTGACGACAATGACACGCCTCCGCACGGTCGGAATAGAACCTGATGCAGGATCTGGTGAGGCGAGACGTCACTTTTGGCAGGAGGCGCTGGATACGCACCCACTGCTTCAAGCGAACATGTTCTCCATCTCACCAAAATATATCTTTCATAAGCCATATAAAGTTATAATAGAACAAATAGAAGAGCCAGAAGTGGCAGGTACGATTCATATCTACAACGACGGTTCTAAAACAAAACAAGGCTTAGGATGTGGAATATACTCCAGATTCTTAAACCTAAACATAAAATGGGCTGTAAGCGATAGTGCCAGTGTAGTTCAAACAGACGTAAAGGGGATTCTCATAGCAGCAAAAGAAATAACCAGAAACAATATCACTGGAAGAAACATGGTCATCTATACAGATAGCAGACAAGCACTACTTACCCTGAACAGACCAAGAATTTGTTCAGGGTTAGTACTAGAATGTCACGAAGCTTTGGCCGAAGTATCTATCATTTTTGGACGCAGTGTGACAGCCGCATGCGACGCCCGTATTGAAGGAACCATACTTTAAATCCTACACTTCCTTAAGAAGATATGATTGGAAGGATCGTTATAGGCATCGAGACTATTTTATCGTTGCATTAGCGACAGAAGGGGACACAATATATCTTTAAAAAAATGGCATATTAGTGCAAGGTAATTAAAAAAAAAACTTAAGATTTACATAGAAAAATGTAAATAAATAATATGTGTTTTATTAAATAGTTTCACACTTTCTTATTTCTATGGTTTTTGCAAACACAATATGCCACATAATATTTCTCAAATTTTCTATCATTCAGAACTAAATGCTTAAAAGATGACACTTCAAAATTTATATTGCCGAAAACTGAATAGCGCTACTATAAAGGGACAATACAATATTTGTAAAAACCCATTAAAATTGTATTTTACTAGAATTCTGAAAACTCTCATAATGGGAAGCATTACTTACTCTATCAGAAGTCACTTCAGATGGTCAGAAAATAGAGTTAATAATTCTATTAGTAGTCACTTTGGTACCAGTGGCGTAGGAATCAGTTAGAAAAATGATGCATTCTAATTATTAATTTTTATTAAATGTGATATTTCTGTTTTTCATCTAATAAATTATCTCATAAAATTTTTTTATTGCGGTAACTGTTTATATAATCAATGGTATATTCAGTCCATTCCATAGCAAATAATTCTTTAAACTAAAAATAAACAACAGAACGGAAAATAAATCGTAGACCTGTCCAGAAATGTAAATAAGTGGTGCAACATTAGCGTAGATCACTTTAAAAGTTATACAGACGTTGTTGCAACTTTGTACCTACCTATATAACTAAGTTTAAAACATTTGGCTCTGAAAAGAAACTTCTGTAGTTTTACTGTTGCTATTTGGCTTATCAGTTATTTGCCTTATCAGTTAGCTGACTACTGCTCTAAGGGAACTTAGTGAATCAGATATGATAAGATGGTTACCAAAATTTTGCTGGGTAATGTAGTTAAGGGCCTTTAGGATAGGTGTCAGATCTGCAGAATCTAAAATATAACATGATTGATGTGGGTATGTAATTTAAACAAATGTTATTGATATATTTCAGTATTAGATTTTTACTCTATATTTTGTAACATAAAGCTAATTTTCTTAGCATCACATTTGGGCAAAGAATAATATAATAAAGCCATGAAGAGGTTTTGAACGTATACAGGATGTCCCGAAATTAGACGGCCATATTTTAACAAAGTAATCCTAAAATAGAAGTAAAAGTTCATATAAAAATAGGTCCGAAAACATTTTAATGACGAGATACATGGTGTTACAGATGAAGTCTTAATGGCACATTTTTGTAAATATTTTCTAAAATTTCTTTAGTCACCAGGTTTTCAAAAAATGAAATTTCTGATTCCACCGGCCATACTAATTATTGTTTACACTTTCGAATAAGATAACATCAACTTATCATGAAATTTTTAAATGATTTTCACTTGAAAATGGTGCGTCCTAGGAAGATACAACGAAAGTAGCTTTTATTATAAAGAAAATATTGGTTTTCCAAATTTTGTAGTCAAAAATGTTAAAAACAGTCAACAAAAACACTTAGGACAATTTAACCCTAAGTCCCTCCCCTAATTTACCACCTACGAAGATGATCAAAATTTGGCTTTAGTCCATTAAATAGAGCGTAAAAAGTTTAGCATTTGCACCAAATTTCACTTAGTTATCTTTAAAAGTTTAGAAAATATTTACAAAAATGTGTCATCAGGACTTCACTTTTAACATCCTGTATCTCGGAAACAAAACGTTTTCGGACCTATGTTTATATAAACTTTTACTCCTATTTTAGGAAGTAGATCATGCTGTTAATACATGACCGCCTAATTTCGGGACACCCTGTATATAATTCGTCATAATATTATTGTTAAGATTTAGACTCGTGGCAATACGATAAAGATCTGCTGTCTATACATATTCTTTAAACCCGTAACAAAAAATGAAGTAACTATTTTAATAAACAAATTAAAAATAGCTCCGCACCTGGTCCAGATAAACTAACAGCAACTACAATAAAAAATTTAAATAAATATATTATTCTTCCTGTAAGGCATATCCTTAATATTTGCTTTCAATCAGGAAAAAATTCAAGTCAATGGAAGGAATCAATTGTCACACCTGTATACAAATCCGGAGACCCTAGTGAGCTTACAAATTATAGGCCAATTTCTGTTATCAACAACTTCGCTAAAAATTTTGAAAATGCAGTAAAAAGTAGATTAATAAATTTTTTTCATAATCATAATGTTATTACAGATTGTCAATACGGTTTTATACAAAACTCAAGCACTGAAAATACGGTAGTTGATTTGATACCGTTTCCCATAACATTTTACTTATTCACAAACTAAATAACTATGGCATACGGGGTTTAGCATTAAGGCTCCTGAGGGACTATTTATCTAATAGAACCCAGAGCGTAAAAATTGTCAACGCTGGAAGTTCTAAATCAGTAGTAAAAATGGGGGTCCCACAAGGAACATTATTGGGCCCAATTCTGTTTCTGGTCTATTTGAACAACATTACACAAATTAAAAACTTATCTGGGAATATCATATGCTATGCGGATGATACGGTAATTATTTTCGCTGGAAAAGTATGGGAAGAGATTAAACTCACTGGAGAAACGGCCCTGAGAAAGATAAGTTTATGGTTAAATAACAGTCTACTAACTTTAAATGTTTTGAAAACAAAATGCATTACTTTTAGTTCAACCATCGTTAACCAACCTAACAGCTTTTGTATAAATATTGCATAGTAGGACTGTCAAAAAAACGATTGTAACTGCTCCTTGATAGAAAAAGTTTCTCAAATTAAATACTTAGGTGTAATACTTGATCAATACATACGTTGGTCTGAGCATATTGTCCATGTTAGTAATAGACTGAGAGCCCTTATGCACAAATTTTATGTTTTCCGGGATATAATATAATGATACTTTATAATCCCTAGTGGAATCTATATTAAGGTATTGCATAGTAGCATGGGGTGGAGCATTTAACACCACTATTAAAATTGTAGAGACAACACAAAATATTATCATAAAAATTATCCTAAAAAAGGAGAGACTATTTTCTACAAATAAATTGTACGATGAATCGAACATACTAAATGTCAAATTACTTTTTGTTTATCAATGTATAATAGGGTGGGTCGAAAAAAAATTTCAGAAATTGATCTTGTCATATTAGTAAAAATATGTGGAATCCACCAAGAAAAATATATAAATTTTGTTTTTGCGAAAAAAATTGAATTTAGCCGCGCCCCTCTCCCCCTAATTACGTTGAAATTTTAAAATCGAAGTAAGGGGCTGTAATACTTATAAAACGTATCTAGAGCTTCCAAGGAGCGAGTATACCAAAAAACATCTAATTATCTTGATGTTCAGCCACGCCCCTGAGGACTTATCCCTAAAGTAAGTAATTACGTATACATATATTTATATACAGTTTTTCGCTAGAAATATATAATCGCAGTAGCCTGTTTGCTGTTGTTAACCATCTTGCATGACCCATTTTACCAGGATCTTTTTTGGATAAGTTGTCAGGACAGTGTAGCCCTCTCGAATAGCTGAACATAGACGATAAAGGTACTGTTGATCAGTACTAAGGTCTTTCTCATCGACATAAGGTAAAATTGTGTCAATTTTTTCAAAATTCACGACTGGCCTTTATTCGCATGCTGTCAACAAAGATCCGATTGGCCCAGAAAAAGTATATGGCCCCTTTGTGTGTCCATCTATGTCGTGAAGAACATGTCTGAGTGGTAGTTCATTTGTATGCAACAAACAAATTACCCACTGTAGGGGTCTTCCAACGTGATTTTCAATGAGACGTATTATGCCACTTTTCCATCCTGTATTCACATTAGTCCCATCACAACCAATAACTGTTAAGCGATTTAAGTTAACATTTTTAGTTTCGATATAAGATATAATACGCAGATATATTTAACGCAGTGCCGGGGGGTGTTATCGTCACATGGCCAAAATAAGTACTTCCTGGTTCTTCAATTATTGAAACGTGCTCCTGCTGTTTAGTAACACGACGCCCTTGAATAAGCATCATTGTTTGGGCAGCCTTCCTTTTTTAATTGAGTTCTCTCCGAACTTTGCCTTTATCTATAACATTCTTAGGATTTTCTGAAGACACTAATCCAAAATCGTGCAAAGTGGCTGTAGCAATTTTCGCCACAGTTCGATTTGAAGCTCCTGTCATGTCTGCCATCTTGGCAATGTTTGGGAGAGCTTTTCTGAGTTGTCCAGATTTTTTAAGCTCCTTAACATTACCAGCTGAAGCATCTAAAGAATATGACCACCTAAAATCCTGATCTTTCATTACATCCTCACCTGATGATGAGGTGGATGCACTTTCATCCAGTATTTCTGCATCTTCAACTGGTTTTGAGGTTGAGGGACCCGCTCTTTCTAGAAAATGTCTTTCATTTTTCATTTGCATCTTTTTTGTATTTACTTGGTCTACACCACCGATGCGCATTTTTCTTTGTGTTTGATCGCAAAGAAAAGGGCGTTTAATTACCGGGATCTTCTTATTTATTTCGCAGGTGCAAGCATTTATATCAGCACACTTACACGAACATATGTCAAATACTCTCTTTGATTGTGTTTTGAAATTATCGATTTTCAATTGAAGAAAAGGAGTATTTCTTTGTTTTAAAGGTTTGATCAAATTCCTGTATTTTTTGTGATAATCCGTAATCATTGCTACAATTCGGTTATGTGTGACAGTTGATAACGAAGCTAAATTCCATATATGTTGAATTTTATTTGCTACAATTTTAGCAATGCTGAAAATTTTACTCAAAAAATACCCGTTTAACACGCTCAGTCGCTAATATGGAGATTCCTGTACAATTTTTCAAAAAATCACTTAGTCAAAGGTCATTATCATTCTTTGGCCCAAATTTTTTTAACCTAATTCCGATACACCTCAGGCAAATAATCAAAACAAAAAAGTTTAAAATTGAAATAAAAAAATATTTAATAACAAATAAAAAAAATTACGATCTAATAACATAGTATAAATAAAAAACATTAAAAGCCAAAAGGCACATGCGCTTCGTTGTTTTTGTCTACTTTTCTTAAGGTACTGTCTATTTTTTATTTATCTTTTTATTTATCGGTTTATTCTGTCGAATTTCTTCGTCCCTGGTTCTTATTTTTAAATATTGTATCTTTTGTTAAGTGATAAATAATTATATGTAAAATTCAATACCTGTCTCTAAAAAAATATGTACATAAATAGACTCATCTGATTGATCAGAAGCAAAACAAGCAGAAATCCCTATTTTCGATGCTCAATCAGATGTTTTTAAAGAACTTTTTTTTATATATATAACTATTTTTTTTTACTATTAGGTAATGTATTTTAATATTTAAACAAATAAATTTGATTTGATTTTGATTTGATACTGCGCATGGTCACCAACAATTCCGTCTGTGCAGACAACAATTTTCGTTCATTATAGAAATCAAAAATATGATAATTTTTTTATATTTTATGTATCGGCCTTTTAGGTGTTATGCGGTATGAATTATCGGATTTCAGAAATTAATATAAAAATTGCCTTGTATGTCTTTTTTGTATCAAAAGAATACGACAATTGTCGTTTTCAGTGAGGGTCGTAGGAAAAATTGTATTTTCTTTTTTGAAAAAATATGGTTGTAAGTTGGAATAAATTTATACCCTATTTTTATTTTAGCTCTTCATTAAGATAAAATAGTTACCTGAGGTTTTAATTAGAGTAAACTGAAAGGTAGAAAAAATATTAATTTTTAACTTATAATAAATAAATATATGCATTTACGCCTACGCTACTGATTTCTAATATTTAACATCATTATGACACTTGCGGGTAAATAGCCTTTCGTTCTTTCATTCAAAATTCAAACATTTCAATGCCCTTTGGTGCTGAGAAATTGTGTACAAAAACATAATTTATGTGACCTCAAATCGTCCCACAATATCATGAACTGAAAAAATAAAGTCATCATAAAAGTGAAAAAATATAAATGCGCACATAGTTTCATTCATCGATTCATTCATGGCCACTCAAAAGGATCAAAAGCGCAGCGAGAATCGAAAAAACTGTCAAAAATTTAGAATAAATGGACTCAGGGTGCGGGAGGCTACAATCCACGGGCCTCTGGAATCTAGATGCCCATGGGAATACGCAAGAACATTAATCTTCATTTGTTACCAACCACTTCAACTGTTTAGCTCATTGTTGGTCTATTAAGATAGGTCCCATTAATGTTCTGATATGCTTTGTGTCAAAAGGTCTTTTAGATATTTAGTTAATATCTTATAACGTACCGTTTAATCTAGCCGAATTTTAGATTTTTACACGTCATAAATTTTTGATAAAGATTTTACAAATAATGTGTGAAAAGAATATTTATTTTTATAGGCATTCACAATATGGTGTTGATTATTGTGTAGATGTATTTTGTAGAAGAGCGTCAGAAACATTATAAAATATTTCCAATAATATCGGATATATTTATATAATAACAAATATAAATATCGCTCCTAAAATAAAATTCAGGGGTCTGGGTAAATACTTTCTTGGGTTAAGGATCATTATAATATAAAATACAATAAAATATACATTTACAATAGTTTTTGTTAAAATAATCAGTCTTCTTGATTTTGTCATTCGCCCTCTTACTGGCATCTGTTATCAATGAAAAATCTTCGGAAAAATCAGTGTATCCATTAACGTCACTGTCAAATAAAGTAAAGATGAATACAACCGAATAACGAACCATCGAGAAAAATCATAATTGGAGTTAGCTGTGAAATTTAAAAAAAGAATTTTGAGCGAGATTACCACAAGCTTACCGAACTGTTATAAGGTTAGTATACAGGGTGGACCGGATTTAATTTGCGTATACAGAGATCTCGTAAACCGTAAGATATACATTGTCGGTTAAATGGGGAAAAAGTTTCGTATTTTGACGGATAATACAATGGTCCATAGAAGTTCCAGATTTTCTGACTGGTTCAGAAGATATTCGATAAAATCCGAAAAACCTCATTTTCGTTTTTTAAGTCGTGCGTTGTTATTATAAAAGATACAAAAAAAAATTATACAAAGTTATTGTTATAAATCAAGTTCCCTATAATCTGCCATGTCACAATTTTTATTACGACGTTTCGTATTTGCAGGGCCATCTTCAACTTATTTTTTTAAATACGGACCTGGATTTTTAACTGTTATTTTTTATAGCTTTTGTATAGCTAAATACAACGATATGTTACACTTTACCATTTTACTACGTTTCGTCTATGAAAATATCATCAGCTATGTAGCTTCTGATGATACCGTTTCTTACTTGATTAAAACAAGATAGCTAATTAAATAATACTTAAAAAACAAAAAATGCTTAAAATGTGAAATTTTAAATATTATTTGAAACATAATACAAGAATTATTTAATTACAAAATGGGTTACAATTTTTTATCAAACATGATTAAGTACAACCAGCAAACAGGACTAATGAAGAACGAATTATGGTTGTACACATTCTACAAATAATAAAGCTAATAACAAAAACATAAAATGAAAAACAAAACGGTCAAGCAATCTATAAATTCCTATCACCTGATTTTCTGTAAAATCTTTTGCTTAGGTTTCTCACACCGTATTTTTTCTATCTTTAATGTTTTCATTTTTGCATACATAAGATCTTAACAAAATCATGTTTGCCATGCATGTCAGTTGTAACTTGTCACCAATATTTCTGTTATTATTTGTAACATCTAATATTACAGTACTTTTTAGCTTTAAATAATTTAAAATTAAATATTATGGTTCGTTATACTAAAGAAGATATGTATGATGTGTACATAAGATGCTATAGGAATGAAACCCAGTCAGCTCAGACTTATTTAGATTTATATCCTGATATACAACAGCCATCTAAGAGGATGTTTTCTTATATTTCAAAAAAATATGGCAGAGCATAGCAGTGTGAAGAAAAGGAGAACTAGATATCAGGTTCGAGATACTGATAATGAAATTAATGTTCTTGTCCAAATACATATTAACCCTGAAAATTCTACTAGGCGAATAGCAAGAATGTGTAGTAGGAACCTCCACGGTTAAAAGAATTTTAAAGAAATATAAATACCACGGGTATAAATTTCAAAAAGTCTAGAAATTACACGCTGGAGACTCTGATAGAAGACTGATGTTTTGTCGTTGGTATAGTAGAAAACTGCGCAATGACCGTTCTTTCAACAAAAAGATATTATGGACAGATGAATGCTCCTTTACTAATAGTGGAATATCTAATCCCAGGAACAAGCATTTGTATGCTACTTCTAATCCCCATTTAATCAGAGAAGTTAGACCACAGTTCCGTTTTACCCAAAATGTGTGGTGTGGACTAATCAATAATCAGATTATTGGGCCGATTTTTTTGGATGGTAATTTAAATCAGTTCCGATACCTACATTTATTGGAGGAAGTACTCGATGAGATGCCCTTACAAATAAGACAAAATCTTCAATACTTTATGCAAGACGGTTGTGGTGCACACAATGCTAGGAGGGTTGCAGAGTATCTCGATCAATATTTTAGAGGTAATTGGATTGGTACCAATGGACCAATAAGATATCCTCCTCGATCTCCGTGTCTTAACCCCATGGATTATTTTGTATGGGGCTTCGTAAAGAACCAAATCTACGACAAAAAATGCCAAATAATCTACAAGAACTTCGTCAACGAACAATAGATGCATTTGAAAAAATTACACCAGAAATGGTTGATAAAACTACATCCCAAATGTCTAATTGTAACCCATTTTGTAATTAAATAATTCTTGGATTATGTTTCAAATAATATTTAAAATTTCACATTTTAAGCATTTTTTGTTTTTGAATTATTATTTAATTAGCTATCTTGTTTTGATCAAGTAAGAAACGGTATCATCAGAAGCTACATAGCTGATGACATTTTCATAGACGAAACGTAGTAAAATGGTAAAGTGTAACATATCGTTGTATTTAGCTATACAAAAGCTATAAAAAATTACAGTTAAAAATCCAGGTTCGTATTTAAAAAAATAAGTTGAAGGTGGCCCTGCAAATACGAAACGTCGTAATAAAAATGTTGACATGGCAGATTATAGGGAACTTGATTTATAACAATAACTTTGTATAATTTTTTTTTGTATCTTTTATAATAACAACGCACGACTTAAAAAACGAAAATGAGGTTTTCGGATTTTATCGAATATCTCCGGAACCAGTCAGAAAATCTGGAACTTCTATGGACCATTGTATTATTCGTCAAAAAACGAAACTTTTTCCGGTCCACCCTGTATACAGTAGGTCAACCAACGCACCTATCAAAATAAAGAAGATTATATTTGAACGTGAGATGTAAATAGAATAACTCGCTAGTCGCCTGTCTGACTGCTGTGATTGGATGCAGCGGCAGCTCGTTGTAATTTAAAATGAGTGTTCAATTTTTTCCAATAATTTTAGCAAAGTTTGGATTAAAACTTTGTACAAGCGCCTATATTGCTGTTTTTTTAATTTGCGTTTGTATTAAGTGTGGTTATTATTATCAATAGCATTCTGTATTCAAACACTACAACTATTAACTAACTTGCTGTACTCTAGTGATATATATTTGATTACCCAAACATAATCGATTATTCCAAAGTAATCGATTATTCAACAAGAATAGATTATTTATTTTCATAATTGCCCAATCCCAGTTATAACCTAACGTTTTAGCAACACAATTATTTAAATAGGAAGTTTTATTTGAGGAATTGGATATTTTTTTGATTAATTTATAGAAATACACTAAAATTTAATAAAAAAAATTACTAAAACTAGCCAAACAAGCAGAAATCTACCAAAAAAAAGAAGTCTACTAAATATGGCAACGCTGGATCAAAGTCAGAGTGACCCATAATTTTAGGGGAATGTGGCGAGGGTGGACACAACCATGTGATTTACATTGAAGACGATAGGATTATTGGTGTTTTGTTATGTTAAAAAGTGAATACTTTAGTTATTGTAGTATTTGTTTTTAATGCTTTGAAAACCAGATATAAACATTATTACTTCTAGTCAGTTGACTTTTCTTCATATTTTAAGATTATTTTTGAATATTTATCAGATTATGTAGGAAGCTTCATTGATGTCTGTGTAACAATATTATTATATGAAAATTTTAACTTTTTTTCAGTTTTTTATTGTAAATTTAATCATTTTCACAATTTGTCACACATGTCAAATAAAATAATATATATTTTTCAAATACCTTATTTGGTAAATAAAACAAGTGAACTAAATTGTCTTTTTTTATAAAATAAACGAATGATTGAGTCAAAGTTTTAAACATTATTTAATATGTATATCGGTACCTTGGAAATAAACTGCACTGTCATTCTAGTCAACTTTTCAGTAGAACAGACTGAATATTGTTTGGATAATTTTTTGTTTCATAATTATATTAAAAAAAAAAATGCAGTTACCCCCAATTCTTTCCACAATATGTATTGCTTACTAATAATCTTACTCTAACTAATAAAATTTTTTTAATATACATGAATTGTGGGTTTTTGTAATATATTTTATGTTCTGATAACAAATTTTTTATGAAATAGTATCATGTACCTCCAACAAGCCTCTATAAATATTACTACTAACATGAAAATTAAAAACATTATGTGCACATGGAGTTGTTTGGCTCGTAAATTTATTAAACATAGTGTTGATTTTAAAAATATACCCCTCATTAAACTGCACTATGTCAATTTAGTTCAGTTTACCTGCCAGGTACTTATATAGGTATATATTTAATTTAATCTTCACAACATAGACACAACTATTTAGTAACTTGAATTAATTTAGGCCAGTGCAATATTTATTTTTCGTATCGTCTTTTTGTATGTACAAGCGGTACCATCATCTGAGTAAAATCCTCAGTGCTATATCAGTCTAACACTGTTTATCAGTACCTCTAGCATTTATAGAAAGGGCATATTTTTAAAATTTCAAATTCATTAGGGACCACCTACGAAATATAACAATTATTCATATAAAATTGTACTACGGTCAAGTAATTATCCTTGTTTAAATAAAACATATAATAAAATTGTTATACTTCTGAAATATCTTATTGTAGAATGATTTTTGTTGGCTGGCAACTGCAATCTCAGATCTGTTTAAAGTTAGTTACTTTATAGCATTGTCATAAGAGCCAATTTCTTAATGAAACCCAGTCATCGCCTAGTAATGGTTTTCCTATAAAAGAGTACCGTATTAAATAAAAGTTGCTATATAGTTTACCAAGTTTACCAGACATATTTTACATTTTGATATAATTAAATTTTGTCTCTGTGCAATCTCTTCTGATGACATTGTATCCATTTACGTAGTTTTCTGTATTTGAAAATTCGTTTACGTTTTTTTTAGGAAACAAAAAAATTAACAAATGTTTTGCTCACTGCACAGTATTTACAGTTGAGTACAAAATACATAACTATTCTAGACACTAACAAAAAGCAAAATATAAATTACAATCATAAAACTAAATTTTTGTTTAAAATTGTAAGTAAATAAACAATACCGCAAAAATACTTATGCCTAACCCTAGAACGGTATCGTTTAATTTCTACCGCTTGTTGGTATTGTCAAGTAAAAATTACGCATTCGCAAATTTTTATATGTAGGTACACTTCGATATTTGTACTGGGTATAAAGGCTTCTTTAAGGAGGTCCTTTCGCCACCAATGTTAAATAAAAAATATTAGATTATGACTAAAATTAATTTTTTTCTAATAGTAGATGTCCTTATTTATCTAATAGTGAACTTTTAACTATACCTTACCGTGCAAATTTTTGAGATTTTTTTTTTTAAAAATGTGTGTGTTTGTACAGTGTCTTATGAGAAAGTAAGACTTCAACAACAATTTTCGAATTATAATTAATTTTACTATTATTTATTGATTAGATGGACTAGAAAAAAACTAAAAATAAGGTTTTTGAAATATTTAGGTTTTGTTTTTTACAATAAAATATATAGGTTACCGTGGAATTTATTGAGAAATTATTATTAAAAAATCACAAAAAATTTTCAACTAGGTTACTTGAAAATTTTTTGCAAGGTATGTATAGTTAAAAGTTCAGTATTAGATAAATAAGGACTTCAACTATTAGAAAAAAATTACTTTTAGTCATAATCTAATAACTTTTTTTTTAACATTATAGGCGAGAGGTGTGGCGAAAGGACCTCCTTAATATCAACTGCACTTACTGAAGTTAGGTATTCTATTTGTTGACGTTGTAATTGCCATGGTTTAATAAGACTTTTGTGAAGTACTCAAAACGTGTTAATGTTTTACCACCTAATGCTTCAACATTATGTGACTAAATTATGTATGAATTGATGCAAGCTATGTTTATTATATTGCAAAAGACACATAGGGCCATTTGCACCGACAGTCGTTAAGAAATAAGCGAAGCCTAAAATTTTAGGCTTGGCGACACGTCAGATAAACGTACAACAAATAACTAGTTATTGGTATTAATGCGTATTTTTTACGTGTATACTTTTTAAAATCAAGCCACATCTTCTTTTGCTAAATAGTTGCAACTTTGGCAACTACAAATCATCACAAGTGGATGTTTCCTGAGGCACTGCTGAAAGCTCAAGATCGTGACTCCAAAGAATTAGTGGAGAGGGCCCTTTCGCTACAAACCTCATGTAAATTTTACGTACGATACCGCTCGAGGATTAAAATAATAGTAAATGTTCTACCTTGGAGACGTTTTTCGGTATCACAAACACAATTAAAATTGTCTCATGGGGATTTATAATGTAGTACTTTGATTGGAAACAACGAGATATAATGAAGTAGAGACGACACGACATAAACACTATTTTGCGATATGACAAGTGAATGCACTTTGAGTCATATTTTGATTATTTAGAAGAATAATTTTATATTTGATGATTGATGTAGTGAAAATATTTTTATATCATTTAATTCACGCTATTTAAAAAAAAGATATTTATTCTCTACAAAACTGGCAGCTCCACTAACTCGAGTTAGACTTATGACGTAAAAGTTTAATGCAAAAGTGCGGATACTTTTACTATAGTCATAGCATCTCCCCCAAAAATATTGCATCCACCGAAAATTCTCTCCAGGGTCAATTTCCATCCAAACGGCAACACTGGTCGTCAAGTAAACTTCCCTGCGGCAGATGGCAGGCTTCGCGAGGAACCCCGGGTGTCTTAAAATCTCGCTAAACAACGCAGTTGTTCGCACCTGAATGGCCCATCGCAACTTCTGTAGTGTTTCACAGCATCCAGTTGGTGTTAATTTGAAATAAGTGTCCGTCAAAACTGTTGTAAAAGCTCATTGATTTAATAAATATATACATTGTATAGATATAATTGGTAAGTATTTGATTTTATTTATATCTATTTTAATTTTAGAAACATAGTTTTCCAGAAAAAAATATATTTTGCGGTGGTAGTGTAGTAAATGTGTTATATACATTTAAAAAAATATGCATTTGTTATTTAGTATACGTTGACTCTATGTCCATTAAATTAATGTTAACACATACTTTAATTTTAGTTTTTAATTGATCTTATATTTATTTCTTATAGCCCATAGTAAAATGAGTGGGACAAGCAAAAAAAAACTCCTCAATATTCGGAGGAATTTTTAAAATTTGGGTACATACACGCTGTCTACGAATCAATGGAACGAGGTCGTCTTGAGGCGCATTTGAAGGTGAAATATAGTGTTTATATTAATACAAATTTGAATTGCTTTAAACATTTTGAAAAGAGAACAACATTAAAGTCTCTATTTGCTGTTCTTACTTCAACTAATAATCGTGTTCTAGAGGCTAGTTATCAAATGTCTGTATTCATAGCTAAAAGTGGAAACAATCATACTATAGGAGAGAATTTAATTAAACCGCCAATATATGCATTTCTTAAAACGGTTCTTGAAAAAGATGACAAAGATGTAAAAGCTTTCCCACTCAGTAACAATACTCTTAGCAGACGAATATACGAATTGAGTGAAGATATTGAAAAACAACTTGTTGAAAAGCTGAAAACAAGAAATTTCTCAGTGCAAATGGATGAATCAACTTTGAGAGACAGTGAGGCAGTATTGATAACTTATGTAAGATATATTGATAAATGGCATTTTGCTGAAGAAATGATGTTCTGTAAAAGATTAGAAAGCACCATTATCTCCAGAGATATAGTAATATATAATAAGCTAAAAAACTACTTAGATGTCAATAATATACCAATGAAAAATATAACATCTTGTGCTGCAGATGGTGCTCCTAATATGATGAGCAAGAAAAATGGCTGCTTAAAATTGATGAAAGATGCGAATCCAGAAATTATTCTTGTGCATTGTGTTATTCATAGGGAAAACTTGGTAGCTAAAAACATCTTGCCTGTTCTAAATGAAGTACTACATTCAGTAATAAAGTGTGTTAATGCTATTAAAGCTAATGCCAAATGTGAGCGTCTCTTCAAGCTATTTTATGAAGAACAAAATGAAGACCATGTGAGACTTTTACTTCGTACTAAAATAAGATGAAGACTTGAGACTGAAACTAACCAAATTGGAACTTTATATAAAATCTCTGTGCATCAAGCATCAAGCACAAGAATCTCACTAAATTAAAATAATAAATTAATATAGAAAAATCTTTAATAAAATTATTTGAAATTTAAATTTCAGTTTTTTATTATATGTTTTGAACATTTACTTAGTGTGTTTGGTTAACAATTTCCTAGTGATTTCTTCCTAAAACCTATCATTCAAGTTTCTTATGTGATTAAATCAATTCTTTAATATTAAAAATTATGTATGTTACATAGGGGGGTATAGGAATTTTAGAAAGGCTAAGGTGGAGAATGGCACAAAAAAGGTTGGGAAACACTGATCTAAAGGCATTGCCATCATATTTAAATGCACTTCCACTTGTATATTTTTTTATGAAAAAGTTATAAACTTTATGCGAGTTCATATGTGACCCTTTATATTTGAGTTTAAAATATACTTGTTCTGGGGAATCGTAAAAATATTAATAACCTGGTAATGAACATGTGGGCAGTTGGCAGGTTTATTCACGGGTGAAAAAAATTAAAATGGCGATTAGCGTTTATACGGAGAAAGATGGTCCAATGACTTTTGTGGCCTTTTAATATGCATAGAAGATCGTAGGCACGTTTTCAAAATTTCTAATTAACCAATAATGTTTGATTGTTTCTTAACAAAGTTTTTTTATTTCTTTAGGAATACAATTCTTTGTATTCGTCAAAAACCGACATAAATATGGAGTATATATATGAACAGAATAAAATTCAGAAATCTCCATGCCATACACTTACATTTACCGCCTAATTTACAAACTATCTAAACGTGTAAGGTGTAAATTACACACCGTAAAATTTTACAAAACAGAATTGGGCAATATATTTCATACACATTCTTTTCATACTTTTCTATCGATTTCATGAATGTTTTCTAGAAAAATATTAACGACTACCTATTTAATTTTTTACTGAATTGAGGAAATATAAACCCATTACTTTGCATTTTACTAATAACAGTAAAGATTAAAAAATAACGCCATTTTCCAATTCCACTTTTTGTCTGAAACGTCGTTGACGTTTCTATATTTCAAGATTCAAAGGTAGTTAATTGTTTAAAAATGCTTTGTAAATTCGGAGGTTAATCCTGTCGAAGAAATAAAAGTTGTGGGCACTATCACAGTTAACCTTCAATAGTACACAAATAAATAATACACTATTAGTACGCAAATAGTACACATATATCACAAATAGTACACAAATAGTACACAAATAAATAATACACTATTAGTACGCAAAAAGTACACATATATCACAAATAGTACACAAATAGTACACAAATAGTACACAAATGGTATACAAATAGTACACAAATAGTACACAAATAGTACACAAATAGTACACAAATAGTACACAAATAGTACACAAATAGTACACAAATAGTACACAAATAGTACACAAATAGTACACAAATAGTACACAAATAGTACACAAATAGTACACAAATAGTACACAAATAGTACACAAATAGTACACAAATAGTACACAAATAGTACACAAATAGTACACAAATAGTACACAAATAGTACACAAATAGTACACAAATAGTACACAAATAGTACACAAATAGTACACAAATAGTACACAAATAGTACACAAATAGTACACAAATAGTACACAAATAGTACACAAATAGTACACAAATAGTACACAAATAGTACACAAATAGTACACAAATAGTACACAAATAGTACACAAATAGTACACAAATAGTACACAAATAGTACACAAATAGTACACAAATAGTACACAAATAGTACACAAATAGTACACAAATAGTACACAAATAGTACACAAATAGTACACAAATAGTACACAAATAGTACACAAATAGTACACAAATAGTACACAAATAGTACACAAATAGTACACAAATAGTACACAAATAGTACACAAATAGTACACAAATAGTACACAAATAGTACACAAATAGTACACAAATAGTACACAAATAGTACACAAATAGTACACAAATAGTACACAAATAGTACACAAATAGTACACAAATAGTACACAAATAGTACACAAATAGTACACAAATAGTACACAAATAGTACACAAATAGTACACAAATAGTACACAAATAGTATACAAATAGTACACAAATAGTACACGAGTATTACACAAATAGTACACAAATAGTACACAAATAGTACACAAATAGTACACAAATAGTACACAAATTGTACACAAATAGTACATAAATAGTACACGAATACTACACAAATATTGCACAAATACTACATAAATTGTATACAAATAGTACACAAATAGTACACAAATAGTACACAAATAGTACACAAATAGTACACAAATAGTACACAAACAGTACACAAATAATACAAAAATGGTACCCAAATAATACACAAATAGTATACAAATAGTACCCAAACAGTAAACAGTACACAAATAGTACACAAATGGTAAACAAATAGTAAACAAATAGTATACAAATAGAACACAAATAGAACACAAATAGAACACAAATAGAGCACAAATAGAACACAAATAGAACACAAATAGAACACAAATAGAACACAAATAGAACACAAATAGAACACAAATAGAACACAAATAGAACACAAATAGAACACAAATAGAACACAAATAGAACACAAATAGAACACAAATAGAACACAAATAAAACACAAATAGAACACAAATAGAACACAAATAGAACACAAATAAAACACAAATAGAACACAAATAGAACACAAATAGAACACAAATAGAACACAAATAGAACACAAATAGAACACAAATAGAACACAAATAGAACACAAATAGAACACAAATAGAACACAAATAGAACACAAATAGAACACAAATAGAACACAAATAGAACACAAATAGAACACAAATAGAACACAAATAGAACACAAATAGAACACAAATAGAACACAAATAGAACACAAATAGAACACAAATAGAACACAAATAGAACACAAATAGAACACAAATAGAACACAAATAGAACACCAATAGAACACAAATAGAACACAAATAGAACACAAATAGAACACAAATAGAACACAAATAGAACACAAATAGAACACAAATAGAACACAAATAGAACACAAATAGAACACAAATAGAACACAAATAGAACACAAATAGAACACAAATAGAACACAAATAGAACACAAATAGAACACAAATAGAACACAAATAGAACACAAATAGAACACAAATAGAACACAAATAGAACACAAATAGAACACAAATAGAACACAAATAGAACACAAATAGAACACAAATAGAACACAAATAGAACACAAATAGAACACAAATAGAACACAAATAGAACACAAATAGAACACAAATAGAACACAAATAGAACACAAATAGAACACAAATAGAACACAAATAGAACACAAATAGAACACAAATAGAACACAAATAGAACACAAATAGAACACAAATAGAACACAAATAGAACACAAATAGAACACAAATAGAACACAAATAGAACACAAACAGAACACAAATAGAACACAAATAGAACACAAATAGAACACAAATAGAACACAAATAGAACACAAATAGAACACAAATAGAACACAAATAGAACACAAATAGATCACAAATAGAACACAAATAGAACACAAATAGAACACAAATAGAACACAAATAGAACACAAATAGAACACAAATAGAACACAAATAGAACACAAATAGAACACAAATAGAACACAAATAGAACACAAATAGAACACAAATAGAACACAAATAGAACACAAATAGAACACAAATAGAACACAAATAGAACACAAATAGAACACAAATAGAACACAAATAGAACACAAATAGAACACAAATAGAACACAAATAGAACACAAATAGAACACAAATAGAACACAAATAGAACACAAATAGAACACAAATAGAACACAAATAGAACACAAATAGAACACAAATAGAACACAAATAGAACACAAATAGAACACAAATAGAACACAAATAGAACACAAATAGAACACAAATAGAACACAAATAGAACACAAATAGAACACAAATAGAACACAAATAGAACACAAATAGAACACAAATAGAACACAAATAGAACACAAATAGAACACAAATAGAACACAAATAGAACACAAATAGAACACAAATAGAACACAAATAGAACACAAATAGAACACAAATAGAACACAAATAGAACACAAATAGAACACAAATAGAACACAAATAGAACACAAATAGAACACAAATAGAACACAAATAGAACACAAATAGAACACAAATAGAACACAAATAGAACACAAATAGAACACAAATAGAACACAAATAGAACACAAATAGAACACAAATAGAACACAAATAGAACACAAATAGAACACAAATAGAACACAAATAGAACACAAATAGAACACAAATAGAACACAAATAGAACACAAATAGAACACAAATAGAACACAAATAGAACACAAATAGAACACAAATAGAACACAAATAGACCACAAATAGTACACGATTGGTAAAAAATAGTACAAAATAGTACAGAAATAGTACCTAAATGATATACAAATGGTACACAAATAGTACGCAAAGAGTACACAACTAGTTCACGTACACAAATAGTAAGAGTGAATTTTGTAATTATTTCTTTATTTTTTGCAATTTAAAATTGAATTCGGAATTTATTCAAGTTTAATGGCAAACTCGCTACCGCAGCGCCTTTCCTGATACGCCCATGATATTCAAGGATTTGCGATTATTTGTTTTAAATCATATCTAATAA
Organism: Psylliodes chrysocephalus; assembly: GCA_927349885.1. Taxonomy (NCBI): domain Eukaryota; kingdom Metazoa; phylum Arthropoda; class Insecta; order Coleoptera; family Chrysomelidae; genus Psylliodes; species Psylliodes chrysocephalus. The sequence continues at coordinate 68,033,772 of OV651813.1, forward strand.
AAATAGTGATCTTGGAATCCTATTAAGCCAAGTTGAGTCAAGTTATCTGAAGGTAGTCTTAACGACTGTGAGAAGAATTCGGAGTTTTTATAGGACAGGAATCAATCATAGCATTTATTTAAGTATGGTATAGTGACAGATGACAAACTACTAGCGGAATTCTTGAATTTATCAATAAATAATTTTTCATTGGACACTGAATTGAATCGTATCGAATCTGACTGATATATCATTCAGATATGATTTATTGAAGAGATGATTTCTTTTTGTGTTAATTGATGGGTTTTAATTTGTAGGAGTATGTAGAATCTCAAATTATTTAATATTTTTCGGTATTATATAGTGCAGTGTTACTCAAAGTGTGCTCTGCGGAGCCCTGGGGCTTTGCAAAGTCTTTGTGGGGGCTCCGCGAAGAAAATAATAGTCATAATAAAAAAAAAGAAGCAGTACTATCGCCACAAAAGGGAGGGACCTGGCTTGACGACCTTTTTTTTTTAGAAGTCACTAGAGGAAGGAGTATATATGATTTTGCTAAAGGCCCTTTTTGTTTTTTTTTTTAGAAATGTGTTTAGGGTTCCGTAAAAATTTGGTTCCGTCGCCATAAAAAAGTTTGAGAAACACTGATATGGTGTGTCCAAGAACGGACTTAATTATACTTCTATATTTATTTTAATTTAAAAAAGTAATTCATCATAATTTCTTTTATTTGAGAAATAAATATGATTCACGTTGGGAAACTTTGATTTTTGTTGTACCCGGGTGCACAACAATTGTGAATTTGCAATATTAATTTTTTTTTAATTAAAATGTTGTTTTGGAGTCCATCCGTGGTCACACTGTATTGTAAATACGTAGCGAAAATATCGATCCGTTGGCAAAACTATCAGAAATTGGAAATTTGTTGCATCACTTTTTTCTTTTTTCATAAATGAGCCTGGTTTGTGTATTTTTCTCCTTTACTTTGCCTTGTTTTGCACCATTTTTTATTTCGGTTCCCTTTAAATCCCCCATAACCCTTCTAAGAGAATGCCTTAGTTTTTTTTGATCTGCAAAATATCAATGATTGCTTAGGATCGCGATGGGCTTAAATAGCAAAATTTGACTATTTTGACAAATAAAGAAATAATCGGGTATAAATTTGATAAAATATGCTATTTTTATCGACACTTATATCCAAAAAACAAAATCTGTCACAATTATTCACATTTATTTACAGTCAGTAGTCGAACGAGAGGCGATAAGAATACGGTCTCTTCAGTTCTTCAATATCAGAGACGAGAACACCAACAGAAGCAAAATCAGAAGAAACTGAAAACGATAAAACAGAAAAGCGACCAGTGGCACACTCAACGGAGCGCCCACGGTTTGATTATTTAAAAATGTTTGTTAAATATTTTGTTTTAACTAATTTTATCATTTTTAAAAAAATAAATTTTTTAAATCATAAGAAAGTCAAAATATTATATAATTTTGTTTATAATTTGCATCTGAAGAAGAAAAAGAAGGAAACAAAAAAGGAACTTGCAGGCAAATATGCGAGTGTACAGGGTGCCTCACAATATTTTTGATACGGCAAGGTAGTTTAATAACACATATTGTGGATAACAATGGGACGGACTATACCATATTACGGAACTTGCTTAATCTGACGTCATCAGTGTTAGTTTAACGTCATGGTATTGTAGAATTTTAAATACAATAGAGGGTCAGGTGATACCTCAAACTAAAGATGTTTTCTTCTAAATTCAACAATGTTCCTACTTATGGCCCAAGCCTTAAATATTTGGTATTTTTCCTTAGGTAATAGGTAATACCTATCGTTAATAATTTTCTGAAAATTTTATTACTTAACAGTACGTTTTCATTTGACCAAAAATATTAAATTATTCTTTTTTGGAATAAGCAGGTACAAAAAGTTGGATCTACTTGATGAGACAGTCGCCTAAAAAATGATCTTTTTAACCTGATTCGTCCTTGATACACAAATAACTAATAATTTTAAATTTGAATACCCAGTATGTATCTCGAAAATAACATTTTTCTACGACTATTATCCAAAGTAAGCTTTTGCGTAAAGTAGTAGGTAGTTTTAATTCCAGTTGTTCCAATTCTATTAGGTCCTTATCAGTGACTTGGCGAAAGGTACATCAATTTTCTTTCTGTCTTTGTTACATATTTTCCGTCGACTATTTCTTCCACTTCTCCAACATAATACTTTTAAGTCTTCTTCGTGCAATACTTTACCAGCAAAAAGTCACCGATTTCGATATTTGGCGTCCCAGATTCATTTCATTTAAACAGTCAGATTTATCATCAGCGTAGATTACTTCATCCCTGGAATCATCTGAATCATTTGCTTGTTGCTTTACATTATCAAACAGATTCTGTTTCACTTGTTTCTTCTTTTGCTTGGCTATCTTTTCTTCTTCTAGTCTATTTTTTTCTGGCATCTTTCTTTTAACTTTAATTTCTTTTTCTCTGCTTTGGGGTAGGGCCGTATTCTGTCTGACGAAATAACTTCAGGCTGTAATGAAGTTTATGGAGTACTAGTGACCAGCGCAGATGTTGATGGTGCATTTGATGAAGTGCTAGTGACCAGCGCAGAAGTTGATGGTGAGTCTGTTTCATTTGGAGGCCTTGAATCTGTTACAGATGCAGCAGCGAAGTAATCTACCTTAAAAATGCCTTTATCAAAAGGCACAATACCGCTTTTTCTAAACCCAGAACATATTATATTGGATAGTGTAAAAGCTTTCTGATATGATTTTTCTGTCAGTTCGGCCATTTCATAGATAGATACCCTTTTGCCAGGATGATTTACCAACCAATCATTAAAAGCTAGAAGGTAACGAAAATAATTCCATTCTCTCTACAAAATTCAATTGTTTCGAGGCTGGCGTGGGACTCATGGTTATCCAATACAATCAGTATGGGTTCATCTTTCGTACGTTTTGTATGCTTTTGTATGTAATTACATCCAAAAATAATATGGATGTCATCCATCCTGATCCTGACTTGTTGGCTAATACAAGACTTCCTGTGGGCATACCTTTTATAAAAACATCCTTAAATTTTGCTCTTGGGAACATAGACAGCAGGAATTGTATTTCCGACTCCACTTATTATAGCGCAAAATGTAACCAGGTCTCCTCATTCTGTGGATACTGACCCACTTGTTTTGTATCAGTTTTGGCAATAACTTTCGGTGCGCCTAAAACATTGGCAACGCCTATTTTATCCAAATTGTAGGTTAGTTTTAACGTGTCAGATTAAAACAAGAAAACCGACAATTCCGAAGCAGAAGCGGATGATTAAAACGCACCTATTAAAAATATTGCGCCAAGATGTAGGCAACACGTAATAAGGGATTAATATGGCGGCGTTTTTTATCTCCTTTTAAAAGGCAATCAGAAAGCTGCGCAGTGCGACCATTCTCCGTATAGTAAAAAAAAACAGAGTCTGTGGCCCCGTGTCCCAATGTCCCCCCTCTTTCTTATAGGCAACACATTATATAGACAAATTTTCAGTTTTTATACCTATTTCTTATAGAAGGAAACGTTCGTTGCCGCTTTTGACAGACTTTCTGTCTCAAGCCGCAAAGAATCACTTTTCGCTTTTAATATACAAATAGCTATTAACATGATTTTGTACATACCTACTTTATTTTTCATCTATTTTAGATGCTATCACTAAAATATTGACAAATATGTTTGAAAATATTGGAAGAGAAATAATAAAATACATTGTATATTATCTTTGTATTTATCATCCATATAGCCTTATCTTTATCAAAGATTACCGTAAGGTTATAAGCACAAAATAGTAATCTCTACGATATCCCTGTATAGTGGTTTTCCGAACGCCAATGCACGATGAAAGGAAGAAAGAGATCGAAGCCAGGTGGACTGTAAGCTAAGGTTGGTAGCTCTTGATTTATTTCCTAATTAGTCCCGACAGGTATATAGAACGGGTATGGCAGCGAGGCCTCACTAGAATGTAATATTACACTTGAATTGATCAAATTGGTCGTATCCATCCCGGTTATCTCTATAAGATGGCTGCAATAATTGACTAGTATTTTTTCGAGAGATACTTATCGGCCACGTATTTGTAAGGATTGAAACCAAATTCGTCCTTAACGACGAATTATGGCCTACTGCGATAGACAATCTCTAATTGCGTACACTCTAGCCGATCAATAATAAATAATCGATACGATTGCGATTACGGCGGAATCGATTTAATTGTCGCACCTTTAAATAATTGCTCTGCTTCTCTAAACGGATTGCTCCAATAATTGGCTTTGAAGTTGTAAGCTAAATCCCGCAAGAAGTCTTTCTGGGAGGAGAATAATTCAATTTTCTAGCGCGGTTATAAATTACAGAGAATACCATTGCTCATTGCCTGCATACCTAATAATATTAAATTGCAACATAATAGGTCACAATTGTGAGGTAATGGCTGAGATTATAAAGAATATCAGAGCAATAATATCTAATCTTATGACAATTTTATAAAATCAGAGTGGAACATGCAGGACAAGTTACTCAAGAATTACTTCTAACACATATCTAAAGGTACAAAACAAGGATGTATCCCTATCATCAACTTTATTTGTGTTACCTAATTATTTGCTGTTCGCTTTCTTTTTATATAAACATCACGCTTGGCCATAAAACTTTGACAGATTTCACTGTGTATAATATTTATAGTTTTTTTAGGTTACATCAATCTGACATCTTATTTGTTAATATAATGTTATGATATCAACCTATCTGATACAAAAAATCTCGGAATTCTATAAATTTACTTGTAACATAACCTAACGCCATTATATTGGTGTCAAATAACATCTCTCATTAAATTTAAATTCCTTAAATTAGAATTTATTAAGGATAATACTAGGAATCCTTAAAATTTTATCAATAAAATATTTAGTTTCCACGAAATCGTCTTTATTTGTCCGAAAAAAGTCGTTCAAGTATGGAAACTCAAAATTTAATAGATTAAATTTAAAAGGACGAGATGTACTTATAAATATTTATTTTATAGTATTATAATGTCCTTTATAGTATAAAAAAATAATAAATACGGTAACACCGTAAGAGAGGGAATGGACTGGCGGCAGGCATGCGCGCGGTGACATAAAGTAGATTAGTTTCCTTTCACGAGACTGACGTTTGCTAATTTTTAATATTTTACTGTGATTTCAGTGTCTTAAACTATAAAATAGAATAAGATCTATTTAATCTAGCTAATTTAGAATTGGTAAGGTAATTAAAGATTAAGTTTAATTGTTAAAAATTGAGTATTTATCTGAGTTAGTTTTATGCGTGTTAAATATTAAATATTAAACAAACAAAAACAGGTTAGTTTATTACAGATTTTAATTTTGCAGTGTAAAATTGACAATAATTTTAAAATTTAAGTAATAACTTAGAGGTACATTTTAGTTTAATAAAAAGTTTTTAGATTAGTTGTCAGTTCAAATTGTAAACACAGTTGTATCAAAAAACAAAAACGAAGAAATATTTTAATCAATATAAAACTTATTAGAGAGTTATTGCAAGTTCACTTAAGGTCAGTCACTATTAGCGCCGCTCTTATTTTGACATCTGAGCATGTGCAGATCACTTACATTCTAGAACTGACTTTAATAAAGATTGTGCCTGTCCTTAATTGTGTATATTTAAGGACAGCAGTTAGTGGCGACTTTATAGTTTTAGGGTGCGATCGCCAACAGTTTGGAAGTTGGAAGTTTTTTAATATTAAAAATTTAATATCATCGTCATCTAAACCTTCTAAAATGGTAATTTATAATGCCTCTTCCATGTTATGTACTATTATAAACAACAAAAAAAATTAACTGTAATTTAAAATTTTTAAAATGAGGTTAGAAATATGTATAAGGACAAGGACTCTAATGTCAAAATTTCAGGTTTTCAATTAATAAGTCTTATTTTAGCATGACATTTATTTGCCTCTAATAACGTTGTCACTATATGCCTTTTCATCACAATTTTTTTTTGTGCGCATGCGTCAGTTTTAGTCATCTTTTTCGTACTGTTTTTTGTTAACAAGCATGTTAAAATTATAATCGATAACTACTATTAATTTTAAGTATATTCGTTTAAAAAAATGGGATAAAAAAAGTAAAGTAATAAGTGTCTTAATTGAAAAATCAATTTTTGCAATTGATTAATTATGTTATCAATACGGAAACGAAAAACTAAACGGTATTGTTATGAGTATGTAAAAGTGACACACGGTATAAATTAATATTTTATAAAAAGACTTGCCTTCAATATCGTAAAAAAACTATCAAATTAAGCAAAAATACATATTAAAACATGTTCAAAATGAGCATTATGAGTGAAAAATGTGGTCAAAGTGACAAAGGTTTTCGATCGATTAATGGATGATGTTAAGTACTAAAGATACTTATATTTGTTCACTACATTTTCATGGAGAAAGTGGCTCAACAGAAGAAAATCCTTGTCTAGTATTACACAATATTTTTCAATATTAAATACTACTTCGGTATACACAGTAAAATTACTAAAAAAGTCATGTTGATTCTTAAAATTTTAAATAATTTATCTTATTCATTATACTCGTGATTAACTTTCATGTTAAAGTGTTTTTGCAATTATTAATAGTTAGTTGGCATAATTAATTAAAATAGAGTTATAATTATTATTTGTTTTCATTAATTTTTTACACAGTTAATATTGAAACCTAACCTCTCAATCACACTTTTTTTCTTCTTCCGAACGTCCACGTCACTTCAAGAACCTTTTTAATTGCTCAAAACTATGTGCTTCCATAGAGTTATAAAAATGAAAATCACCATCAACGATTTTTTCTAATGAATGATTTGTATGTAGAGATAATATTGCTTTTCCAGCCATAGACCTTTTCATCAATTTTTTTTTGTGCGCATGCGCCAGTATCAGCCATCTTTTTCGTACTGTTTTTGTAAACAAGCATGTTAAAATGCCCATGTGAAAAAAATTATAATCGATAAATATTAATTTAAGTACCTATATTCATTTAAAAAAGGAAGAAAAAGTGAAGGAATAATACGTAATACGTTTAGTGTCTTAATTGAAAAATACATTTTTGCAATCAATTATAATTATGTTATCTGTGCGGTGTTGTTATGTAAAAGTGACATACGGTATAAATCATTCAAAGGCAATACATATTTTATAAATTTTCCAAAGCCCTGGTTGCAACATCGTGAAAAATTATCAGGCAAAATCCATATTAAAACATGTTTAAAATGTGCATTAGGTGTGAAAAAATGTGGTCGAAGTGACAACGCTTTTCGATGGATTAATGATGTTACTAAAGATACTTATATTTGTTCACTGCATTTTCATGGAGAAAGTGGTCCAACAGAAGAAAATTCTTATCTGGCATAAAACAATATTTTTTTAATATTAAATACCACTTCGGTATACACAGTAATAGGATTAAAAATGTGATGTTGATTATCAAAATATTAAATAATTTATTTTATTAATTATACTCTAGATTAACTTTCATGTTAATTAAAGTGTTTTTGCAAGTACTAATAGTTTGGTTGGCATAATTAATTAGAATAGAGTTATAATTAATATTTGTTTTCATTAATTTTTTACATAGTAAAGAAGTATTGATACACCTAACCTCTCAATCAATCCACTTTGTTCCTCTGTAACAAACATCCAAGACACTTTAACCACCTTTTTAACTGCTCACAACTATGCGCTTCCACAGAGTAATAAAAAAGTTAATCACCTTCAACGATTTTTTCTAATGATTAATTTTTCTGTAGAGATAATATTGCTTTCCCAGCCATTGTCGATCAAAACTGTGCGAAACTTTTGAATTACCGCTATTTCAACATGGTGGCTGCGCTTGCGCTCATCACATGATGAAAAGGTCTATTGTTGATCAAAATAGTACGAAACTTTTGAATTGGCGCTATTTTAACATGGCGGCTGAGCTTGCGCTCATCACAGGCCTATTAGTGGCTGACGTTATAATGATAGGTTAGGTTACAAAATTTCACTATTTTGACATGATATAAAATACTTGATTATTTTAAAAACTTGGAAGATCATGACGTAGGTATATTTATTGGTGATGTTAATTTAAATATAATATCATTGTCACCAAGTATACAAATATAAGAATATTTGAATATCTTAAATACATATGGCTATATTTCCCAAATAAATAAATATACCCGTCCAGCCTCCAAAACATGCATCGATCACTGTTTCTTTAGAGGTAAATGTGAAACACTAGTACCAATAGTATTTAGACAAAAAATAACCGATCACTCACCAATCATAATTATGGCAAAACTGGGATCTAAAATAAATGAATAAGATAAAAATAACTTTCTTTTTAAAAATTATACTGATTTTTGGAGTTTAAATTATGACTTGGAAAATGAGAATTGGTATGACATATTAAATAATAGAAATGCTAATGATATTACTGTCAAATTTATTAATAAAATTAAATATTATATAAGCAAACATACAAAAACTGTAAAATATAAAAATATTATAAAGAAGAGGAAGGAATGGATGACATTAGGTGTATCAAAATCTATTAAAAATAAAAATAAACTATATACTTTACATTTAAAATATCCTCAAAATCCTGAATTAGAACAACAATATAAAAATTACAAAAAACACTTAGCAAAATTGGTAAAAAAGACAAAATCTGACTACTTTAAAAAATTAATAGAAAAAAATAAAAATACTACTAAAAACTTGTGGAATGCAGTTAATATTCTATGCAACAAGAGAACATCTAAAACAATGATTAAAACTATTAAATTAGAAAATGGCGAAATAATTAATGATGTATTGGAAATTACAGAACAATTTAATCAATACTATAGTAGCTTGGGTGAGCAATATGCTAAAAAAATAAAAAAAACCAAAAGATTTCACAGAACGAATACAAATCATTGAAAATACAATGTACTTGCACTCAACAAGCGAATAAGAAGTAGGGAAAATTATAGATAATTTAAAATGTAATAAATCACCGGGTCAAGATCAAATTAGAAGTGAAATTTTAAAACAAATTAAAGTAAATATTGTTACTCCTCTTACACATTTAATTAATGTAGTTCTAGAATCAGGGTCCTTTCCAGATGTTCTTAAAATTGGCGTACTTAAACCACTTTATAAAGGAGGCGAAAAAGACCAAATGATTAATTACAGACCAATATCTCTAATTTCTAATATATCAAAGATTATTGAAAAAATACTTAAAAATAGAATAGTTTCATTTTTAGAAAAATTTAAAGTGCTCTCTATGAGACAGTATGGTTTTAGATGTGGCAAATCAACAGAAGACGCAATAAGTGATCTGACATCTTTGGATGAAAAAAAGCCTACACTTTGTATTTTTATAGATTTAGCTAAGGCATTTAACACAGTTTGTCATAAAACACTTCTACAAAAATTAGAATCATAGGGTCTACGAGGAAAAATCTATGATTTATTAAAATCATATCTAACTAACAGATTTCAGTGTGTTCAATTAGGTAATACTGTAAGTTCCCTAAAATCCATTAACTATGGTGAACCTCAAGGTACTGTACTTGGTCCTTTACTCTTTTCTCTATACATAAATAGCCTTTTAGAACTTGAATTAAAAGGTAAAGTGATCAGTTTTGCTGACGATACTGCTATCGTCTATAGTGATAATTCATGGAGTAAGCTTAAAGAACAAGCAGAAATGGAATTTAAAACAATAACTAAATGGTTTCAATTAAATACATTAACAGTTAATTATAAAAAAACTAAATTTATTACTTTCACGTCTTACAATAATAACCTACCAAACTTCGGAACCTTAAATGTTGACAACATAACCATTCCACAAGTTGAAAATATAAAATATTTAGGCATTATCATTGATTAGCATTTCAAAAGGGATCTACAAATAAAAAATGTTGTAAACAAAATTAGAGGTTTATTATCTAGATTTAAATATTTAAGAGACATTTTAGACAAAAAACACTTGCGCACTCTTTATTTCTCTTTAGTTCAATCTCAACTGAGTTATGGTATACTAGGGTGGGGCAGCATTTATATTATTTATCTAAAAAATCTAAATATAATACAAAAATGGATATTAAAGATAATCCACAACAAATCGAGAAATTATCCAAGCGATATTTTATTTTCAGAACAAAAGGTATTTGACCTTAGATAACTTTATTTTTGGAAAATAGCGATAAATATATATAAGGGGAAGACTAAACTCGATAAAACCAGACATTTGCACCAAACTAGAAATAAATCAAATAAATATTACTTACCCCGAAAAAACAAATTAATAGGTTGTAGATCTTCTTCATATTTGGCTCTTCGAATTTATAATTTCATTCCTATCGAAATACAAAAAGAGAAAAGTCTTTATTCTTTTAAAAAGAATCTTAAAAAATGGATTTTATGTCAATCCAGGTCAAATATTGAGAACATAATAAATCAAAAATAAATTCATCCAAACAACATAAAAGTATATTCAAAAAATTATGTGTATAAACAAAATAATACTTACATACCGAGTCAAATTATTTATTATTTACTCTTATATATATTTTACTTACATACTGGTCTAAAGTAGTGTATCAATTTACACTATTAATTTAAATTTATATACCGATTTAGACATATACATATATTTATAGATTTAGACTTGCATACCGATTTAGACATATATACCGTTTTAGACATATATACCGATTTAGACATGTATACCGATTTAGACATTTATTTATACCGATTTAGGCATTTATTTATACCGATTTAGACATTTATTTATACCGATGTATTTATATTTACGTATTATATCGTGCCACGCACAAGTAGAATTTTTAAAATTCTCCTTCTGTGGCTTTGTCTTTTGTTTGTTAGAAAATTATTATTGACTCTTAGTTGTAAATTTCTGTATTTTTTTGGCTAATAAACACATTATTATTATTATTATTATTATTATTATTATTATTTACTCAATTAAATATTTTAATTAGTATAACGCTTAATAATTGGTTAGGTTACAAAATTTGACTATTTTAACAGATAAAAATATATCCCCTATTAAATGATTAATTTTTGCTTAATTTCGGATATAATTATATGAATATATTTTGAATTTTCTAATTTGGCATTTTTTTAGGTTAAATAAATATACGGAATAAACACTACAAATTATGGACATATTCAGATGGGAATAGCACTTTTAAATATATCCAATATGTTGTTTTAAATGTAAATTGTTTATTTGTAAATAAATAGAATTTACTTGAATATTTAGTTACATTTTAATCATTTTGATTAAAAATTCATCAATTTTTAGTTTAAAAAAATCAGTAATAAAGTTGATAGTTTTTTTTAAACAGAACACCAAAAAAGCAATGTTCACCAATTTATAATATAAAAGGTGCAGAATGCTACTATATATTCCTGAGGCTTAAATATAACGATCTAACCTAATTTACCTCAGTCCAAAAGTGGATGTATTCGGAAATAGATTGTTAAAAGTTCATGTTGGTTTGTTTTTCATAAATTTTATAATAATTGATGTATTTTCAAAAAATTTGACTAGAGGGGGGGGGGGTTGTGGCGTGAAAAATTTAAAGCTGCTCTCATTTTATTGTAAAATTTAAAGGGCGCCATTTTTATAAATCCATATATCTCAAAAACGGCTACTCAAATCTACTGTTACTACTTAAAGTTAAATACAGAGTGGTTTAAAAAAGTTATTTCGTTTTAAATGTGTGTAAGGTACTGCAGGTAGCGCCCCCTTTAAATTTTACAACACAAATGAAAGCAGCTTTTAATTTTTGTACACTACACTGTAGTTTTTTTTAAAGATGGGCTAGAGAAACAACATACGAATAGTATCTTTATTTTATAACTTTGCTTTAATATTTTAATTATTAATAATAAAAAACAGAAAAATACATAAGAGGCCTATACAACATAATAAGTAAAAAAGACAAAGTACATCTTGACATTTGCATTGAAACAAAAACAAAAAAGACCAAACACTCAATATGTTAATCTACATCAGAAGATTCATTGTGTTTTTGCCACCTCATTCTTTATTTGTGCCTATATCAATTCTATAGGATTTAACTCGCAGTGATATGGGGCAGACACTATACAATGTTATTGGTTTCTTTAGTCATTTCATCGACAACATACAAATTTTGTGCACATTTATGTTGCCGAATTAGGCATTAAAGTTGATATTGCTTCATATTTAAATAAATTTAATATTTTTAGTTTGTAACCACTCCTCCATTTTACCTTTTTTTGATGACAAAGGAAATTATTCGACTATAATATGATGCATTTTCTATCACAGCATCATTAGGAAACTTTGTCAAAAAAGTAGGAAACCAATTCTAAAATACTACGGATTTCGTCTCTTCGTGGTAAATGGATTTTCTACAAAACCTTCTGCATGTAAAATATTGAAGCATCTTCCCTTTCTTGTAAGGCTTTTCAGGCCCGTGGATAAACCTTACTTTGTCCTTCATCTAAAAAAAGATTGGCCTGTTTTCTTTTCCATATTGTTTAATGGATTTGAAATCTACAGATATAACCTTCTATCAATAAATTTTGACAATTTCTTTTCAAATATCTAAAAAAATATACATAATGACTAAACAATACATTTGACTGTTCAAAACTACAAATCTACTGAAAGTTGTTATGTTTCAAGAAAACTAATATATTTGTGAAAACTCTAAATGTTTAAATTCTTGCAAAATTTTATTTAATCTAGATAATTTATTTTTGAGAAAGAAATGATGTACTACCTAATCTTCGAGTACCATTTAGAACCTCTCATCAAATTAATGTTTTTAGAAATCTTTGTTATATTGAATATAATCAATTTCAATAATTTAGAATCATTCTTATGAATAAAATAATAGAAAAGTGTGGGAACAAAAGGTACTCCACACATAAACAATCATATTCCTTTCTCTATAAAAACAGATCACGACTTATGAAAAAACAACTAAACAAACTGAAAACAAAACACTGCCACACCGCGACTTACCCAGCTAACTTAGTTTCTTATCTTACCAAAGCAGCTCTGCCATCGATATGGCAATAGATTTTCAGGCGATTATTTTCATGGCCCACTGAGTATCAGAACAGATGCCAAGAAACAAAAGACAATCAGCCTATTAAAGGCGGACACCGTACCATAAATTTATTGTCCCAATTAGCTAAATCGTGAAGATACGTGTTTTGGAAGGAAAATGGCCCCACTGCACCAGCTCCTTGTTAAAGTTTTTGTTATTTTGTCGTTACGTAAGCCAATGCGAGAGAAAAGGAGCTGCAGTTAAATTAGTATATGGGTTAGAGTCTAGAACAAAAGTATTAAGGCAATAGAGAAACTTAATAAAGAGAAAATTCTTTGAGTGGGACATTTTCAAAATTTTGATTTTTTTTATGAATCATGCAGTTCAATATAAAGCTACATTTAAATTTTTTATCTAGTCATTTGTCAAAGTTATTAATGTTTTAAAATTAATTTTTTTTATTAATTTATCACATTTCAGAGATTATAATAATTGTATACAAACAAAAATGTAAAATCTGTGAAAATTTTATTTATTAACCAAATATTAAAAAATAAAAGTACCTGAATAAGATATACAAAAAAAAAAACATTTATTTACAGATAATAAAAAAATATATACAAGCCCCAATTAACTAGCAATTAAACATTTAAAAAGAGCCTCTTTTCAAAATGCAGTTGCGCAAATTAAAATTACCTTTAAAGATTCATTATCAAATTCAACTTGGTATTTCTACCTCATTATTTACATCAAATGTGGGAGAAACAATGCCAAATACTTTATATTCATGTTTAAAATCGCATTATCGCCATATACTTGCTTGGCAGATCTAAAAATAATAAAATATTTATTGAAGTGATGATTTTTTTTAGTTTTTTTCAAGAGTACATTTTTATGGATTCCTACTTTTTTCTATTGTTATTACTCTTCAATGTTCCAAATTATTTCATAAAATATAAACATATATGTGTTTTTATTATTTCAATTTAGCAATATTATCGTAGATTTATTCATGTAAGTACTAGACATGTGTATAATAGTTGTAACAGAAAAAAAAAACAATTTTACTAATATACAAGAAGAGACCAGACACTGTGCAAATTATAGATCAGTAGCTTAAAAATCTACACAGGAATAGTAAAGACTAATCGAAGCCACAATGTAGAATCAAAATTAGAAGAGGAACAGACCGATTGGAAAAATTGGAAAAAAGGGAGAAATAATGTATCTAGCTTTTATTGACTTAAGATCAGCTTTCAACATAGTAGAATAAAAAAAATTAAAGATGCTAGAATATTTAGAAGTGTCGATAGATATAATCATAAAAGCACATTATGAAACTATTCTGCACCTGTTTCTGTAACGTGTGAAGGAAGGGTTACCCTACGGCCCTTATATCTCACTAGGAACATTAGGCTCCTAAGTTTATAGGCACCTCCTAGCTCATGAGCCAGCCTAAAAATATGTTTGACAACTTTTCAGTAAAACAGACTGAATGTTGTTTGGACACTTTTTGAGCTTAATAATTACATATATTACTAGCTGTTGCACGCGGCTTTGCTCGCGACTTTGCTTGCATGTAGTCGTGTTATAAATATAAAAAATGACTTCCTTTTTTATTAATTTTTATTAATTTTTATTAATTTTTATTAATTTTTATTAATTTTTATTAATTTTTATACATTTTTATTCATTTTTATTCATTTTTATTCATTTTTATTCATTTTTATTCATTTTTATTCATTTTTATTCATTTTTATTCATATTTATTCATTTTTATTCATTTTTATTCATTTTTATTCATTTTTATTCATTTTTATTCATTTTTATTCATTTTTTATTCATTTTTATTCATTTTTATTCATTTTTATTCATTTTTATTCATTTTTATTCATTTTTATTCATTTTTATTCATTTTTATTCATTTTTATTCATTTTTATTCATTTTTATTCATTTTTATATTATTTTTATTCATTTTTATTCATTTTTATTCATTTTTATTCATTTTTATTCATTTATATTCATTTTCATTTATTTTTATTTATTTTTATTTATTTTTATTAATTTTTATTAATTTTTAATAATTTTTATTAACTTTTAATAATTTTTATTAATTCTTATTAATTTTCATTAATTTTTATTAATTTTTATTAATTTTTATTAATTTTTATTAATTTTTATTAATTTTTATTAATTTTTATTAATTTTTATTAATTTTTATTAATTTTTATTAATTTTTATTAATTTTTATTAATTTTTATTAATTTTTATTAATTTTTATTAATTTTTATTAATTTTTATTAATTTTTATTAATTTTTATTAATTTTTAATAATTTTTATTAATTTTTATTAATTTTTATTAATTTTTTAATTAATTTTTATTAATTTTTATTAATTTTTATTAATTTTTATTAATTTTTATATTAATTTTTATTAATTTTTATTAATTTTTATTAATTTTTATTAATTTTTATTAATTTTTATTAATTTTTATTAATTTTTATTAATTTTTATTAATTTTTATTAATTTTTATTAATTTTTATTAATTTTTATTAATTTTTATTAATTCTTATTAATTTTTATTAATTTTTATTAATTTTTATTAATTTATTATTAATTTTTATTAATTTTTATTAATTTTTATTAATTTTTATTAATTTTTATTAATTTTTATTAATTTTTATTAATTTTTATTAATTTTTTATTAATTTTTATTAATTTTTATTAATTTTTATTAATTTTTATTAATTTTTATTAATTTTTATTAATTTTTATTAATTTTTATTAATTTTTATTAATTTTTATTCATTTTTATTAATTTTTATTAATTTTTATTAATTTTTATTAATTTTTATTAATTTTTATTAATTTTTATTAATTTTTATTAATTTTTATTAATTTTTATTAATTTTTATTAATTTTTATTAATTTTTATTAATTTTTATTAATTTTTATTAATTTTTATTAATTTTTATTAATTTTTATTAATTTTTATTAATTTTTAATTATTTTTATTAATTTTTATTAATTTTTATTAATTTTTATTAATTTTTATTAATTTTTATTAATTTTTATTAATTTTTATTAATTTTTATTAATTTTTATTAATTTTTATTAATTTTTATTAATTTTTATTAATTTTTAATAATTTTTATTAATTTTTATTAATTTTTATTAATTTTATTAATTTTTATTAATTTTTATTAATTTTTATTAATTTTTATTAATTTTTATTAATTTTTATTAATTTTTATTAATTTTTATTAATTTTTATTAATTTTTATTAATTTTTATTAATTTTTATTAATTTTTATTAATTTTTATTAATTTTTATTAATTTTTATTTAATTTTTTATTAATTTTTATTAATTTTTATTAATTTTTATTAATTTTTATTAATTTTTATTAATTTTTATTAATTTTTATTATTTTTTATTAATTTTTATTAATTTTTATTAATTTTTATTAATTTTTATTAATTTTTATTAATTTTTTATTAATTTTTATTAATTTTTATTAATTTTTATTAATTTTTTATTAATTTTTATTAATTTTTATTAATTTTTATTAATTTTTATTAATTTTTATTAATTTTTATTAATTTTTTATTAATTTTTATTTATTATTTTATTAATTTTTATTAATTTTTATTAATTTTTATTAATTTTTATTAATTTTTATTAATTTTTATTAATTTTTATTAATTTTTATTAATTTTTATTAATTTTATTAATTTTTATTAATTTTTATTAATTTTTATTAATTTTTTATTAATTTTTATTAATTTTTTATTAATTTTTTATTAATTTTTATTAATTTTTATTAATTTTTATTAATTTTTGTTAATTTTTATTAATTTTTATTAATTTTTATTATTTTTTATTAATTTTTATTATTTTTATTTAATTTTTATTAATTTTTATTAATTTTTATTAATTTTTATTAATTTTTATTAATTTTTATTTAATTTTTATTAATTTTTATTAATTTTTATTAATTTTTATTAATTTTTATTAATTTTTATTAATTTTTATTAATTTTTATTAATTTTTATTAATTTTTATTAATTTTTATTAATTTTTTATTAATTATTTTTATTAATTTTATTAATTTTTATTAATTTTTATTAATTTTTATAATTTTTATTAATTTTTATTAATTTTTATTAATTTTTATTAATTTTTATTAATTTTTATTAATTTTTATTAATTTTTATTATTTTTAGTAATTTTTATTAATTTTTATTAATTTTTATTAATTTTTATTAATTTTTATTAATTTTTATTTATTTTTATTAATTTTTATTAATTTTTATTAATTTTTATTAATTTTTATTAATTTATTTATTAATTTTTATTAATTTTTATTAATTTTTATTAATTTTTATTAATTTTTATTAATTTATTTATTAATTTTTTATTAATTTTTATTAATTTATATTAATTTTTATTAATTTTTATTAATTTTTATTAATTTTTATTAATTTTATATTAATTTTTATTAATTTTTATTAATTTTTATTAATTTTTTATTAATTTTTATTAATTTTTTATTAATTTTTATTAATTTTTATTAATTTTTATTAATTTTTATTAATTTTTTATTAATTTTTATTAATTTTTATTAATTTTTATTAATTTTTATTAATTTTTATTAATTTTTTATTAATTTTTATTAATTTTTATTAATTTTTATTTAATTTTTATTAATTTTTTATTAATTTTTATTAATTTTTATTACATTTTTATTAATTTTTATTAATTTTTATTAATTTTTATTAATTTTTATTAATTTTTATTAATTTTTATTAATTTTTATTAATTTTTATTAATTTTTATTAATTTTTATTAATTTTTATTAATTTTTATTAATTTTTATTAATTTTTATTATATTTTTATTAATTTTTATTAATTTTTATTAATTTTTATTAATTTTTATTAATTTTAATTAATTTTTTATTAATTTTTATTAATTTTTATTAATTTTTATTAATTTTTATTAATTTTTATTAATTTTTATTAATTTTTTATTAATTTTTATTAAATTTTTTATTAATTTTTATTAATTATTATTAATTTTTATTAATTTTTATTAATTTTTATTAATTTTTATTAATTTTTATTAATTTTTATTAATTTTTATTAATTTTTTATTAATTTTTTTATTAATTTTTTATTAATTTTTATATTATTTTTTATTAATTTTTATTAATTTTTATTAATTTTTATTAATTTTTATTAATTTTTATTAATTTTTATTAATTTTTATTAATTTTTATAATAATTTTTATTAATTTTTATTAATTTTTATTAATTTTTATTAATTTTTATTAATTTTTATTAATTTTTATTAATTTTTATTAATTTTTATTAATTTTTATTAATTTTTATTAATTTTTTATTAATTTTTTATTAATTTTTATTAATTTTTATTAATTTTTATTAATTTTTATTAATTTTTATTAATTTTTATTATTTTTATTAATTTTTATTAATTTTTATTAATTTTTATTAATTTTTATTAATTTTTATTAATTTTTATATTAATTTTTTATTAATTTTTATTAATTTTTATTAATTTTTATTAATTTTATATTTTTATTAATTTTTATTAATTTTTTATTAATTTATTATTAATTTTTCATTAATTTTTATTAATTTTTATTACATTTTTATTAATTTTTATTTATTTTTTATTAATTTATTATTTAATTATTTTTATTAATTTTTATCTATATTATTAATAATTTTTATTAATTTTTATTAATTTTTATTAATTTTTATTAATTTTTATTAATTTTTATTAATTTTTATTAATTTTTATTAATTTTTATTAATTTTTATTAATTTTTATTTATTTTTATTAATTTTTATTAATAATTTTTATTTAATTTTTATTAATTTTTATTAATTTTTATTAATTTTTTATTACTATTAATAAACAAATTTTCATCCCACATTTCCACCCTTTAAAATGTCAAAATGCAAAAACCCTGAGACACTATATTATTTATTTATGATGAGAACCTACAATTCCAATTTTCAAGTTCCTACATTTAAAAAAAAATGATATTTCCAAATAAACTTTCACCCCCCGTTTCCTTCCTTTAAAATGTGAAAATCCAAAACACGTCATTATTAATTTGTACTCATTAGCTGCAATTCCAATTTTCATGTTTCTAACTTCAAAGAGGACAAAAAAATATATACTCCCATACAAACTTTCACCCCCCCGTTTGCCCCCCTTAAGATGTAAAAATATAAAAACCCTAAAACACATTATTATTAATTTGTACTAAGTAGCTGCAATTCCAATTTCAATATTTCTAACTTCAAAGAGAACAAAAAAATCGATACTCTCATACAAACTTTCTCCCCCCGTTTGCCCCACTTAAAATTTAAAAATCCAAAAACCTTAAAACACGTCAATATTTATTTATGCTCAGTAACTGTAATTCTAATGTTCATGTTTCTAACTTCAAGAAAAACAAAAAAATCGATACTCTCATATAAACTTTCACCCCCCGTTTGCCCCCCCTTAAAATGTGAAAATTCAAAAACCCTGAGACACGTCAATATTTATTTATGCTCAGTAGTTGTAATTTCAAAATTTCATGTTCCTTACTTCAAAGAACAAAGACTTTCATAAAAATTTCCCTTCCCCCATTTCTTCCCCCCATTTCCTCCCATTTATTCTCCTTAAAGTTGAAATTTACAAAAATCCTCTCTTGAGTAATGCTTACGTTATAAAATAAACCTATGTTCTAAATTTCAGCTTTCTAGACTCAGTAGTTTTTGCAGTACGTGATAGGTCAGTCAGTCAGTCAGTCAAGACAAAAAAAATTTATATCTATAGAATATTAAATAATCTCTATTGACCGTTGGATTTGGAATTTTTAGTTGTAAAACCACAGTGAAGACCTTCCCAAGAGCCCACTAGACGGCCCAGCCGTATTTACTATGCCTGATAATGGTCACTGACCGAAATTAGTTGCTTTCCCTCCTGCTATCAAAAATAATTAAAAAAAAAAATGCGGTCCTTTCCTTTCCGGAGATACCACATTTGAGATATTGATAATCTTTTTATTCCTAAAAAGAATTTTGTTATAATGTAAACATTTTTACCGGATACAAATTATATAGTCAACAAACTTTTACACTTACTTGCACTTACCAATAGATAATATTAGGTATTAATAATTTCTAAAATAAACTGAAAACTTTATTAAAATTAATTGAACATTTTAAAAAGTACGTGTTGATAAAATGCAAACAAATCCATGACTTACAAAAAATATTCTAAACTAAACCAAGAAACGAGCTATCTGAAAGAATGTCGAATGGAGAAAATAACATCACTATAAGTATGTAAACGGAATTCCCAAAATTGTGCAATCAAAAAACTAGTAATTATTCCAACTTGTCAACACTATCAACAAACTATAAATTCGAATAATCATCTTAGTAATTTATACATAATTTGCTACTTGGCTCCTATGATGTTATAATCCTTGTTGGAACATGGTTAAATACTAACTTCTCTGATGCAGAAATTGGACTTGATAATTTCGTGATCTATCGTGCAGATAGGAATCAATTAACCAGGTTAAAATCGAGAGGGGTGGTACACTTATTGCCGTAAAAAATACATTGCAATCAATACGTTTGAATACTGATGACACTGTGGAACATATCTTTGTGTATATAGGAAAGCCTAAATCTTATTATTCTATTATTCTTGGTGCTACTTACATACCCCCAGGAAAAGATAGTGAAACTTATTTTATTCATGCTCGAAGTGTAGAGGACTTAATAGTGCGGAAGCCTAATGTAAATATGTATCTCTTTGGTGATTATAACCTTCCACTTGCTAAGAGGGAAATTGTTAATATTCTTTTAAATGTAAAGTACCCTCCTGACTACCACGGAGTTACTTTCTGTGAAATGATCTCTTTCCTTAACTTATATCAAACTAACTCTATTCCTAATAATCATAATGTATTTCAAGACTTCATTTTTACTCAGTATCCTAATTCTGGTGGAAGCTGATGATTTACCATTACCTAATAACTACCACCATGTTGCTCTTGGGGCTACTCTTTCACTATCTGTTAATTGTAAAATCTTCAATACTCGGAACAGCACTATGATTTTAAAAATGCTTATAGAGGTTTGAATAACTATTTAGCACCAATTAATTGGGAACAAATTCTCGATGAAACCAATAATAACTCAACTATAGCTAATTTTTTTCAAATAATCAATAATGCATTAGCCTTATTTGTCCCAAAAAACGAAGAAAGCAATCTACTTTCCCCGGTTGGTTCAGTCCTGAATTTAAACAACTTATTTGGCAAAACAAGAGGGCTCATGCAAAATACAAAAGTACTTCCAATTATGACGACTATTTAAAACTTTATCCAATGAGTGCTATGCTAGTTATTTAAACAATGTTAATAGGTCAATTTCAAATGATCCTCGTCAGTTCTGGTCTTACTTGAATTCAATAAATAAAAGTTAATAACCTCCTGATCAGATGACACTCGACGACAATGTAGGTAACGATGGTAAATCTATTTCTACGCTATTTGCCAAATATTTTTCTAAAAATTATATTAATAATCATAAATTAAACTCTAATAACTGTCACTTAAGTTTTACCTTTTCAATTGATATTGGACCTATATATTTTACCATTGAGGATATATTCAATTGTATTAGTTTTTTACGTGATAAACTAAGCAGTGATCCTGATGGAATTCCATCCTATTTCCTAAAACGTTGCATTTACTCTTTATGTAAACCATTACACCACATTGTTTAATTTATCACTAAAATGTCAACAATTTCCTAACTCGTAGAAGGAAAGTTATGTTATATATGTATTCAAAAGTGGACCCAAAGCAGGAAAATAAGAACTACAGACCAATTTCGATTCAGTCCTCTATTCCAAATTATTGAAGAAACTTGTAAATAATTGTTTATCTTGTCACTGCAAAAACTTACTTATTTATTAGCAACACGGTTTTACAAAAGGAAAATCTACTACAACTAATCTTGTTATTTATTACAATTACATAAATAAATTCAATCAAGTCAATTACGAATTATTATTACTCAAACTGCGAGCCTACGGATCCCACCTTTTCTTTTAGAGTGGCTTAAAAGTTATCTCATTGGTAAACTGCAGCGTGTCAAGATAAATAATTATTTGTCTGCTCAAATAGAAGTTTCTTCTGGTGTACCACAAGGGGTACACTTAGCTCCTTTACTTTTTAATTTATTCATTAATTATGTTGGATCTGTTTTTGAATACAGTAATTATCTGCTGTTTGCTGATGATTTAAAGATTAACTTAAAGGTTAACTATTGTAATAAACTTGAAAAAGTTTTCCATGCCTTATGAGAATGGTCTTTCACTAAACAGTAGTAAGTGTTACTGCATTACTTTTACAAAAAAAAAAAATCGTATTCCAATAACACATAACTACTGTTTGGATAACAAAGCGCTAATTAAACGTGTTACCGAAATTAAAAACCTGGGAATCTTATTTTGTTCAGATCTTTCCTTTAATAATCATATTAATCAACTTGTCAATAGAGCAATAAAAATGTTAGGTATGCTGATAAGAAACTCTAGCTAGCTATCTTTAGATGCCTGTAGAATGGTTTATGTTGCATATGTTAGGTCGATTTTGTAGCACACCTCTACAATATGGTGTTTATTTTACAGCAACTCTATAAAAAGGATTAAAAATGTCCAAAATAAATATTTACGATATTGTGCCATTGTTTCTAGCGACAGGTACATATAATTATTCCACAATTCTGAACTTAATAAATCTCCCAACCCTTGTAAGTCGAAGAATCTTCATGGATATGTCATTCTTCTATAAGTCTATAAGATCATAGCCGGGATTGTTACTTCTGATGAGTTAGTATTCATGATTGCATTTAGAGTTCTCACAAGAAATACAAGGAATAATAGTCTATTTGCAATTCAACTTCACCTCACTAATTATGCTTATCATACGATCCTACCTAGACCACAATTTAAAGAATATGTAGGCACAGTTTAAAGAATATATATATTCTTTAAACTGTGCCTAGACTAATGAGACTGGCTAATCAGTAAAATTTAGAGGTCACTGGGTGTTTAACTAGTCAATTCCAGAATAATACGAAGAGAATATGTTTTTAATATCTTTGGTATATTTCATTTCATGTATTTAATATTAAGATTTT
The DNA here is from genome assembly GCA_927349885.1 of Psylliodes chrysocephalus. NCBI lineage: Eukaryota > Metazoa > Arthropoda > Insecta > Coleoptera > Chrysomelidae > Psylliodes > Psylliodes chrysocephalus. Next base: position 68,057,146 of record OV651813.1, read on the forward strand.
TTGTACATACCTTTTTTAATGTATTTAAGCTATTTTATGTAATTTATGAATATTAATGGATCTTTCCATAATATACCATATATTTATTTATTTATTTATTCCCAATCCAACATATTTGACAGTACTGAAAATTTCAATTGTTTTAAAAGTTACTTCTTAAAAATACTGACTCCTATTTTCTGGCAATCTAATAAAGATGGAGAAACGAGGTGTATTTTTGATAAATGGTTCTGTCATCAAAAACCAAAGAGAATACAAACTTAAAAATTTCTATACAGAAGAATAAACTTTAAACAAAATAAATATTTTTTAATTCCTATTCTCTGTATAAAAATTTATATATAAAATAGACTCACATCCTAATAATATGTTCTATCCGAAACAATTAAAAATTGTAGAGTAGGCACATGGACTATTTTCAGAGCAGCTTGTGAGTCTCGACTCAACCGAAGCAATTCCTTTTATTTTCCAAAAAATAAAATATTTATTCAACTGTTCGTCTTTCCCAATTTAAAACACAAATTAAATTGAGATAAGATTACCTGCGTATAAAATTTTGGTCTCTTCAAGAAAAGGAAATTAAGCCCTTAATTCGGTACGTTTCGGGGCCCATTTGAACACTAATTAAGAGAATCATTCTGTATACAAATTAAATCGAATGATTTCGGTCGTTATTTTCTGGCTTCTTGTTTTTCTTATTCCTAGAAAATAATGTTGTCCATTAAATTAAATACATGTGGAGGTCTTCGAGAATGCATAAATTGGTTTAACGATTTGGGATATCTACGGGTTCTGTCATTTTTATTAAACAGAGTTTAAGAATTTTTTAATTCAAATAGCCAAATGAGTTAATCTGATAATTACTAATTATTAGATTTATACGATAGTTATACAGCCCGCTGCAAGAATGTTCATTATAATTTTACATATTCTTTAACATAATATATGTTTGACTATAAGAAATTTGAAGTTCATATTGTTGAGATATGGACAGATCATAATCTCAAGGTCTGTCAAAATTTATCAGCGTTATAAAGTTTAATAAATGTTCTTGCAACTAACTGATACCTGCTTCAGCTCTTACATGAGTATTAACAATTTAAAATAAAGTATTAGATGACAGTATCGTTGTTTTCATAAAATATGTAATATAAATAAAAATAAAAAAAAATCATAATTAAAGACAAAATGCTCTTATTCTGACCTTACTCCTTCCTTATTCTGCTCTTATTCTAATCTGCACTCATTCTATTCTGCCCTTATTCTATTCTGCCTTTATTTCGTACTTATTCTGTCCTTATTGGAAAGGCAATGCCAAATAACATGCATTGTTTAATTATACGGGATGACAATCATGAATTACAAGCTATTTAACCAATTTGCAATTAATTATTGTACTTTTACTTATTTAGTTATTTAAATAGTTTGTTTAGTTCATTTTCACTAAGATAGGTAGGTACTTATTTAACTCAATTTATTCGTACTAAATACAACACTATTTATATACCTAGCTGGTGTTCTACAATATTCCAGACATATTTCGACTAAGAATCGGCTCCTTAGACCGGTGCATCCATCAGAATCGTTCTAGAATGACCATTTACTTTGATTGGCAGTGATCATGTGCGTATATCATAATTATCATAAGGATTTCGAAGATTGACCTATCTCATCGAATATTCATGGTAACAAGAAAAATGGAGGTCATAAAAGGCCCAAGTAAGGCAAAAAGCAACTCAAGGGATCGGACTGGTCCAAAATGGCTCACATGTCAGTATAAAAACATCGACTTAAAAAGTACACTGTGCTGAAAGGTCCATCAGTAAATTCTCCCAATAGGTAAGTCAGGGTGATATGATGAATCGGGTAAATTAATGAATTATTCCATTTTTTAACTAAATATATAGATATGTCTGTTAATCTGATAGCCAAGAGCCCCGTTTTAAAAACCGTAAATAATTTGTTTAAAACTGTTTTCGATAATCTATAATTTTTATACGATTCATACGTTTGTCAATGTTGCTTTAGGTAGCGCAGTCAGCGAGGTATTTTTTTAATATATTCTGCCTCCTTAGACTGTTTACTACGAAAGTGTATCAAATATAAATGGGATTTCTTTAGTAAAATTTTTTAGTTTTATTTAAATAAATTTTTAAACATACATTATTTTTCTATATACATTCCAACCTAGAAATACAATTTTTCCATCGGATTGGTAGCTTTTTTTATTCAAGCATCGTAGAAACTTCGAACGTACCTATAGCAATTGTAGCAGAAATGCTTCCACTGCTTCGTTATCGTCGAAACGCTAGCCTTCGAAAAAGGTGGAAGTCTCAAGGGAATGGCCTGGACTATGAGGAAGATCTTCCAGTATTTCCCATTAAAATATTTCCAATCTTTCCCTTGTAACATTAGCCACATGGCGTTGGTTGACATGCAAAAGAATGACATTTCTGACTGATTATTCCTTTTTCTTCGAAATAACAATTTTGCGGCATCCAGTAACTCACACTAATATTATACATTAATCGTGTGTTGATCGTGTAGAAAGTCAACGTAAAAAACACCTAGCCGATAAAAAAACACTGTTGCCATTACTTTTCCGGCTAACAATCGCGTCTTTGTTTTCACGGGTATACCTTTTTACTCCCTCCAGAAAATTCTTGGTGCCATGCAAACACAGAAGTGTTCAGCCACGAATGGTAAAGCTACCCTCCATCTCTAACTGAACCTAGTTGTTTTGGTCATTCCCTGCGAAAAGGAAACAAAGCCGATTTTTTGAATTATATGAAATCGCAACTAAAGGACAAGTGGGTCGAGTCAAAGACATTAACATTCAATGATAAACACAGAAAGGGAGAGAATTGACGTTGGGCCAATTAATATAAGGTGAGTGATCTTTCAAGGAGACTCTCTTTCGCCACTACTCTTTTGCATGGCGTTATTCCCACTAACAAGTGAACTAAATGAAACAAATAAAGGATACAAGATAAAAAATGAGAAAAAACAAATAAATCATTTATTCTATGTAGATAACAAAACTATTTGCTAAAAATAACTACAACACCTCATAAAAATAGTAAAAGATTTTAGCGACGATATAGGAATGAAATTTGGAACAGATAAATGTGCAAAAATAACCATAGAGAGAAAGGAAAGGTCAAAACAACAAAAAACGTAATATTAGATAAAGTCAGGGAAATAAAAGAGCTAGAGGGAAATATGCACTACAAATATCTAGGAGTAGAAGAAAAAGATGATATTAAACACGAAAATACGAACTTGGAAACGGGAGCGTACTTAGTCACCTCATATACATGGATTACCTCCAGATATTCTAATCATCCGAGGAAGGATTTAAAAAACAACTAAGATTCATTGAGAACTTCTCCAAGAAATGAAAATGGCACGAATCGAAAGGTCATAAGCTTACCCAAGTATCAGGAGGCGGAATTATTGATGCTATACAGAAGGACGAAACCCACAAGTACCTAGGATTCGCCTAGGCCCGAGGAATTGCAACAGATGATGTGAATCAACAGCTGGTGAAAAAATTCAAAGATCGAACCACAAACATTTTAAAGACAGGGCTGTCTGCACAAAATACAGTTGCAACAATTAATTCATACGCTGTCCCAGTTGTTGCGTAACAGCTTTGGTGTTGTTTCGTGGACCCAAATGGACTTGGATGGACTTAATCGCAGTATAAGAGTCTGCTTCACGAAGCATCACAAACATCATCCCAAAGCGTGCATTGAAAGATTTCACCTGCCTAGAACCATGGGAGGAAGAGGAATAACCGACATATGCCTTTACCACCAGAGTCAGGCGGAGTTGCTCAGAAAATACTTTTACAATAAAAAACCCAAGTCCGAGTTACACAAAGCAGTCATCAACCTGGATGAAAACGTCTCGCCCCTTAAACTTAATGACAAGCGATATCGATGCGGCCCAGAATATTCCACAGGTACACTTTAAATCAGATGGAAGCAAAAAGAGCTGCATGGCAGATACCCAACCTCCTTAGTAATGGGAGTATCGATACCACAGCTACTTTTAAATGGCTAATATCAAGCAACATCTTCCCAGAGACTAAAGGATTCTTATGTGCGATACAAGACCAAGTTATTCCGACAAAATCTTACATGAAATACATTGTCAAGGTCGCAAGAATAACCGACATAAGATGTCGTATGTGTGTCGAAGGATATGAAAATATAGGGCATCCCCTAAGTGGCTGTAGGACGATGACGCCGCGCGGGTATACAACCAGGCATAACAACGTTGCCAAAATAATCCATAGTGAGATTTGTCACAAATTGGGACTCATTGAAAATAAACTGCCATACTACCAGTATACCCCACAGGTTATCTTAGAAAATGCACGCTACAAAGTATATTGGGACAGACAAATCCTAACAGATAGACCAGTTCAGCATAATAGACCAGACATTATGGTATATGACAAAGACTAATAGGCTATTATCCTATTAGACATATCGGTGCCATCACCTTTCAACATTGAAAAGAAACGCCAAGAAAAGGTCGATTAATACTTACTGCTTGCTGAGGACATGAAACAAACTTGGGAAGTCGAGTCCATTAAAATCGTCCCAATAGTGGTGGGAGCAACAGGGGAGATCCCGATAAAATTAGCAAAGAGCCTCGAAGCCGCTGGACTACATAAAAGTATCTCTATGCAGCTCCAGAAGGCAGTAATTCTGTCGACTTGCAACATAATGCGAAAGATATTAAACCATAAAATTATAATAGAATCTCCGTAATGTCTGTGCTTTGTGATAACGTATCACCGGCACAGAAACATTAAAGCCGTACATAGTGCGTGACAAAAAATAATAATATTAATAATAATAATAATTTTACCATTTGACTTACAGGTGAGAAAAAACCCGAAAAACGCCAACCACCATCATCGAAAACGTTAATGCATGGCGATTTTTATAATCTGAATGTCATATCAACAGAAATGATATTTCTGCTATTAATAAATTTACATGACCTTTGTAGGATTCGAAGCCTATGTCTCTTTACCACAAAATTGGATCACCTACGCTCACCTACGATATCGTAGTAGTTATTACTTGTTTTTGCTGAAGTTTGTGTAAGTTAACTATATCCATTGATTTTTTACATCGCATTATGTATAAAGGGTATTATCATAAAATTAAGAACTACATATTTACATTAGTAACGTTAAGACTACGATATATTTGGAAGATTTTTTCCAAATATTTACCTAGCAATTAACATACTAACCGTCACCTTCTATTTATTCAAACCTCATCTCTCCGTCTGCTGAATAAGTGGGCAGATAACTAACATTCGGTATTTTTGACGATGAGCTTTCACGGCACTATTTAACCCTAATAAAATTTCATTGATAAAACTAGGGATAACAATGTTTACACAAAGGAACAATAACGGAAGATGAATAATATGGTTTTGGAGGTGATCAAAATCTCCATCCGTACAAGATTTGCTCTATGCTCATAGCCGGTATCTTTGTAGAGTGGATCCCGGGATTATTAAACTCTCTTGGCTCCATGTGAGAAAGCAGCGATAACAAATCTATGAACTGACGGGCGATATTTGCGTATATTGATGGCATAATTTTTAATTAAATTCGTATATGAATTTATACAACAAATGAAACGATTAATTTATTATTGTATATTTTTATTGCTTTAGCTAAAAAAGGGAGTATAATCAATAAGGAAATAATTAAAACATAGGCGGGAAATAGTATTTACGAGAAAATGTATGAAAAGTTGCTTAGGCCTGATAAGTTGTCATTGAAAAATAAGTTATGTCAAAATAAAAAAATTACCATTAAATAATAACGTGAAATCAAAATTTATTAACAAACAAGAGTAATTGATTTGCGAATTTAAGTTATATTTTTTTATTTCTTATAATAATGATTGCTACTGGTTTCCTATTAATCAGTCACAAAGTTATATTCCAGACATATGCAATAATCAAAGGCAGAAATAAAGTCCTTGCTGAACATTTAAGGGATGTTAAAGAACATCATAAAATGATAATTTATTATTTATTTAAATTATTTCAATTTTCTGATGTCTACTATTTCCAGTATTACTGTTATTATTACAAACATAAAGGTATTTTTCTCTTCTTACTTCACAGCTATCTTACCTTAAAGAGACCGGTGATGTAACATTGCACATAGCGGATGTTGTCTATTTCAACCTTAAGTAACCCACTAATTAGGCATTCCAAACAAAATGGCTGCCCATTTGAAATGACAGGTCACTGACAGGCACATGATAGGTTATAATATGGCAACACTGTAGTCTGGTGGTTTGATAGGGTCAATGATATAGACAGTTATGTAGATTGATCATCCATAGTTTTAAAAATAAATATAAGCTAATGCCTTGAAGTAAAAATGTAGGCAATTATTTTTTTTAAAATATTCTAATGCTGAAAATTGGTTTTTAAACACACTTTTCCTAAACTGATTCATATTAGCCAGGCAATACGGCCGCTCGCAAACGACCCGCTTTAAGCAATCTATACCCACAGGGTTGCCATATCTAAACTGTCAGAACCCACTGGTAACCATTTGGACAGGTCGTTGGAATGCCTTAATAAAAGTCATTGTTTTCAAGACGCCACCCGAATTGCTTCAACATTTCTATTCTACGCTTATCTCCGCGTGACTTGAATCATCATGGACCACCTTTTATTTGAGTTATTTGTTGGTGTTGCAATTTAAAGTGTTTTAGTCATTCAATTTCAAGTTGAAAATTCCATGATACATTGTGAAAAAATGTATATAAGTGCCAATGTTATGAACGGTACATATTTATTAACGTTTTGGCATGAAGCCGCCATGATCCTTTAAGCTGAATACTTCAGATCCGCATGAAGGGATTTCTCTAAATATTAAGCATAAAATATTTCAGAAAACTGATTTCATAATACTTACATAAATTTACTAAAGGACAAAATTTTGAACATTTCATTTAGTCATATGTAAATAAAAAGTAATCAGTTATTCGATTAATCGATTATTCTGTTAATTGATTAATTGGTTAATCGGTTAATCGGTTAATCGGTTAATCGGTTAATCGGTTAATCGGTTAATCGGTTAATCGGTTAATCGGTTAATCGGTTAATCGGTTAATCGGTTAATCGGTTAATCGGTTAATCGGTTAATCGGTTAATCGGTTAATCGGTTAATCGGTTAATCGGTTAATCGGTTAATCGGTTAATCGGTTAATCGGTTAATTGGTTAATCGGTTAATTGGGCAATTTTTCAAACCAGAATTCAATATGGTTTTTAAATCAAGTTTCAGGATTGGTTCGAAAGTTACAAAAACATTTTTTGAATTTGTAATATATTTATTAAAAAACTAAAACGGTAATACCTAAGTTATTCTTTATAAAAAATCGAGCATGGTCTAAAACCTAAAATACAACCATCAGATATCAAATTTTATCAGTCGTATTAAGAATAAAGGTATTTACTCTTTAGCAAAATTCATATTTTTTTGACAAACCTCGTATACCACTAAAAAATTTGATATTTGGTGACTGTATTCTAGGTTTTAGATAATGCAGAACTTTCTATGAAGAATTACTAGTCATAAAAATCCTTTAGTTTTTGTATAAACAGATTTAAATACCCAGAGACTTATAATCTAAAATATTAATATTACTAAACATCAATTTTAATAAACATCATCTTAAGGTAAAATACCCAATCCCCTTGATGATGTATTATATGAACCATACTAAAATTTAATAAACGTCATGGGCCCTTAATAGCACATAAGCTAGCATATTAATATCAATTTAACGTCTTATAAAATAATAAAATATACATATACATCTACGTATCAGTCATAGGCTAAATGTTACCCCAAAAACATACCCCAAAGTAATATTAATAAAATATTGTTTCACTTATCTCTTAGTCCCTGATGTCGACAGGCAAAAGATGCCACATGTGCCACTGTAGTCGTACGATGCCAAATCTCTGTAGTAACAGAAATTCCCAGTTGATACACTAATATTTAACAGTATCTTCAATACTTCAACATCAAACCAGTTCCAAACACCGGATACAAATACTTGGTCTAAATACTGGGCCCAAAAACCCTCAAATATACAATCCCTATCCACAATAGTGTTACTTAATTTGATTCCACCCAGTTATCTCTTAATTCAAAACAATAAAAAGTAAAAGTGAAATCTTGAGCCACACAGAGGATTGAAATTAGTACCTGCCAGAGCAAGGACAATTCAAGCAAATCAACAGAAGTACCCAATTAAAATTTAATTAGCTAAATTTAATACAGCAAAAACTGTACCCCACATCCAACTCTCTAATTTACTATCTAAAATAATTTCTAGTATTAGCAATATTTACAGTACAAATTACACTATAAAAAACAGAATAAAACCTACCTTTTATCCCAGAGGGTGTAACTTCAACCAAAAACGCAGAGAAGTCTGCTAAAACCTTTTAAACCCAGTGTTTCCTTCAATATACGGTCTGAACTACGATTGGCCTTCAATATGAGACTGCTAATACATCTACAAATGGGCTGAACTTCAAATCCAATTCTCCTCAAACACGAGTTAAAAAGCCGGCATTTTACAATCACCAAAATAACGGGCTTAAATCCACGTTAACCAGTTTTAATTTTACCATTGGTGCTTCTTATAATAATGAGATGCTTTTCTAACACTCCCCGGTATGGGATGATTCCATAAAATCACAAAAACTAGAAAAGCATCTCTTGACGAATTTTTAGTTCAAACTACCATTACGGCCTTTTCTCAGAAAAGAAAACGTGTCGCTTCGTTTTTCTCCTAAACGAAGACAAAACCTCGATCGCGCAGAATAGTTGTGAATAAAACCTCTTTTAGCCAATCGTCACTCTTGAACAAATACGATTCACGAATGGGACTTCTGCGCTCACCAATAAGCTTTCACGATTGCGAAAAATAAAACTAACTGTATCATGCTGGTATCCCTGTATTACCCAATAGAAATCCTAAACAACGAAACGTCAAAATATACTCCAGGAACAGTGAACAACTTTACCACCGCGCTAAAAATTCTCTTGTAGTACTTAGCTATGATCTGACAGCTGTCTAGCAGTCACCAGAGATTGGAAACGCAGCGACCCCCAGCAACGATGGCGTCATCTAGCGTCTCAGATGTTAACTACAGGTCTACGTCGTTTGTAGAGAGACCAGAGTTATCAAATATTTTTTCTGAGAGATCGTACAAGTAGAGTAAAAAAAATAGTATTTCGACAAAAAAATTGTACAATAAATACATGCATAGCATAATATAACTTAAATGGAATGAAAAAAATAAAAAAAAATTTTGGCATGATAATTTATTTATATTTACAACGAAAAAAAAAAAACTAAAGAAAATACATGAAACTTTAAATTAACATAAGTAATCAATGACAATCACTTGAAAGTGATTGAAATTTTGAATGCAAGCTTTTCTTATGCCGTGATAGTCGGTGTACAAAATTACCATGGTCAAAATCACGATAAGAAATTACGAACAGCCTATGAAACTTTGCAAGTAGTTTTTGATTTTTATTGTTTTATGTTCTGAAGTTGTTGCAGATATTTAAATAAACTTACTAAAAAAGTGAAGATCGTATTTTTACGTACGATCTCACTGATACAATCGTACATCGCCATCGTACAGAGAGTTAAAAAATCGTATAAATACGATTTAAATCGTACGGTTGGCAACATTGATACAGACAGTAGACGTGGACATCAGTGGACAGTTTGTAAATATAAATGTCAGTTTTATGTATATCGAAGAATCCTGAATTTAAATTTAAAATTTTGAGTTCATGATTGTGTTATCCTCAAGATGAACTAAGCGAAATAGTTGTGGCTGTTTTTGTGTAAAATTTAAGGACAGTAATTATATTTTGTAATATTACAATAAGTCGGAGAACGTATTGCATTAGTAACACATGGTTTGAAAACATTAGAAAGAAGATTTGATGTAGGAAGAAAAATATCTGAATTCCCATTATTGAATTTGCACTCAACCTTTTTAAATAAGATACCAAAATAAAAACAAAAATGCAGTGTTACAAATAACAATAAAAAATTTTAAAAAATTTGTCATGAATATAGATTTACAATAATTAATTGATAAAATACTGTAGGTGTAGTATTCTTTTTAATAAATAATTTAGCGTAATTCATTGTTAAATTTATTTACAAGAACATGAGAGTGCAGTCGTTATTTATGCAACCTTTATTATCAGGTTTTAAAATTTGTTTGATATCGATGAAAGCGCCACATAGTGCTCAGACAGCACAAATCAATCCATTGGATGTCCATCGGAAGTCCATTCATGGACATATCGGCTGTCCAAAGGACGTCCAGCATTTTTCCAAAGGACATCCAATGGACATCCACTGGACTACACAAATGTCCCACTCCTGGACGTCCATTTAGACTCCATGAAAGGTCCATATATGGACTCTTTTTGTATTGCTTTTGGACAATTTATGGACATCTGACGGACATCACCACCTATATTAATATGAAATAAAATAATTGCAACTATAGACTTATTTTTATTGTCATAAATAATAACAAGCATGTATTAGTTTTATACGCACTCCTTTCTGTTGACCTTCTCAGACATTTTCTTAAGGTTATTTCGCTTACTTTTTAAGCAGCACCATTGTCACTCTCAGCAGCAGCTAAAAAAAGACATTACATTTTATACGAATATTGAGTCTTAAATCAATCGTTTAATAAACGCCTGATCAGGCAAAAGTGATAGTTAAAAATGTAAAATTTTTAGATAAAATATTAGCTAATATGAAAATATGCATTGACTAATGTACTTTACCCCTATACTTACATATAAACAAAAAACTGCTCATTGTTTCTTTAAATTACCATTTTACTTTCATGCCATCATATTATGTGAATTCTTTCGTGAGGGTATTAGAAATTATGGAAACGAACCATCTTTTTATATGTTTGTCATGTCCTTGTCCCTGGTTTTGGTAACTGCTGAATCTAAAATTGCAATAAAAATATGTATTTGTAAACATAAAAGAGAAATAACTTATGAAACATCTTTCAATGCATTATTTCTTAAACGTTACAAAACGATTCTATTTTATTTAATAAAAGTAAAACTTACAGCTTCTTTAAAAATATTTGTATCTTCTAAATAGCCTTTTACTTCTGCTAACGTCTCATGCAGTACAAATAGAAACTTTTCTTCTGCTTTGAAAGTTTTCTCACCTCTTAGTTACAATAATAATTGTGTTGACATCATCTCGAATTTGCAGCATATTAGTTAGCTTTTAGTAAAGCCATTTTCTTAAATAGGTAGGTACATCATTTGACAAAATGTCTAAAAGAAAGGGATTGTTTGAATGTAAATCGAAAACATAAAGTTTAAAACATAATTGATAGGTTTTATTAGTTTAAAACAAACGATTTCCTTTTTAATTTTTAGATTTTTAAATGATTTAATTAATAATTATACTTATTTTCTTACCAAATAAACATCCATGTGCTGTTTCCTTCTTAACCTCTTTCTTTTTTTCTTCTTCGAGTCTGGCCTGAGTGGCCTTTTACTTTTCTATCTTGTCAACAAAGGCGAGTGGAGAGGAAAATTATTTGATTTATTTTAATTAAAACCTAGTAGTAAATAATTAAATTATACAAGAAGAATTATAATAATTTATTATAAGTTAGTCATTTTTATATTGTCCATCATGGACATATTTTGGACATCCATTGGACTTCTGAATGGGTATATCCATTGAATAACGGAAAACGGATGTCCAATGAATATCCATATGAAGTTCATGGACATCCAGCACATTATTTGGACAAAATATGGACGTCCAATGGACATCGTGTGCTATCTGGGGAGTCAGATGTTAACTGCAATAAAGCTGGTCGTTGTTAAGCATTGGTTTCTTATGGGCGTTTCCTATCTTTATCTCCCTTATCTCTGGCAGTCACTTACAAATATAAATAAAACCTCACTTATTTGACATTCGGTATCCAACAAATATAATCTAAAACCGATTCAACGAGTATAAATTGTCGTTCAGTACTGTGAGAATTATTAAAAATATCCACTAAAATTAAATCATGTCTTAGTTAACGAAATGTGCTGTTTGTAAAGTTCATGGTTGGTGTCTAGTGCTTGTGAAAAATAACACAACAAGGAAGGATAATAAATGTACAATTTAGCATAGATATTACAATTTCCACAAAGAAGGAAGGTATCATAAAACGAGTTTACCTATGCCTATTTGTGTTGAACATATTTTAATTCTTGTAAAAATATTATATTAAGTATAAAATTCTTATAATTTCAAACTGTTGAGAACTAGATAATATAAATGTGTGTTGTTTGAATGTGTATGGTTATACAGGATGGAAGTTGAATGCATTAAAACTTTTGACTAGTCGGATAAGTTTTATTTTAAGCAAATATAGGTATAGAAATACTTTATGGACGAACAAAACCTATACTAGTCTTAACGCTCGATTAAAACCGTTACAATTATTAAGTAAACTAAAATGAAGAGAAAAATATGTTGTTTTATTTAATAAAATAAATAAATGTGGTCATGTACACGAAAGTGGTGACGTCATTAGTACATCTAGTTGAAAATAAAAATTGACGTGTGAAAGCTTTTTGTTAAAATACTATTAGACAGAAAAATATCAAATTTATTTTAACCAATACATCCCACTGTATAAACTTCTTAATATTTATTTTATTTTTTGTTGTTGCTAAAAAGAGGAACACCGATTTTCACATTTTCAGGTCTGCGACTTTAGGAAATCTGCGCCGTATAGAATATGTTTGTAAATAATTTAGATTTAGGTATATATAAATAAAAGACCAGTTAAATAAAAAATAGCAACAGCATCGCAACTATATACAGTGAGCACGATAAGTCTTACCCCACCTATCTAACTCGTTACTGGAGTCTTGTTAGGAAAATCTCCGAGACAAGTCGATTTTTGATTTCTACAATGTACATTTTTGTATGAATAGTTTACCCTTAATTTCATCCCTTACTGGAGGGGAGCAACCCTTTCGAAAAATTTAAATAGCATGGGGTGGTGAGTGATAGCTCATTTAAAAGAGGGTTTTATTCTCTATTCAACCGTGTAAAAAAATTTGAAATTTGCTTCATTAATTCTCGACTAATTGTTGTTTCAGAATAATGGAAATTAACGTAGCGCACTCATTCTTAGAATTAAAATTTGGCCCGGCTTGACTTCGGTTTTGGTTCAGACGTGAAGTAAGACTTTTTGCCATTAGAAGGTCACTGTTAGTCTAGTTGCTTTCCTATTTTGTGAGGTTTTGTTATTTTTAAACATTAATAAATAAACATGTAATGATGCAAATTTCAAAATTTTTTTGCACGGTTAAATAGACAATAAAACCCCCTTTCAAATGAGCTATCACTCACCACCCCATGCCATTTAAATTTTTCGAAAGGGTTTTTACCCTCCAGTAAGGGATGAAATTAAGGGTTAACTAATCATGCAAAAATGTACATTGTAGAAATTAAAAATCGACCTGTCTCGGCGATTTTCCTAACAAGACCCCAGTAACGAGTTAGTTAGGGGGGGTAAGACTTAAGATGCTCACTGTATGTATATTACCGTTGTATGAAGATTATATAGTAGGGTAACCTTATGGACTTATCATTGGAGGACGATGGATATAGAATGTAGATGGCGACACTGTACTTATATCCAAGTCAGGTCTTTAGGTCATGTCTGTGCTTGAGTATGAATTATAATTTAAAATCTTCTTTTTCATTTATACTTGTCTTCGGTAATGTATTTGTATAGTTAATATTTACTATTGCAAATTATTACACAAGTGTAAATTAAAAATTTAAAAAAACCGACTTCAAAAACGTGCAGATGTCATCACCACATCTTAACCAAATTTATATGGGATCACCCCTGAGGTACCTCCTTACTAACAAAAAAAGAATCATATAAATCGGACAAGGTGGTAAAGCATTATCGCTAAACATACATAAAAAATGAAGAGTTTGAGGATTTTCTCATGGACCCAATTTTCCGATTTTGACCAAATTTATATGGGACCACCCCTAAAGTAGCCCCTTTCTAACAAAAGAAGAATCATATAAATCGGACAAGGTGGTAAAGCATTATCGCTAAACATACATCAAAAATGAAGAGTTTGAGGATTTTCTCATGGACCCAATTATTAGATTTTGACTAAATTTATATGGGACCACCCCTGAAGTACCCCCTTTCTAACAAAAAAAGAATCATTGAAATCGGACACCGTGTTAAAGAATAATCGCTGAACATACATAAAAAAAAAAAAAAAAAAATATCGCGACGAATTGATAACCTCCTCCTTTTTTGAAGTCGGTTAAAAAGGGTATTTGAAGGTCACATAAAATACCAAAAAAATCAATAAAATAAACCAGTTTTTGTTTGAAAAAGATTGAATGATTTAAGATTGGATGGAATTTTACTATAATAGGGGAACTTTTTTTTTCTATATTGTGGTTGGATTTTGGATTGATCGCTGATGGTTAATTAAAACTTGAATTTTAGGCTGTTTATTTTTATTCACTTTTATATAATGGTATCAAATTAAGAATAGGACATGAACAACTGAAGATTATTGTTCAAAATGAGTCGAATAGAAGAAAATAAAAAATGCTAATGCTAGTGCTAATGCACAAATTTTATGTTCTCCGGGACATTCTTTCAAAGAAAAATATAATGATACTTTATAACTCCCTAGTGGAATCTATATTAAGGTATTGCATAGTAGCATGGGGTGGAGCATTTAACACCACTATTAAAATTGTAGAGACAACACAAAATATTATTTTAAAAATTATCCTAAAAAAAGAGAGACTATTTTCTACAAATAAATTGTACGATGAATCGAACATACTAAACGTCAAATTACTCTTTGCTTATCAATGTATAATGAGAATATATACCAATGCTGAAAATTTTACTCAAAAAAATACCCGCTTAACACGCTCAGTCGCTAATATGGAGATTCCTGTACAATTTTTCAAAAAATCACTTAGTCAAAGGTCATTATCATTCTTTGGCCCAAAATTTTTTAACATAATTCCGATACACCTCAGGCAAATAATCAAAACAAAAAAGTTTAAAATTGAAATAAAAAAATATTTAATAACAAACAAAAAAAAAAATTACGATCTAATGATAACATATTATAAATAAAAAACATATTAAAAGCCAAAAGGACCATCGTAGTTTTTGTCTACTTTTCCTAAGGTACTGTCTCTTGTTTAATTATCTTTTTATTTATCGGTTTATTCTGTCGAATTTCTTCGTCCCTTGTTCTAATTTTTAAATATTGTATCTTTTGTTAAGTAATAAATAATTATATGTAAAATTTAATACCTGTCTCTAAAAAAAATATGTACATAAATAGAGTCATCTGATTGATCAGAAGCAAAACAGGCAGAAATGCCTAGGTTCCATGCTCAATCAGATGTCTTTAAAAAATTTTTTTTTTCTGTATAACTATTTTTTTACTATTAGGTAATGTACTTTAATATTTAAACAAATAAATTTGATTTGATTTGATTTGAAAAATATTCTGAAATACACGATGTTAAGTTGAAAATTAAAAAATTAATGGATAAATATAAAGGTGTAGTTATAATTTTTTTATTCAATATAATTTTACTAAAATCGGCACTGACAAAATTTAACTAACAGTTTTTTTGCTGTTAGGTAAACTTATAATACCAAACACGTTTAGTGAAATTATACTAGTAATAAAAACATTTAAGCCACTAATTTTCAGTTTTCAACTTTTATCACCATTTGAAAACGAATCGAGTACCAATTTATGATAGCACAGTAGCACATTTAGGAGTATTATTTTCGAAAGGCAAAATTACACATTTTTCATTTATTTTTTTGTACATGGAAATATACTTTCCTGCATGCCCTACAGTGATGAAGCGCTCAACGAAGGCGTCTTAAAAAATAAATTATAGAAAATGCGAATGTTACATATTTGATTAGATAATTAACATTGACATAAACCTTCATTGCTCAGGACGTTAAGTGCTCAACTTTGGATTTCATAAAGTTCAGTTACTGACTACTACTATTTTTTCTGAACTGTTATCAAAATACTATAAAATTTAGCAGAAAGATTGCATTAATTGTATTTTTATATTTTTTCCAAAATAAAAAAGAATGTTTTTATCTGTAATTGAATCCGGGTTGGGAAATCCAAACTTGAACGCTTAACGACTTAAGTCTTGAAGGCACTTATATCAAGTTAATTATCTAATCAAATATATGACGTGGCTTTTAAAAATACCATCATTGTGCGCTCCACTGCTGGTGTATCCATCTTCTACAAGAGAAAAAGAAGGAAACATTTGTAAAGTTGTCTTGCACAAATGTGTACCAAAAATGGGCAACTGGCTCTCATAAGCCTTTTTCGTTTAATCGTCTCATTATTTGAACACTAAACGCCAGCATGGGAAATATATGTTAAAGTTAGTTTTAAGAACTTTTAACATTCAAATAAACAAAAACAATTTATAAATCTATTATTAAAATCCGCGTTGGAACAAAACATGTAAAATTGTTGAATTTGAAAGATATTCTAAAAAGGGAAAGGACTTCGGTCGAGAGCCTATTGGACTGAATATTCAGTTCAATCAATAATTATTAATATTACTATTCTTAAATATTTTGTTGTTTTAATTAACTTGTAAATTTATGTGTGAATATATTTATAAATTACACTGGTCACCAGTGATTTTGTGGACGGGGGTTTAAGAGCGTTTTTGGGCGATCGTTTTACCGATTTCAAATCGCTTCTCCAGCCTATAAATCTTCAATTTAAAAAGAATAAAATAAAGTAGTTCTGTCTAAAACTAAAATAAATTTGCTATCTCGATTATTTCCAAACTTTTCCTTAACGCCTTAGTTGTAAGTTTCATATTACATTTTTTTTTTATTTGCTATTTCTGTGGAATCATTAATTTTCACTTGCGTTATTGTTCTTCTAAAAAAAACGAAATGATACTCACGTTTTGCTTGATTGGCTTTAATTTTTGAGGTAGTCAACCAGTCGAAATAAAAAAAATTCAAAAAATAAGACATATTATTTAATCAGTTTTGTCTGAGCCCCGGTCTGAGCTAACTAAAAGGCTGTATTCTATAAACAATGAAAAATAGTGATTGTTTTTTGAACTACTTAAAACATTTTCACTCAAACTGCGTGCGTGATTCAATTTAAAAATACTTTCCAGAATAAAACCACCTGTTACAGTTTTGACTTTATTTATTACTAAACAGCCAAGTCATACACAAAAACATTAATCCAAAATCTAAATTAAAAGTACCTAATAATAAATTGCCTATCTACTAGGGTCGATAACCAAACGTATAAACAGAATGGGCGGATTTTGTTCATACTTAACATTACACTCCGCACTGACACTTAACCTGGATTAAATATAACTATAAATACAAATATTTACAAACAAATATACTTTTCCAAACAGTGATAATTTATTAAAAAAATGTTTTTTATAAGATTTTCTTTTATGTTCAAAGTTAGGACTTTATAATTATTGTCGTTCGTAGAATTCTGTACTAAATAAGAGCACTGATTTTGGAAATAAATTTTAACCATTTTGGCAAGTTGTAGAACCTTGTAACATTGCATAATGAAATATAAAGACTAACTGAATATGTCTGCCACAGATAGACCACTTGTAGGTCTATCGATTTCGTCTTGAGCTATTCCTAAAGAGCGGAGCTATTGAAAACTTCCTTTCAACGTGATTTATTTCAACACTCAGAGCCAGCCGAGAGAACATTTTTTCTTATATTCATGGTCAACAGCCAAGATACATTTGGAAGTCGCTAATATATCCCTGTGACTATTTTTTTAAATTTGTTTTCCAGTGTTGATTGTTGATTGATTTTTCCCTGATTAATGATTTTCTTGTTCCTTAACTCAATACCTTGCAAACTGTTGATAGCTTTAATTAAATTTTGTAGCAAAGCTCGTTCAAATTTTGAAAACTATAAAAATATTCAGCTATTTTTATGGTTATAAACTTTTCCAACACATAGTCCAATTAGAGGTACTTAGATTACATGCAACATTTTCAGAAGCTTATTCCTTTTTTGTATTCTACTTGGAACTTTTCAATTTATTTAAAACATTGGACATTGTTATCAGTTCAAAATTAACTTAAACTTAAAACTTAAAATTTTCATTATTATGTTTAATTTTTCATATCTTTTATTATGAATTGTTATTTTTAAATAAATAAAGACGTTTTTAACTATAATAGGTAGGTGATAGAGGCCATGTGCCTGAACGAAAAGAAGACGTAGATGGCGTATCTGCATAGCATTAAAAATTGACTACTTCATTAAATCGTCACTAGATGCCGCTCGAGATTGCGTCCAACACTTTTTACTGTTGCATTATCCTACTATATAATCTTCATACAACGATATTACTATCAACTTTAAAAGTATAATTTTAATTTATGAACACATCACATACCGAGAAAACCATGTATAAAATTAACTAATTAGTATGGGTAGGTAAAGAATGTTCATATTTCACAATTGTGCAGACGACTGCACTCTACTGTTTTTGCAGTAAAAGAAAGTTTGGCAACTTGTCAGCCTGGCTTCTGCTGTCTCGTAGACCACTGGCAATTTTATTTTCAAAGTATAGCATACATAAATGAAAATGATTTACAGTCAATAAAACCTTCTTTGTAAGTATTGGTTCATAAAATACACACAAATAAACTTATATGTAATCACTGTGTATTTCTGGATAAACGTTTTGATAACTAAAACTAACTTTAAGAAAAGGCCTTTTTTTCTTAACAAACATGATAATAAAGAAGAAACAGCTGCTGAAGTTTATTATCTTCTAAATTTTGTGCTCAGAAGTAAAATCACGATTCTCCGGTAATTTTATTTCGGTCCAAAAAAACAACAAAATGTCTTATATTGGACTAACAGATATGCAGTAGGGTGAGAATTATTGCTCTCATTGAACAAGAAATGCCCAAATGAGAGGTAGCAGAGGAAGTAAGCGATACCCAGGGTGTTGTATTGAAAACATGAAAGGTACTTGGAACTAAAAACTCTCAAGAACAGGCCCATACAAAGTAGTCAAAGAGTCACAACTGAACAACAGAACTGTTTTGTGTGCTAATTTACTTGACGAAATCCCAGTATTTCTCATCTAGAGCTACAACGACAACTTCTGGAAGCTACAGGTGTGGACGTTTCAATTGAAACTCTAAGAAAAAGACTTCGCGCACGAGGTTTGTATAGTAGGAAAATTGGTGCCTCCAACACCAAAACTGGACAATTGAGAATTGGCAAAATGTTCTTTTTTTGGATGAGACCAGAATTGGCCTTAGATCAGATGACCATCCAATTCGAGTTCTCAGAGCTCGAGGAAGATGAGCGAGACTCCACGTTGCCAGATATGTCCCAAGATATCAAAGAGGAACTGTAATATTTTGCACAGGTATTATTCTAGAAGCAAAAATTCCATTGTTACCACTTCAAAAAACTTTAACCGGTCCGATATATGTTGATTTAGTGTTAGAACCAATCGTAAGGCTTTGGAGAGCTGCAATTGTGGATACTTTTGTCTTTATGCACGATAATGCACCTCCCCATGTCAGCAGAGTGGCTACAGAATATCTTGAAACAGAAGGTGTCACAGTTTTAGACTGGCCTGCATGTTCACCACGCCTAAATCCTATCGAACACTTGTGGGACCAGATCAAAAGAATTAGAAGGATTAGAGCACGTCGAAACAATGCAGGAACTGTCGCACAGCTTATTGATGCAGCATTAGCAGAATGGGAAAACATAATTCAAGACAATGTTGACAACTTAATAAGAAGCATGCCAAGGCGAATAGAAGCTTGCATAAGGGTTAAAGGTGATAACACGGATTGTTAAATTTACCAATTTTCTTTCTGTTGTTGCTTTTCGGCTATTAAAAATTTAAATCTCATTTCGTTTCGTTTCAGAAACCAAAAAAATCTGATGTGTCCAACACATGACTTTCCTTTCTAGTTATTATAGGCTTTTTCCGGTTATTTTGTACAACCTATTGCAGCATATCTATAAATGTTTAGAGGATAAACTAAATATATACATTGTCCACATACATCTACCTCGAAACATTTTTCTATAGACATTCATGGAAAACGAAAATACTGAAAAATTTAAATTTCCTACAATTTTTTCATTACGGTCCATTTTAGAAAAATCATGTATAAACAAAAATTATAGAGATCGATATCGCAAACAACTTTTATTTCAAAAACTTTCATAAAAATCAGAATTTTGCACATTTTGTCAAATTTCTCGAATACGGACCATTTCAGGAAATTTTGACATAAAGCAAAAATTATAGATAAAAATATTAGAAGTAACTTTTATTTGAACAATTTTCTTCTCCAAACATAAATAACAGATATATTCCATAAAATATAAAAACGGCCTCCCATAAAGTACCCCCCCAGATGTTCCGACATTGTCCAAAATCTAATTATTTTACGTCAGGCCGAAATAAACCTTAAGTTTAAAATTTAATGTTTTTTCCTTTATCCGTTTTTGAGTTTTCTTCAAATTTCGAAATTTACACATTTTCTCAAATATCTCGAATACGGTCCATTTTAGAGAAATTATGTATAGGACAAAAATTATAGAGAATTATATTACAAACAACTTTTATTTGAACAATTTTTATAAAAAATTATTTTTTTTACATTTTGTCAAATTTCTCGAATACGGACCATTTTAGGAAAATTTTGCATAAAACAAAAATTATAGATAATTATATTAGAAGTAACTTTTATTTGAAGAATTTTCTTCTCCAAACGTAAATAACAGATATATTCCATAAAATATAAAAATTACCACCTATAAAGTACCCCCCCAGATGTTTCGACTCTGCCCAAAATCTAATCAGCTCATTGGACGCTAAAACAAAGCTTAAGTTTAAAATTTGGTGTTTTTCTGTGTATCGGTTCATGAGTTATGCGTTATACAGACACACACACAGACACACACACACACACACACACACACACACACACAGACATCATCGCGAAAATAGTCAAAACGGATTCAGGGGACCTCAAAACGTAAAAATCCGTCGAAAACTCGAGGTCGAAAAAAATCATGATTCCTATACTTTCCTTATATCTGTATACAGATAGGAAAGTAAAAATGCCATAGTGTTTATTTTGTCAACTAATTAATTATTTTTATTGATATGTGGGTCTTTAAACGTCTTTGGTAAGGACCGAGTTTTATTTATAAACAGAAAATGTTCATACATCTCAAAAATTATGAAAAATAATAGATGATTCCATATAAGTTTGGTTGTGTGTATTTAAAACAAATTTTATCATAAAACACGCATTTACTTTCTAAGTTCCTAAAAAAAAAAACGCTTACCAGTCGTTATTATAGCCGTAAACGTATTTATTGATGGTTCGGAAGGTTTCACTCAAATGTCTTTTAGTTCACACCTAAGCACTAACGAGTCAGATAAAGATTAAACAAAGGTGGCTGTGACCCGACTCGTTTCCGACTCAAAACTGA
The DNA here is from genome assembly GCA_927349885.1 of Psylliodes chrysocephalus. NCBI lineage: Eukaryota > Metazoa > Arthropoda > Insecta > Coleoptera > Chrysomelidae > Psylliodes > Psylliodes chrysocephalus. The sequence goes on from OV651813.1 coordinate 68,078,873, forward strand.
TAAGATTAACCCCTCGAGTTAATTGTTAATAGAGTTATTTTCAGCTTTTAAGAGCTAATAAAAGATTAGAGAGTCTCGAAGTAAGCCTTTTTTATAAAAATAAGTGGTCATCGGGAATCGGCTCACAATTTAATTCTGGTGTTTGTGTATTCATTTCCGAAATTAATTTTTTGTAACAAAATAATTTGGAAAAACAATTGTTTATTAAGGTTTTTGAAAACAAATAGAAACTTTCAATTTCAGTTATTTGTTGCCAATATGAAGACTAGATATAAGGAGGCGAATCGGCAATGGTAAAATTTCAAATTTCCGTCCTTTTTATTAAAGTTTGCGAAATTGACTGTAGTTGGCATGTCTAATGACAACGCAGTCAATTTTCTATGTAAGTTAATGTAAAATAAAGTGATTTTTTAAAAAAAATATGAAAAAAATCAACATAATGTGGTAAAAAGTACCTGAGTACAAGTAACATGAGTGACTAAAAACATTAAAGCAAGATTTGCGTCGTTTCAGATTGTAAAACAGGATAAAAATCAAATGTAAAACTAAAGAAAACACAAGAAGAAATCAATTCAATGTCTTTTTAAAGCTTAATGTAAGTAAAATAATGTATTCATGTCTAAATATAATATTTATTGTAAACTAGTCACAATATGTATCTTACAAAGTTAAGTTTATTTTATTATAAGTTTCTAAAATATAAAATTTTACAGGTATAGATGCTGACTTACAAACAACAATAATTATGCATTAAATTTAACTTACTAGAAAAGAAAATTTATTTTTTATAGAGTTTTAATGTTAGATAAAGAGTTGCTATTGTTTTTTTTTTTTTACCCCAATTGTGTCATTGTAAATGTTTTCTATAGGATACTAAACGTTTAGAACAGTGGCAGCATATAAATCGTTCCTAGGCCGATAAAGCACTTTCTAGAGATGATGCTGTTCTATACTTTTTAGAACATATTATCACATATTATGAGACTATTTTTACTGCTAGTACTGTTAGCAAAATAAAAAGAGGAAAGCTAAAATTAAAGGATGAGGTAATACCATGTACATTCCCAAATCTCCCTTTATACTTGTAATACAACAACAAAAAATCTGTTAACAGTGTTTTATTTTACTCTTAAAACTATATATTGGTTTAATTCAAAAAACAATTTGCACAAAATTGTACTTATTAAATTTCAGCAATCAAGAAACCCTTTCGAATTTGGTCATACATACCTAATTTGTATTTTGTATAGATAAAATTAAATAATTTATCAATTAAAACACGCAAGACTTATTTAGAAATAAATACAACAGTATGTTCTGTGCTTTATTTGCGGTTAATTATAGAAGCTCAATTAGAATGCGTTTTTTGGGACCGTATTTTGAGTATGCCAATTTGTCTCCTTATCTCTAGTCTTTATAGTTGCCAATGAAAAATTAGTACATTGGGAATAATCTAGTTGCCTTATTGTTCGCTTTGAAAAATACAACTCGTGTACTTGGTATGGACATTCGAGACATTTAAAAAAAGTGCCGATACATTACCCTTGAGAATAATTTTGTTTTTGTTGAATATCGACGTAATTTTTTGATTTGACCTCTATCATAAATTTGCAAGTGAACTAAAAACGGTTTAGTAAATCGTCAGTTCATAAAATTAGTATTAAAATCAACGAAAATTCAAATAAGATTACCCTCATAAGTAAATTGAATAATTTTTTTAAGAAAACTGAACAACATTTTGTATGACTAAGGATTCAATTTGAAAAACAGATTCAGGAAGAATATATACTGCTAAACTGTACTACGACAAATTTCACAGATGCTAAAAATAAGGAACGTTTCTATAAAAAAAACCTGAAAATTGGAAACAAAGTTTTGCAATTGTAAGTAAAGAAGCAATTTTTATAAATGAAAACACTACGACGAGGATACGTTAAAAAAAATTTAATTTGATGTTTTCCTAAACAGCGCTAGATGGGGCACAACGATGTGTTAACAGTAAATGGTTAATATTAATTATCAAAACCGTGATTTTGGTCACCTTGTTCGCACACCTAATAAATTACTAAGTAAACGAAATGTAAATATTAAAACTGATAGGCTTCTTCTAGATATTAAAAAATATAACAACAACGATAACGACAACAAGAACAAGAACAAGAACAAGAACAAGAACAAGAACAAGAACAATAACAATAACAAGAACAAGAACAAGAACAAGAACAAGAACAAGAACAAGAACAAGAACAAGAACAAGAACAAGAACAAGAACAAGAACAAGAACAAGAACAAGAACAAGAACAAGAACAAGAACAAGAACAAGAACAAGAACAAGAACAAGAACAAGAACAAGAACAAGAACAAGAACAAGAACAAGAACAAGAACAAGAACAAGAACAAGAACAAGAACAAGAACAAGAACAAGAACAAGAACAAGAACAAGAACAAGAACAAGAACAAGAACAAGAACAAGAACAAGAACAAGAACAAGAACAAGAACAAGAACAAGAACAAGAACAAGAACAAGAACAAGAACAAGAACAAGAACAAGAACAAGAACAAAAACAAAAACAAAAACAAAAACAAAAACAAAAACAAAAACAAGAACAAGAACAAGAACAAGAACAAGAACAAGAACAAGAACAAGAACAAGAACAAGAACAAGAACAAGAACAAGAACAAGAACAAGAACAAGAACAAGAACAAGAACAAGAACAAGAACAAGAACAAGAACAAGAACAAGAACAAGAACAAAAACAAAAACAAAAACAAAAACAAAAACAAAAACAAGAACAAGAACAAGAACAAGAACAAGAACAAGAACAAGAACAAGAACAAGAACAAGAACAAGAACAAGAACAAGAACAAGAACAAGAACAAGAACAAGAACAAGAACAAGAACAAGAACAAGAACAAGAACAAGAACAAGAACAAGAACAAGAACAAGAACAAGAACAAGAACAAAAACAAAAACAAAAACAAAAACAAAAACAAAAACAAAAACAAGAACAAGAACAAGAACAAGAACAAGAACAAGAACAAGAACAAGAACAAGAACAAGAACAAGAACAAGAACAAGAACAAGAACAAGAACAAGAACAAGAACAAGAACAAGAACAAGAACAAGAACAAGAACAAGAACAAGGGGTGGGTGGCTCAGTGTGTAACGGTCCCATTTTTACCTTAAGACATATTCTTTTTTATACACCTTCTTGTATTAATTTTATTCTCTTTGTGCCCCTACGTTTAATTCTGGCTAAAATTACTTCGATTTTAATGTAACTTACCTTGTCTTTCCTATCTTTATGAAAGTTCTCTGCGTGAATGTGTATTTTATGATTTAGCAAATCAGGGGTTATATGCCCACCTACCTCGCGAACTCTGGGGTCTAGATACCAGCGTCGATATGACCCGTGGACCGGCATTTGGGTATGCAACCGGTCTAAGTTCATTCCGATGACTTATTAGACACCTCCGGTGCGACTCCCTGCTCCATCTACTTCGAGTATTTGGGTATGCAACTTGTCTAAGTCAATACGACTTATTAGACACCTTCGGTGCGACTATCTGCTCCATTTGCCTTGAGGGTCCAGGATACTACGTAGTAGTAGGCCTGTTTTTCGTGTTTCCTGCCACTAGATGCCTTGCTACAGCCTGAGTAGACCTTTTCTTCTCCTGGAAAGGCCTGATTTGTTACCACCCTGTATGGATGAGAGTGTATCTGAATTCTAGACCTTTCCCCATTCTATTCTTTGCTTCTACACTTGTCTTTTTCTTTAATCTAAAGCCATATCTAATTCAGTTTCACTTTCTTTCTTCTCCTAAAATCAAATTAAGCCAGGATTACCTGTATTTTGTATCTTCTTTGCTTTTAAGTTTTTCTTCGGTACTAACCTGTTTAAAATAATGAGTCTATCCTTATAATAATCCGTTTTAAATATGTTTTCGGGGCCCTGTTTCATTTTAGTTGGCAATATTCGTATTCGATTCTGGGTATATCCTTTTTTTCCATTTTTCCGTTTTTCTAACATCTAATTCTAATATTCCATCCCCGAATAGTTGTAAATATCATTTCTCCTTACTTCCAGACGTTTTAACTGTATTAATAATAGGTAAACCGTAGAATAAATGTAATTTTGTTTTTAAATTCAATTTGTTTTGACGTTAGCAGATTAAATTCTGTCACTGTCATGTGTTTAGACGTTAACTGTCAGTAGACGGCAAAGTCGCGTTCGGCTTTGCGAACTCGATCGATTCAACTGACTATAGAACACCGTTATCGAAGAGATCACTTCAGGGTGTTTCTATTTTTAAGTAGTGTAAGCTGGTTTAGTGTTGCGTAGTGGTAGAACTATGTATTATTTGTCGTTGAGTATGCGCACAGTTTATTTTATTTAGGGATTTGGGGTAATTTATGGTTTTCGTGGATTTTAGGTATAAGGAACGCACATGTGCGTTTGTTTTGGCGTTTCGTGGCTCCTGTATCGGATTCCTATTGGTCGAAGAGTCGATAATATAGGTTCCGTTGTATCGGTTTTTCGGACGATTGGCCAGAAAAAGACAGCTGACTAAAATACGGTTATCTGATTTGTTTGTGGAGATAATTTCCGTTGTGGAATTTTGGACATGAAGGAAGTTGGTCGGTTGTCGTTCTGAAGATTTCGGTTGGAAAAGGTAGCGACGGCACATTTTAAGATTTTTCCAAATCCATTCAAGAATCCACTAGTTTTGTGACTATTACGTCAACCCTTGTATGGTAGGGGATTTGTTAGTGTTTCTTTATTTAGTGAGACATTGTATTTTGGCTGAGTTTTGTTATTTACTGGAAGTGTGGAACTTTATGGTAGCCATTGTCTTACGACGCTGTAGCGGATAATTTGGATTGGGAGCCTTCGTATTCCTCCTTGGCCTTTACGCCGTTTATGCTAACCTGTTGGAGCTTTTGGATTTCGAGATATTTTGGTCTCTTACGAAAAGGTAAGCTTTTTAAAGAAATATTACCACGAGGCCGAGCCGGTATTTTATTTCAAGAGTCAGTAACTGTAATTATTGTAGATTTGGGTTTTGTGGGCAATCTAGATGATTCATTTTATGTGTCTTTAATTTGTTAATTAATTTTGGTTATTTTTTTGTGAGTTTTGAATATTAAAGTGCTCGTGTCTTTAAATTTAGCCAGACCTATCCTGACACGGTATTTTCTTGGTCAATTTTAGGGCCGACCCCACCGCCTCAGTGACCTCACCACTACCAACAACCCCAACTCTTGAGTAGGGCTGAAAGGTGGTAATTTTGCTTTCCATGCAGCGGAAGTTGCAGTTTTCTGTGGAGAGGACTAACGTTCTTCTTGGGGGTATTGTCTTCGAAGAACTTCCTAGGATGTATGTTCTTCAAGGAGATTTGGAAGTGTTGCCAGTAATGTCTGACCAGAAGGTGTGTCTGGAGTGCGATGGTGATGCTGAAGCCATTTTAATTAGAATGCACAAGTTTTTCTAACTTTTATTGTTTACTATTTTTTTTGCACCGATTTATTCGATTTTCTTTTGTTTTACTTATAGTGTTTAAATATCCTTTCTTGCGCACTAGTCAAGGGAATTTGATTATAGTCTGGTGGAGTTTTGTTTTGAAGTCAGTATCTGACTGGTACTGCGTGTGAGTTTCGCCGTTTGTTGTTCGGTACAGACTATGACCAGTTTTCCTTGATTATGTGATTAGTTTTTCACCTTTTACTCATACTAATTTAATTGGGGGGGAAAATATTTGATATGTACTATATACTGCTCTTGCGCAGTATGGAACGATTGTTCTTTATTTGATGGTTTTTGTTTATTGTATTTTTAATTGGCCATCACATATTGTGCAGCGGATATTAATTTTGATATTATCGCCGTCACGTTTCCCTGGGAAACTGATTTTTATTTACGCATCGTTCGCTTTTGGTACCAAACGCTAATGACCGATTCCGTCTATTTTTCCTTTCATATTTTGCTATTTTAATCTCCGCTATTTTAGGAAATTTACCAACTAAGGTTGCTAATCACATGATTGTACAATTAATCTTTAAAAAAAAAAGGTTTTAGAATAAATGGATAGGGTATTATTTTGAGGGGGAAAATTATTTGATTTAGGTTTTTCTCTTTAGGTTGTGATAAATTATAGTGTAAAGTGGGTGTTAACCTTATAGGATTGTGATCTTTTCTGTTCACTTTAATTTTATGTGCATATATTTTGATACTTTAATGATTTTATATACTTTTCAATAAATCGGTGTATTTTGGAATTTGTCCTTTCATTTACCTACTTCAATAGCTTACAAGGTAAATTTGGTACTGTTTGAAGAAGGGTTGAAGCTATTTGGCGCCCAAGAAGAAAATCGATCAATTTTTAGAAGATCTAACCCACTCCCGTCTCCACATGAGTGACCCGATAGGCATAAGATTGTGATCGACAATCCACCATACATTGTAACGCGTTGCGGCCGTTACAAGTGGTAGAGGCTCTACCTGCGGATCCAAAGGTCCCAGGTTTAAATCCCACCGATGGCCAGGATTTTATTATTTAATTTATTCCCTTTTTTATGTTTATTCTATTTTATAAATTACCAAAATTCATAAATTATTTTAAAATTGTTATTTTTTGTCTTAATAACCTTAATTTTTTAAAATTTTGTATATTTTCGTTAATGGGCCGTAGAAAAAAATATACTGTACAATTTGAGTGAATTTTTCATAGTACACTTAGACAATTGGGCACTCCGCGCCTACGGTGTCGTGCTCAAACTTCGTCTTCTTGCGATATATTAGACTCAAAACTAATAAGTATGCAGTTTTGTTCAACTGCCCACCTAGTAAGAACGCTGTAAAAAAATAAATCGACTAATCACAGTTCATACTTTGGTCATCTAATATTATTTTTTAAATTTTATATTAATGACAATTCTGTCAAACTAATTGTCAGTATTTTTTTTAGTTACATGTTTGACATATTTGATAGCCGATGGGGATAGTAGATATTCACACTCGGGTGGAAAGTAGATTCTTAACCACACGCGTGTAATATATAGCAACTTCCAGTGAGATAAATGGTGTGATATGTGTCACTTTCCTAAGTGGTCGTAGGAAAAATATTTGTTTCCATATATATTTTATTAATCGACTTCAAAAAAGGAGGAGGTTATCAATTCGTCGCGATATTTTTTTTTTTATGTATGTTCAGCGATTATTCTTTAACACGGTGTCCGATTTCAATGATTCTTTTTTTGTTAGAAATGTATTCAGGGGTGGTCCCACATAAATTTAGTCAAAATCTAATAATTGGGTCCATGAGAAAATCCTCAAACTCTTCATTTTTGATGTATGTTCAGCGATTATTCTTTAACATGGTGTCCGATTTCAATGATTCTTTTTTTTGTTAGAAAGGGGGTACTTCAGGGGTGGTCCCATATAAATTTAGTCAAAATTTAATAATTGGGTCCATGAGAAAATCCTCAAACTCTTCATTTTTGATGTATGTTTAGCGATAATGCTTTATCACCTTGTCCGATTTATATGATTCTTTTTTTGTTAGAAAGGGGCTACTTCAGGGGTGGTCCCATATGAATTTGGTCAAAATCTAAAAATTGGGTCCATGAGAAAATCCTCAAACTCTTCATTTTTTATGTATGTTTAGCGATAATGCTTTACCACCTTGTCCGATTTATATGATTCTTTTTTTGTCAGTAAGGGGGTACCTCAGGGGTGATCCCATATAAATTTTTTTAAGATGTGGTGATGGCATCTGCACGTTTTTGAAGTCGGTTTTTTTAAATTTTTAATTTACACTTGTTTTTAACCGACTTCAAAAAAGGAAGAGGTTATCAATTCGTCGCGATTTTTTTTTATGTATGTTCAGCGATTATTCTTTAACACGGTGTCCGATTTTAATGATTCTTTTTTTGTTAGAAAGGCGATATTTCAGGGGTGGTCCCATATCAATTTGGTTAAAATCTAATAATTGGATCCATGAGAAAATCCTCAAATTCTTCATTTTTTATGTATGTTTAGCGATAATGCTTTACCACCTTGTCCGAATTATACGATTCTTTTTTTGTTAGTAAGGGGGTACCTCAGGGATGGTCCTATATAAATTTGGTTAAGATGTGGGTTCTATTGTACCAAATAACGCCATTTCTGTTCACTTTCCTTCGGCTCGACACGTGGTTGTTATAGGTTAGGACCCTACTCTTACTAATGCTGACTGACAATATAAAGTTAAAAATGTTAAAAAGACTTTCAGACACGCAGGAACGATCTACTTTCGTCGCCAATATTGTTGTGTATTAGACTAGGTACACAATACAAAAGAAAAGACTTATACAATTAACTTTATTCACTGTTAAGTATGACGGTACAGCCATTACACATTACCAAAGACAAAGCGCTTCACGTCGACACATGACAAGCGACATGTGTTTGACAAAAGATTCAGTGGTGGCAAACTCTCAGTAATGCCAACCCTTAAAATATGAAATACAATTAATCTAAAACACTACACTGATATGACCTAAAATACGTACGATATACGTACTTTACTGTACGAAGTACGTAATAGTAAGTACATAGTACGTACATTTTCCAAACGAAGGTACTTAATGTACATTTTTGTACGTACTATGTACGTACTATGTACGTACTATGTACGTACTATGTACGTACTATGTACGTACTATGTACGTACTATGTAGATTAAATTAAAAATTTAACTCAGGTACTTTTTATAAAGAATATTTTATGAGATTATATAATAAAAACAATATATTAAAAAGATGTAGAGTAAAGTAAGCGATAGTATCTACGGCTCAAAATTATCATTGTCAATATACTCCTGGATCTAAACCTCTCTCATTTGTATCCACCTGTTTTGGCCTCATACCCTTGCAATCCAATTTGTTCCTGCCACTGCTCTATAATATCGGAACTCGTACATTTCTTTTTGTTAAGCTAGATCTCCGTCAGTTATTAAGTCCAGTGGTTGGAAGTACACACTTTCATTAGATAGAAAAATAATTGTGACTGGATACAACTGCAGCCAACTATAATTTGTTGCCAGCTAATTAGTTCTTAAGTTAGCCATACACCTTTTGACAATACCCAAAATTAAATTATCAGGGTCAGTAATTATATCAATTTAAAATATTAGATACCTCTTGTTTATTTATTTCCTTAAACCTTTTCAGTTATTTTGTAGCATTTTTGTAATGTTTACTATGGGATGGGATGAAATCTATACATTATATTTATTACATACAATTTTATTAAATTAAAAAGAAACCACTCACCAGAATAAAATAAAACTATGCACTTATAACACACACTAAAAAGTCTAAAAAACTGTCTTGTTCAATTATAATAAATTATACACAATTATTAATTAGAGAAACACAGCCGTATGCATAGTCGATCGCCAGCGACTCGCCAGAGATTCATTTCGGCGTATCGCCAGCGATCCGCTGGCGATCCGCCGGCGAAAGCCCAAAAAGCTGGCGACTCGCCGGAGATTGTCACCGGAATGTCATTTCACGCAAGTTTTCATGTTCTTTTATAGGGAAAAATTTGATATTCGTTCATTATTTTTTGAGTTTTAAGAAATGAATCATGAATAAAATGCGAGAGATACCGGTGATAATCCCTATAAAAGAAAATAAAAACTTGCGTGAAAGGACATTCCGGTGACAATATCCGGCGAGTCGCCAGCTTTCTGGGCTTTCGCCGGCGGATCGCCAGCGAATCGCTGGCGATGCGCCGAAATGAATCTCTGGCGAGTCGCTGGCGATCGACTATGCACACGGCTGTTAATAGTTTGTGGTGAACTGTATAAGCTCCCTAGACTGGTTGTCACACTGATTGAATTGAAGCAGTTCAAAGGCGGTTTCTAAAATTACTATGTTTAAAGGAGGATGGTGTTTATCCGCCAATTGGAGTACCATACCAAAATCTTCTGAAAAGGTCACTTTATAAGCCTCATAAAAAGACGTAAATACCATTGTTATATGTTAGGTTTCAAAGTTGTTAACGTTTTAATCAGGGCCTCCGTAAGGGCTACTGGCGCCTATGTGCAAAAAAGGATTTTGACGCCTCTTAAGGCATTTTGGATCATGTCTTTTTATTTATTTTTTTTGAAAGTAGGTAGGTGCTTGAAATAAAGCAAAAAACTGAACTTTTGAAGTCATATTTATTTGTAGACTAAAATATCAAAATGAAACAAACAGAATAAAATCATAACAAAATAAATTCTTATTCACACCCATTTTAAAGCATTTACTTAACTAATGGGGTAGAGACACGTTAGTTCAATTAAATAACGAAAAAAAGCCCCTTCGAGCTTACATTAATTTGTAATTGGATGAAACAAAAAGGACCTTGTGTATATTGATGTGATCTTTCCGAAAAAAAGATGTAGCAGTTTTTCAATTTTTTTAAATTAGGAGAAACCGGGTTTTCCGGAATTTTCCATTGTAAAAATGCTAATTATCTGGGCAAGTATCATTCCGATAGTGAAAATAAATGCACCATTCGAAAGATGAGGCAAAAATAGTTCGGAAATTCATTGCACAGGTAGTTTTAATGGCGAATTTCTCGCCGCCAGAAGTGCTTTTACCAAAAAGTCGTTTTTTCGTTTTTTTGATCAGAACCATGGACATGAATTTTGCGATGAATTTGTAGCGAAATTATAATTGTTAGACATATGTCCCCATGTGAGAAGTTGCGTATTTTTTTGTTGGCTCTCAAATAAAATAAGTCCCGCGGCGAAATATGACATAATTTTTCGGGAATTCGCAGGAAACCAGAGGCGTAGTTTTTTTTTTATTTTTTTCCCATGTGATTTTTTCCGGGTTTTCCGAAAACATCTAACAAAATAAATATATTTGAAAAAACTAACTTCGCCATCGAAAAGAGCACAAAAAAATACACAAAAAGGTATACTTTAAAAATGTTAGGAAATTAATCCTAAGCCTTAGTGTAAGTTCCAACTTGGTGATAAGCTTGCTTTTTGTTCGCTAATATCTGGTAATTCTATATTTTGCACAAAACTCAAGAAACGTCTTATAACAAGTCAGTAAAATACAATTTAATAAATGTTAAGCCTAATAAATTTAGACATGCAAGAAATTTAAAACTGGAAATCGCAAAAAATCAAATTACAGTAATGTAGTGTATACACGAGTTTTGGATCCCGCAGAGCGCGTGTAATGGGACTTTTATCGGGAGAATTCTACAACTTAGAAGAAACATACAAACTTTAAACTTTGTATACATATTTAGAAGACATGAAATTTGGGTTTGTTTAATTTTCAGACAAAAAAACTAAAAATTGTCAATTTTAGGCAACTTTTCTCAAAAACCGTGTTTTTGGTCGTCACTCAATGAACACTGGTCAAAAAAATAGATAAAATATATTTTTCGTAATGTAATCGTATTCTAGACACAATAGAGTACTGAAAAAAAAAAGTTTTGAGCCATTGTGTGCATTTTTGGCATTTTTGTGCCACTTCAAACTTTCGAAAAAAATTATTTAATTGTTTGATATCTTAGCCAATTATGGTCCGATATCGGTGAAATTCACACAACATAAGATTTTACATTTAAGAGTAAGCTTTTTAAGTGGCATTAAAAAAATTCAAATAGTTTGGCCGTTATAGGCAAACAATGAAATTAGGACCGCGGTGCATTTTGCCCTTCCGCCATATGCCCAATTTTGGGATTTGTCTTGCCCCCTTCTGGGAATCACTAGTCACATCCCTTAAGTTCAAAACGCATTTTTGTTTTTTCAAATATCTTAATTTTTACCAATGTTATAAAGAATTTAGTGTTTGAACATTTAACAAATTCAATTTTTCGACCTTCGTCGCCTCAAAATACTGAACAAATTTCAATCGTCCATAACGCGAGAACGGTGCATCGGATCAAAATTTCTCAAAAGACATAAAAATTAGCATTTTTCCTAAGCTTTCAAATGTCGTAAACTGCGTTTTAAAAATATTGATTTATTTCCGACATGCGCCTGCGCAAAATTGAAAAATTGACAAAATCCAAAATTTCGGCACTTTCGAAAAACTGCTACATTTTGTTTTGCCTTTTTTCGAAAAGATCACCTCAAAATACATAGAATCCATTTTGTTTCATCTAATTACAATTTAATGTAAGCTCAAAACCCGTAATTTAATTCGATTACGTTGTTTATAAATACTAGAAAATAACCCAAAACAAAAAATCACATTTTTTTTAGGAACAAATAATAGAAATATTACCTAATGTCTACCTATATGTACTTATACTTAGATATCTTAAAAAATATGCAGATACTTCTGAAAACAAATACCTAGGTAACTTCGTTATAAAATCAAAAATGATAGCTAGGTACAATAGAAAAATAATAAATAGCTCTTGTAGTAGCGATATTTTCCAAGACTTTCTGTTGCAAATTCATTAATTACATCGCTAAAATGTATACTAGCAAAAATTTCTTGTTCAATTGCTAATATTGCTAGCCCAGACAATCTTTCTTGAAGCATTGTCGAACTTAAATAATTTTTAATGATTTTTAACTTTGAAAAAGATCACTCGCCAGAAGCTACAGATACAGGTAATGTCAGAAGAATTCTTAATGAAATGCTTACGTTTGGAAGGATGGAGATTTAATTGTTTTCAAATATATATTGTAAAATACTTAAAAGGTCAGTCATCAGGTAATAAAAACAACTTTAAGAGGAAAATTTACATTACAAACTGAAAGACCTGCGGGGCAACGGTAGTTTAGTAGGTATAAAAATTACAACTTTAGGGTGGAGCCTAAATACTACAAAATTACTTCCGAGACTAAACAAAATCCGCATTCATTCATAATTTTAACAATTGCCTGTAGATACGAGGGATACGTATTCCAAACTCTAACGCGCGAAATTAAGACAAAGGAACCGAAAAATCCTAACACGGAGTGAGTCAGAGTTACCTAAATTAGGGGAACCAGAATCGTATTTGCTTTTCTCGGTGCATTGCGAGATATTGTTATAACTCAGTTCGATTTATTAGAGCGTTTTACATTATTTTTATATTTTAATTTAGTGAATAGGTTTAGTTAGATTAAATTACATTTAAGAGTATAGAGGTGTGAAATATAAATACAAATAACGAAAAAATAGACGATTGGTTCGAATAAGGTAATATCAATTAATACAGGGTATTTATTTATTGAGTGCCGATACTTAAGGGTGTGAATCCTTTGAGTGTTAAAGTTTTAAGAAAAAAAAATAACTATTTTATCATAAGTTTCTTATCACTCTAGATATTTTTATGAAATTTTTCCCAAAGAAAGTGTTTTCACTCATGGTGGGTTCCTACCAAATTTCAATAAAATATCAAAAGCAGTTTCAATATACTGGTTTTCATTTTCTTACCCGAAAAGGGTGCTTCGTACGAAAGTACGTCATAAACCAAATTTGCTCCAAAATATATAAGAATTTTAAAGATAATTTTGGTTTTTAGAAAAAGCAGTGGCGCACCATATTTTTTTTCAAAAATATTCAGTTCAAACCCGGCACGGACGTCACTGGTAAAAATTTAAAAGTTTTTTACGACAAAAGGCGAGATTGAAAGTGAAAGTTTAGTCTGTTGGTAGGGGAGGTCCGGCAACAGTGGCCACGCTGGAACAGTGGCCACCTAGACCAAACTTTTTCTAGACAGGTTGAGAGACTTGCGCAATCTATCGTATGCTGACGTCACTCACTTATCTTTGTATTTCGAGCACAGTTTGTTAGATTTGTTTTCATTTGTCTTGGAGACGTCGCCAGTGCATGTACGTGTAATAAAAACTTACGTTTTCATCTATTTCAAAACATTTTTATTCACAGTTAGAAGTGCTTTTTAAGTTCGGATTGATTAGTTTTAGAAAGTTCGTCATCTAGTTTTTGTACAGAATACTGCAGAAAGGTAAGGTATTTGATGTTTTTTGTTTGATATTAAATTTTAATCATGCACGTTTTTGTGAACAGTGGCCATATTTTTAAAGTCAACAGTGGCCACTGTTTTTATCATTCGTAAAATAGCGGCCACTGTTGCCTTTCTAGTGTAATGCAGAACCATTAAATAATTTTTATGCCCGACCGGGCGATAAAGTCCAGATTGTAAATACGTTTAGCGGGCGTTAAGTGTCACTTTACCGCCCGCGGACTACTTTACCGCCCGCCGGGCGGTAAAGTAACTTTCTTTTTTTTCTTTTAAAAATTCACATGTAGTTAGTAAAACAAACTTTATTATTATTATTTATTATCATGGAAATATTTGGTACAATTAACAAAATATGAGTTTAATAAAGAAATTATAACTTTAAAAGCCCAAACATAAGATTCTCACACTTATAATTTTATACTAATAACACAATTTGAACAATTAGTTATAGAAATGTTAGGATTTGCTACCTTGCTCTGTTGTAAGTTGCTACGAACTTCTACTAACTCCGTATGATTTGGGTTACTGCTGGAAGGTGTATGCTCATATTTATTAATAAACTATCATTAATACGGTCGTGCATAAAATTTTGTATATTTATTAATAAATGACTATTAAAACGGTCGTGCATAAAATATTGTATGTATTTCGGGCGTAAACAGCGTTTATGGACCTTATGTGTTAATAGGCCTCGCCTAGCAGCTCGGGCTCTTACTTACACGTTGCGGACCATAAACGCCTGTTTTACGCCCTTGATACATAAATAACTATTTTGATTTCAGATAAAAATGGAGTTGCAACAATAAAAAAAACCCAAGATTGGTAAAGTCAGTGCAGAAGCTATGAGAAATGCGGTTTATGACATTGAACAAGGTGGAATTTCAACAAAATCAGCAGCAATGAAATACAACATACCTCGTACAACCTTACGGAGATTTTTGAAAAAATGTCGTGATTCTACAGAAAACATAAATTGGGGCAGTTCTATTTTGGAAGGCTGTCCACGTATGACTCCCAATTACTCAGTGAATAAGATATTTTCAACTGAAGAAGAACAAAATTTATGTGTCTATCTTTAAACCATGGCTAACTTGCACCACGGTCTAACCCCCAAAAATTGTCGAAAGCTTGCATATGATTTAGCTGTGGCGAACAAAAAGAAAATTCCACCTTTTTGGATGGAAAATCAGACTGCTGGCAAGGACTGGTTTACCAATTTCCTTAAACGAAATAAGGAAATTTCCATTAGAGCAGCTGAAGCAACCTCACTTGGAAGAGCGATGGGTTTCAACAAACCTATAGTTGCTAAGTTTTTTGACAATCTAAAAAAAACTTTTTGAAACATATAAATTTGAACCGTTTCAAGTATACAATGTCGATAAAACCGCTTTAACAACAGTGCAGAATCCTGGAAAAGTTTTAGCTACCAAGGGTCAAAAGCAGGTGGGTCAGATCACTTCCGGAGAAAGAGGAACTCTTGTTACCATGGTAGGCACTATAAATGCAGGAGGTAATACAATACCCCCACTTCTAATTTTTCCCAGAAAATATTTTAAGGAACACATGATAAAGAACGCTCCTCCTGGTATCATAGGATCTGCTTCTCCCTCTGGATGGATCACCTCGGAAATATTTGTAGAGTGGTTTCGGCATTTTATTCGTCATGCTAAGCCTTCTGCTGACAATCCAATCCTATTGCTCATGGATAATCACGAGAGCCATGTTTCTTTAGCGATTATTGAGATGGCAAGAAAAAACTACGTCAAGTTACTAACTCTTCCTCCACATACTAGCCATAAGCTACAGCCGCTTGACAAAAGCGTTTATGGCCCCCTAAAGCGGTATTATAATAATCATTGTCAGTCTTGGTTATTTAATGTCGGGAAAAGAATAACAATTTATGACATTGCAGAAATATTAGGCTTAGCATATCCACTGGCCTTTTGCACGAGAAATTGCATTTCTGGCTTTAGAGATACGGGAATTTTTCCATTTAATGACACAATATTCAGTGAACACGACTTTTTGGCCTCCAAGCCAACTGACATCCCAGACAATGATTTGACTCAACCAAGCACAAACAAGGACCCGCTAGTCAGAAATCTTCCAGAGTTTGATGATCCGAATATAACGGCAGAATCGACCACAGATCAAGTACATCAAACACCAGAGAAATCTTTTGTATCTCCAGAACAGTTGTTGCCCTACCCACAAGTTAAAGAAAAGGAAAAAAATGTAAACCGAAGAGAGAGAAAATCCACAGAAATATTAACAGATACGCCAGTATATGAGAGAATTAAAGCTAAAAGGCAGGTAAAAGAAAAGAAAATACGAACAAAAAAAACATCTCAAGTTAAACGGAAGTGTTTTGGCGAAGACTTGGACTTAACCGTTACAAAAACAGTCAAGCGACAGGCAAGAACTGAATTATCTGACTATGACTCGAGTGATGTGGTAAATTCAGATGATGTTGATTACTGTAAACTAAAGGACAGCGATAAAATGAAAGAAATTACCGAAATAGATGTTAATTCATTTGTTTTGGTAAAATTTGCGACAAAAAAGACAGTCAAATATTAAAAACTTATAACTCACACATGGCTACCACCTTCAACTTTAGTCAAATATTATGTTGGAAAGGTGATAAGATTAGCTGATGAGGGAGAATATGAAATACATTTTTTGAGAAGGCATGGCAAACATTTCGTATTTCCAGACGTAGAAGACATAAGTAGTGTTCCTCTAGAAGATATAGAACTGCACTTACCCGACCCATACCTTGCAGGTGGTACGGCTAGAGCAAGCAAAACATTTATCTTTTCAATAGATTTGTCCTCATATATTATTAACTAGTTGTTTTTAGTTCATTTTGTTTATTTCTCATATGTTGTGCTCATAATTTAATGTTACTTTCAATTAATAAAGTATTTTCGCTTTGTTTGTGTATTCTTCAATATAGTCACCTTGCATTAAATTTAAAAATAAAGATAATAAGTAGTGGCCACTATCTACTTGCTACATGGCCACTGTATCCGACAAAGCGGCCACGGTGGCCACCTTGTAAGGTTTTAAATAACTATATTTTTCTGGGACAATAAAACAGATGTAGTTATTATACTTGTTGAAAATAGTCTACAAAATAGTACTAAATCCTATGACGTTGAATTTATTATTATTCAATTAAAAGTTTGGTCGAGTTATAGTAAAATATGAAATGGTGGCCACTGTTGCCGGACCTCCCCTACATAATATACTATATTTGTATATCTAATTTTTATTATTACACTGAATGTGACATGGCTTTTTTTGCCTTTTTTGGATCAACAAAATATTATTTTAATGATTTAAAATAAACTGCCAGTAATAATAATAATAATAATAATAATAATTATCTGTACTTAAACATATGCAAAAAGAAATCATAAAACGACGCATAAAGAAAGCACCAAATTATTAAACTTTTAATTTACGTAAGATGTGTTGAAAGTAATTTTAAAAAACCGACTTTAAAATCGTGCAGATGCCATCACCACATCTGAACCAAATTTATATGGGACCACCCCTGAGGTACAACCTTACTAACGAAAAGAATTATAGAAATCGGACGAGGTGGTAAAGAATTATCGCTAAACATACATAAAAAATGAAAAGTTTGAGGATTTTCCCATTGACCCAATTATTAGATTTTGAACAAATTTATATGGGACCATCCCGGAAGTACCCCCTTTCCAGCAAAAAAGAATAATTTAAATCGGACATTGTGTTAAAGAATTATCGCTGAACATATATAAAAAAAATATACAGACGAATTGAGAACCTCCTCCTTTTTGAAGTAGGTTAAAAAGGATATAATAATCTATATTATTTGTAATAACTAAAAAACTACTATGTGGAGTTATATACATCTTCTTAAATTAATCTTATATGTAAAAATGTGGGTTCGGTTCCTAGAAGAGTACCTAGTTCACTGTGCAGCCAAATTTATATTTATGGTACATAATTTTTTGAATAAATAAAGTTTTAGGTTTAATTAAACACTAAGTTTTATCAGGAATAACATTTTCTGAAAAAAGTAACATAAAAAGCAGACTTTTTGCGAGACACTATATATATTTTAGAGGACAATCCATATTATTTTAGAAAAATAAATTAAAGTTTTGTATAATCACATAAATGTGATTTATCTTTTAGAATATTGTATATGTTTGTCAAAGTTTACTAATTTAAAAAAAAAAAGAAATATTCTTCAAAAATTTTCTTAAATTTTTAACACGGTACAAAATACCTTAATCCGTTTATAGTTATCGAAATATGTAAAGAATTTTAACTCGTTTAAAAAGCGTTCTTTCTCTTTCCATTTCCTATAAAAACTAATAGACCTTTTTGAAATCGGTATTCGGTGACTTTTCTTCTGTTTTATTGCCTTGAAAATGATATGATTTACATAAAAACCAAAAACTGACTTAATATTTTTGTGAAATAAAAATATGTTGTTATTTTCAGAATTGTTGACTACTTTTCGTTTCTAAAAAAGAAGTACGATGTTCTTCTCTAGATATTAACACATTGTTTAATTGTCTTTTTATTTTTTTTAAATATTCTTTAGTATTTTCATAATTTGGGAAACAGTATAGCATTGAAATTGTGAGTACGCTTTTAATTAATTGTCTGTTTTTTTATCTCACAATGTGTCGATAATAAGTTATATAGAAAAAGTTAGTATTCAATATCATCCAGACAAAAAACAAAAACATGTTCAAATGAATATATTAAATAAATTATGAGTATTCTTTAACAGAGATATATTTATTTAGAAATGAATGTGAACGCTTAACTGAAAAACAGAAACTAATTCCAAAAAATCTGATGTGTCCAACACATGACTTTCCTATCTAGTTATTACAGGCTTTTTCCGGTTATTTTGTACAACCTATTGCAGCATCTCTATAAATGTTTAGAGGATAAACTAAATATATACATTGTCCACATCTACCGCGAAACATTTTTCTATAGATATTCATTGAAAATGAAAATACTGAAAAATTTAAATTTAGTACTTTTCCTACAATTTTTCCATTACGGTCCATTTTAAAAAAATCATGTTTGAACAAATATTCTAGAGATCGATATCGCAAACAACTTTTATTTCAACAATTTTCATAAAAATCAGAATTTTGCACATTTTGTCAAATTTTTCGAATACGGACCATTTCAGGAAATTTTTACATAAAGCAAAAATTATAGATAATAATATTAGAAGTAACTTTTATTTGAACAATTTTTTTCTCCAAACATAAATAACAGATATATTCCATAATATATAAAAACGGCCTCCCATAAAGTACCCCCCCAGATGTTCCGACTTTGTCCAAAATCTAATCATTTCACGTCAGGCCGAAATAAAACTTAAGTTTAAAATTTAATGTTTTTTTCTTTATCCGTTTTTGAGTTTTCTTCAAATTTCGAAATTTACACATTTTCTCAAATATCTCGAATACGGTCCATTTTAGAGAAATTATCTATAAGATAAAAATTATAGAGAATTATATTACAAACAACTTTTGTTTGAACAATTTTTATAAAAAAAAATATTTTTTTACATTTTGTCAAATTTCGCGAATACGGACCATTTTAGGAAAATTTTGTATATTACAAAAATTATAGATAATAAAATAAGAAGTAACTTTCATTTGAAGAATTTTCTTCCCCAAACGTAAATAACAGATATATTCCATAAAATATAAAAATGACCACCTATAAAGTACCCCCCCAGATGTTCCGACTCTGCCCAAAATCTAATCAGCTCATTAGACGCTGGAAGAAAGCTTAAGTTTGAAATTTGGTGTTTTTCCGTGTATCGGTTCATGAGTTATGCGTTATACAGACACACACACACACACACACACACACACACACACACACACACACACACACACACACACACACACACACACACACACACACACACACACACACACACACACACACACACACACACACACACACACACACACACACACACACACACACACACACACACACACACACACACACACACACACACACACACACACACACACACACACACACAGACATCATCGCGAAAATAGTCAAAACGGATTCAGGGGACCTCAAAACGTAAAAATCCGTCGAAAACTCGAGGTCGAAAAAAATCATGATTCCTATACTTTCCTTATATCTGTATACAGATAGGAAAGTAAAAAAGTATTATAGCCAATAAAAAGAATTTTGAATTGTGATATCTGCAAGTCCTTATTTAAAACCTTTAAATTTAATATTATCATTATACAAGAGTTATTTTTACAAATTGATACAAATATCGAACATAAGTTTGTTGACATAAACATTATTTCCATAATACAAATAAATATATGAAGAGGTTGAGTGGTGTGTACACACTGGGTAATAAGAAATGAATGTGACGTATTTAAAGTGTGTAGGTAGTTTTATTAATATTAATAAAACTCAGTAAAAGTAGTCTTAGCGCTTTCAGCCGATTAGGCCATCATCAGAGACTCTACAAAGATAAAAAAAGGAGCTATAACAATAGTCAAATCGAGATATTCCTAAACATTGAACAAGAAATAAAAAAACATTACAACTTACTTGTCAGTAAATATAGAAGGTACATGAAAATTAATTATTTAAAATTTATTTATTAGATTCAAAGGGCTGCCACAATACGGTCCCTGGTTCTCAACCATAACTTGAGGCTTGAAACGAAGCAAAACCAATCCTAACAGGTGGTTGAAAATTGAAAAGAAACGTGGGGGCTCATCCCAACACGTGTAAATAAACTGTCTCAACCTTTCCAAGGAAGAGAGATGGAAAAAACTGAACTTCGGCTTGAAGCCAGCTGCCCTTTCAAAATAGCTACCGTGAAGCGGAGGCAAGTTGGGGCACAGGTAATCGTAAGAAGTAGAATGCAATAAAGACGAAAAGGTAACCATCTTGACTTTAACAGTGCCAAAAAAGAACTGAGTGACAATTGACAGTTGACAATGAAGTTGTCAAAACAATTGCCAACTTGAGAAAAACAAATAAATTTCATGAAAATTGATCAAAGTTAATATTTAAAAAGATAAAAGTGGGTTGGAACCACTTTTTGGATTTACTAAAAGTTTGTCTTGACCAAGATTTTTTTTTTTTTTTTTTTTTTTATTTTTTTTTTTTTTTTTATTTTTAATAAAACTTTCTACAGACAACCTAACGGCCTAGCAATGGGCAATCCTCTTAGTCCTTTGTTAGCAGACTTATTTTTAGATCACCTAGAAACCAATAAAATTCTGATTAATTCCCCTAACAACCGAATCTTACACTGGCACAGATATGTTGATGACATTTTTGCTATCATGAATTGTAACGTCTCTGAGATTGATGACTTCTTAATTTTCATCAACAACATCCATCCTAAAATTAAATTCACAGTCGAGCTTGAAGTCAACAAATCACTTAATTTCCTAGACCTTTCTATTAGTCGTATGGATAATAAGCTCGAATTTGATATCTACAGGAAACCCACTCAAACTGATCATCTAATTAATTTTCACTCTAATCACTCTTATCAACACAAGTTATCAGCCATATACTGTTATGTTCACCGTCTCCTCAATATACCTTTATCTAATCATAATTTTAATAAAGAAATCAACGTTTTAAAACAACTAGCCTTTAATAACAACTACTATCCTTCTATTATTGACATGGTTATTAATAAGGTCAAACTTAAGAAAAGGTCTCTGCTTGCTTTTAATCCTACTAATGATTCTCCTGCTAATTTTAAATACTTCTCACTACCTTATCTCGGGAAAATTTCCAATGATATCGCTGCAGTTTTTAAAGATTGCAACAATATTAAAATATCTTTTAAAAATGTTAATTCAATTAAAAGCCAACTATCACACACTAAGGATGAAATCGAGTTGCTACTCAAAAGTGGTATCTATAGATTAAACTGTAACGATTGCAATACTACTTATATAGGGAAAACCGAGAGAAGACTCAATTTAAGAGCCAGTGAACACATTAGATATCCTGATAAGTCCACTTTTGGACATCATATTAAATTCAATAATCACAATTTCACTCCTTCTGAGAATGTCACTGTCCTTCATAATATTTTCAATTGTAACTTTAAATTAAATCTGCTCGAAGATCTTGAGATACACCGAGAGTTTAATAAAACTAATGTCACCTGTGTTAACACGCAAATCCATCTCAATAGCAAAGTGCCTCCTCTCTTTAAGAGTATTGGCAACGGTTGGTCTGAAGTTACCTAGCTAGCTTCTCCTTGAATCTTCTTACAGCAGAGTTGATCTTGTCTTCTCCGGTGATATCTGATTTCGTGGTCAGGACGGTTTTTCCTCCTCTTTTAGTTGGAAAAGTTGGTCTGCCTGCGACTTCGGTTTCCCTGGGGTCGGCAGGCTCAATTATGTTGTGCTAGTCAGGCACCTTCTTAATTTCAATAATTTTATATCAAAATATTTTTTACCTTCACTCAATGTATATTTTATAATTCTACTTATTTATTGTAACGTTTGGTTAATTTTTAAAAATAATTTAAAATTTAAAATTCCCTCCATAACTTGTGCTTGCTACTTCAGTGGTTCCAACCCACTTTTATCTTTATCTTTATATATCCTTTTATTATCTTATCTTTTTAAATATTAACTTTGATCAATTTTCATGAAATTTATTTGTTTTTCTCAAGTTGGCAATTGTTTTGACAACTTCATTGTCAACTGTCAATTGTCACTCAGTTCTTTTTTGGCACTGTTAAAGTCAAGATGGTTACCTTTTCGTCTTTATTGCATTCTACTTCTTACGATTACCTGTGCCCCAACTTGCCTCCGCCTCACGGTAGCTATTTTGAAAGGGCAGCTGGCTTCAAGCCGAAGTTCAGTTTTTTCCATCTCTCTTCCTTGGAAAGGTTGAGACAGTTTATTTACACGTGTTGGGATGAGCCCCCACGTTTCTTTTCAATTTTCAACCACCTGTTAGGATTGGTTTTGCTTCGTTTCAAGCCTCAAGTTATGGTTGAGAACCAGGGACCGTATTGTGGCAGCCCTTTGAATCTAATAAATAAATTTTAAATAATTAATTTTCATGTACCTTCTATATTTACTGACAAGTAAGTTGTAATGTTTTTTTATTTCTTGTTCAATGTTTAGGAATATCTCGATTTGACTATTGTTATAGCTCCTTTTTTTATCTTTGTAGAGTCTCTGATGATGGCCTAATCGGCTGAAAGCGCTAAGACTACTTTTACTGAGTTTTATTAATATTAATAAAACTACCTACACACTTTAAATACGTCACATTCATTTCTTATTACCCAGTGTGTACACACCACTCAACCTCTTCATATATTTATTTGTATTATGGAAATAATGTTTATGTCAACAAACTTATGTTCGATATTTGTATCAATTTGTAAAAATAACTCTTGTATAATGATAATATTAAATTTAAAGGTTTTAAATAAGGACTTGCAGATATCACAATTCAAAATTCTTTTTATTGGCTATAATACTTTTTTTGGAATTAGTTTCTGTTTTTCAGTTAAGCTCCATAAATTTATATTTTAATCTGAACGCTACTTAGGCGCAGTAAAGTTGCAACAACTAAACAATATAGCGAACTTTTCGAAAATTTCTAAGTTAAAATTAAAATCAATTTATATTTAAAATTAAATAAGTTAACTAACATTTTTGACCGTTATGAAGTTATAAATAACGTCGTTACAAAGATTTATGTTTGAATTTTAAATTTCTATTGATGATAGTTACTCATCTACGTATTACAATAACAATACCTACATGACTTGGCTTTGACACAAAACCCTGTATAGTAAAACCTCTAATCCGATTCAAAATCTTGAAACTATTATTTGGGGACTTAAAAGCGTGGTCCACTAGTTGGTGTAGCCTTTTAAAACATTTGGTGTAATAATAATTATATCAATTACCACTGCCACTGGTAAAATCCTAAATTTAAAATAGTGTAATATAATAATAAGAAGACATTAATCATATCTTAAATGGATCGCCTACTACCATGTTTTAGAAATAAATAAAATTTAATTCTTAAATTAATAAAAATATTCAAAATAATTTAAGATTCCTTGCGTTATGTTAATAAACATTAAACAAAATTTCTCACGAATTATTTAATATGTACTCTCGTACTTCCATGTCTCTATTGCTTCGCTGTCAACAAGTTCCGGCAAGACATATTGCATATAAAAAATTTTAATTTTATTTTGTATCTTTTTTTCTCAAAAGCTGTCAATATGAGATATTTTCTCCACTTCTATTCCTCCAGAAGTCCAAAAGCACAAAATGCAAAAATCCATTTGTGTTATGTACAGCTAGCCCTGAATTTGAAAATACCCATAGTGGTTCTCCTTAATGGAATTGTTCTTTTTCCAAAAAGTTATTTCTCTACTGCATATTTCTTCTGCTACAGTCCGCACTTCAGCTCCATATGGACATTTTAACTCTATCATAGAGTTTTGTTTTTTTTTTTTAATTCCATCCAGACTGGCAGCAACATAATCAAAGTCGAATTCAATAAAATGTCCACATTTAAAAACTTTTACTTGCAAATAAATTTCCAAATCTTATTTTGTTTTGAATTTATGGTCCATGCCATATCGGGTGGCTTTCGTTTCTTTTCTTAGATTTTTTCAAAAGAGACTGATTCATATTTTGAAAGTAAATCCAGAGAGGTATGGGTTAAGCCTTTTCCTGTACTTACATAAAATTTCTTTTAGTAAAATTAAAAAATAATCCGTAAAATTGGTGTACTATGAAACCCTTGCATATAATATATATGCCAATCTTAGTATTACATAAATAAATTACGTAAAAAATAAGGTGTACAAATACGTAAAATTTATTCATCCCTCGTAAAACATCAGTAAAATATATTATAAATTGTTTTCATTCACCAATATTAATTTCTTAAAAATCTAACAGAGGCGCCACTTTCCAGACGAAAAATCTTGCAATATAAGGGTTTCGTAGTACCCCACTTTTAAAGTTTATTTTTGACTATTTTTAAAATAAAAAAATATGCGTGTGTAGGTAAAGGTTAAATCTATGCTCCTCTGGAACCACTTTTTCAAAATTCAATTTAGTTTTTTCTAAAAAAAAATGAGAAAATGGGTAAAACAAGTCGAGTTTTGTATTTTTTTTTAGAAAAAACTGTTTCAAATTTTAAAAAAGTGTTTCCAGAGGAGCATAGATTTATCCTTTACCTACACGTACATATTTTTTTCTTTCAGAATAAGTCAAAAATAAACTTTAAAAGTGGGGTACTACGAAACCCCACTCCGCTCTACAGCCAAGTAAATACTCCTCTTAACGCATTATATAAATAAAAATTTTCCTTGGTTTTATCGGTCAAATGTTTTTATTTTTATTGTTTTGCACACTACATATTTTGCGGAAAGTACAAATTTTTCCATCTTCAGGTGCAGTCAATTTATAAAATTATAGGGACGAATACAAACAGTTTAAAAAATTTTAAAATAGAAGAACGCTATCTTTCTAGTTTACATTGTTTGAAGGTGTATTCGAAATAAGAATTTGGTTTAACACGATAAAGTAGGGAAATAATAAATACCAATGGCGTTACAGTTAAGGATTATTTAACGCTTTAATTTCATTAAACAAATCAATGGAGTCTGTATCCTTATTATCCTGATCTGTCAGTCGTTCTTCAAGAACAGACAACGGTTTAAAAGATCGCTGTCACATAATTTGAATATGTCGCTAAAAAATCCGAAAATATTATCATACTCATTTATTAAGTCAAATCGTTTTTTAGAGAGCTAAAGTTTGATATATAATTTTTAAGAAAAATCTAATTTTTAATACGGTTTTTGGATCATGAGGGGTCTCATCTCGGTGTTCATAGTCAAACAGTTTTGGTTTAAATTTCCTCCTGACTGTTGGTAACGATGGAAAGTCTTCTTTAATTTCGAGAATGAGTGCTACTTCTTTCAATTGTACAAGAATTTCTTGAAATGATTGGTCAGATCTATATTGCTGGAAATGATTAACTAAATTTTTTAGGTAGATTTGGCATACTTTAATATTAATTGTAGCACTTTGCATTTGTTTGCTGACAATATTTATATGAAATACAACGTCATGCCAAATAATAATTCCACAAATAAATTGAAAATTTTGTACAGATGTTAAGAGGTAACTCGCTTTATGTCTTGCATCAATGTGAAAGGAATTATCTTTAGCTACTTCTAGAAGACTTTCGCAAACTTTAATTAAATAAAGTTTAAGGGACTTTATTGCATCAATTCTGCTGGACCATCTTGTCTCACATAGAGGCTTTAAACTTAACCCGGAGACATTTTTTCTCATAACATCCCACCATTTTGTTGATGACGAAAAAGAAATTGCACAAGATTAAAAAAGTTTATTGTAGTATCTGACACCTTTTTTTCATTTACTGTTAAGTTCAAAGTATGAACCGCAAAATGACTCTCGGATTCGCATCAAGAATGCGTTTTTGAAGCCTAACATGCTTTTCCATTATTATAACCTTGTCCCCTAATATTTTTTATATCTAAATTTAATTTTTTCAAAATTTCTGTCACATATGTGTATATCCTTTCCGCTGTAGAGTCCAGTATTGGATTAAACGCAATAGAACTTTCCTTAACTTCAACTTCAACCTTTTTTGAAGTGGTGTTAAGGACAACATACCTCAGAACAAGACTAATTTGCTCAGTATGACTAGTGTCTGGTGTACAACCTAATATTATTAAAACATATTTTGAACTGCGACCATTTCTAAAATATTATTTCTTACTTTAGACGACACTAATTCAATTATTTCATTCTGTATTTGCACGCCTAAATAATGAGTCATTTTAGCAGATTTTTTTTGGGAGTTCACACTTTGCTAACGTGCTGTCTCATCACTGAATCAAATGAGGAAATCACCTCAACAGCTTTTAGAAAATTTCCATTATTATGTTCGAAAAGTAATTTAAAAGAACCTTGAAAGGCCAAGCACTGTAGATAAATACTTAACAATCGCAATAATTCTTTCCAACACGTCGCGCCAATTTTTTTCCGTTTCTAAAACCCGCAGGTGATGAGCATTCACAGTCGTAGATGTCTCCAACATGTTTTTAAATTTACCCAAGTGTTCATATAACTGTTGTGTAAATTTGACGTTTCTTGTTACTTCATCAGCAAATATAAGTGTTGCCAATCAGATACTCCATTTGTATCACAAAATGTGTTAGGAGTTTTACAAAACAACTTACAACAAAAACAAAATACAGAATCTTTCGAAATAGAGTAAATAAGCCAAGTCTTTGCGACTTTTTCTCCATTTGCTAGACGTCTTACAAAATATTTGCACGAAAACTTTCTCTTATCTTTATTACTAGGAAAGCTAAAACTGATGTCAATCAAGAGCGGACCACGTTTAACCAATATTCTAGCTCTCTCATTGGTGATTCTTTCGGGCTTCAAACCGGGGTCGGACAGAATTATATCGACACTAAAGCCTTCATCGAAAGTGTCACTTGCAGCAGGTATTTCGGTAGCTGACATTACCGAACTTAAAGTTGAATTACCTAAAGTAGATTGTTCAAGTGCTGTAGACGAGTATGGTGTCGTCGCTTTATCGGGCTCTGTATCAGTAGTAGCTGTTTTGCTGCTACAACCACCGTCACTTGCTGCAGGACCTGATCTTAGCGTGGTCGCCTCTGTTGACATTTCAGATGGTCCACTCACGGTTACTGATATTACGGATTTAGAATCTTGAGATTCGGTCGCATCGATAGTTTCCGTGGAACCTTGATTGATTTGCAAGAAGTGCTTTAATGATCCAGTAATTTTTTTCCCTTTCTTGTAGTCTGTTTCTTTTGCTTCGCTTCTGAAGGTATCTTTCTTTTATCCTGAAAAACAAATAAATAATTAGTAGTCATGGGAAAGAGGAATTAACTTCTAAAGTAAGCACAATAATAAGCACCAAGGTTGCACATTTAAGTAACAAGCAATTTGTTCGTGCCCTTTTAGCTTAAACCCTTTAAAAAAATAAGCAGAAAAAATATTAAACTAATTTGATCATATAGCCCTTAAAAAATCCTACAAAATGGTTTTTAAAAAAGATCGATAGCATAAAAACTAAGCGAGTTATGGATAAAAAACCAATTACTTTTTTAAACTCGTACATGAAATTTCAATTAATAAAAAGATATTTGAGTAAAAAAAAATTAATTATAACCAGTATCCTATAAAGGGTTAACGTTGATAGTATAAAGTAGGGAACACTAACCATTTTATAAAAAATCAAACCGTTGAAATTGCAGTCAGCAGCTATTCAGCACTTAATTATTTAGAAAAAAAAAAAAAGTAGTAAACAAAATATTATAAAACACAACACTTGACAAAATAAAAATAACTTTAAATGCAAAAATGAATAGGATTATTTGCTTTTATGCACTTGTTGCACGGTCCAGTGAACTAACCGGTTTAAAAACGCCTCTGGCGATACATCGCTTTTATAGCGCTCCAGGCATTATTCATGTCTGAACAGGAAAAATCAAGAAACTATCGCCTGATATGTTCTCGCAACATAGGAATCGGCAGTAACTGGTTGATATACTAATAAAATTTCGTGTGTATTTATACCTAATCTTATTTAATTACTTAACTTTTATTTTAAAATTAATTTTCGTTTTTTTTTTGCAAATTTTTTGCAATTTTTTTTTGGGTCCTGGGTTTAGTCGCCTTTAAAGGATGGCGCCCGTGTGCATTGCACACTTTGCATATATGGTAGCGGGGCCCTGGTTTTAATTGATTCTCCTGAATTGTTGAGAAAAGTTAATATCTACATTCCGAGAGTATCCTCTAGAAATTTTACATATTTTACCTAAGGTTTCTTTAAAATATTTTTTTTAGAAACATTGGAATTATGAAGTTAACACCGTTTATAGAACACTTTTATTATTGCGATGTACCAAAATAGTGTAAGCTGTGCTGATATAAGCATCTATGAATTTCTACATCTATTTTAAATGATTCTGAAGAAACGTGTAAACGAAAATATTGTTATAGGATGTTGATTCCTTTTGTGTAGGGCTCGGTTTAGGGACTACAACCTTCTTATATACTACGTGATTAATGTCTTGTTGTTTATAACTTCTGTGATTGACTTATGGTACTGTAAATTATTGGCGATTTCATTTATTTTAAAACTGTAATATTTCGCAAATTAGAAATTACTAATTTGTATATTTGACTTAAACATTGCATAAAGCACACCGTTAGTTGTTACAAGGAAAAATGTGGATGCTGCAGTAAGTTGAATTTACCAAATGACTTCACCGTCATCTCTGTGACCTCTTTATTCTTTTTTTATTTAGTTATGTCAAGTGTAAACCCCTTTATTATTGAAATCCGACATCTAAACTTTTTAATACTTCCTACTGAAGCACTTATGACTCCATGACGCCATGCGCCAATAAAATTAATTACTCAATGCTTGTTAATAGTTTTAGTGCTGAGTGGCATTTAATAACAATCATTTAGAACCTAGGTAAGAATAAATAGTTTCAGTAAATTAACAATTGCTACCTAATAGCCAATTTATTTGAACGGCTGTTCGCTTAATCACGTTTATTTATATTCAGCGCAATGTCCCGATGTCCTTCGACAATATATGCCTTAAACTAATTACCGATATAAAAGATAATTAGACCAGAGACAACGAACAAAAAAATTAGTCCGTTTTTTCATCGACCAACTTCTTATTTCCCTTTAATTTGCCACCATCTTGCTACAATTAAAAGTTACAATATAATTAATTAGTTGACATTAT
This sequence comes from Psylliodes chrysocephalus, assembly GCA_927349885.1. Classification (NCBI taxonomy): domain Eukaryota; kingdom Metazoa; phylum Arthropoda; class Insecta; order Coleoptera; family Chrysomelidae; genus Psylliodes; species Psylliodes chrysocephalus. The sequence goes on from OV651813.1 coordinate 68,108,737, forward strand.
AAAGTAAAACCGGACAAAAAGTTATAGTCGCGGTGATATTTGCTAAAATGTATTTAATTTACTAACTAAATGAAAGTACAAAAAAATTGGAATACTTCTTTAGATACATTTTAAATTTTTTTCATGAATTAATTCATGAAGTCACTTCAAATAAATAAATCAATTTATTCGTTTTTTAAAACAAAAACTGTATATTTTTGGGAAGGGGTGGAACTGAATTTACAGTAAGAGCTCAAAAATTGGAATACCTATTTTCTTTTAAATCCAAAATTGTCGAATTCAAACTAAACGATCTCATTTATTCTCACAATTTTTCATGAAGTTGATGGATGTAAAGCCTAACTTCATGTGAATAATTTCTTCAATGACTTCACGGTAAACATAACATGTTCTATTTGGAAACTAATTTTACTTTGAAGTTCAAAAGTGACCTACCTAAATACTACATAGACATTCTATATTATGTTAAATACTTTTTTTACTAGTTTTCTTCCTACTTGCGATACAATCATATTTAATACACTTAACCTCACTTATTTATATATTTTTTTGTAGTGTTGATACACGATTCATAAACTGAAACGGTGTTCATCACGGTTGCTAAGGACGCAATGACGTCACGGAATGAAACAGTGAGTTGACAGAAAATATTGTACTTGAGATCTTACACTTTAAACATTTTGGGTTAAGGTACAGCCTCCGAGCCGAATTTGGATCACACTTTATTTATATCCTAAAATATTTTGAAATTTTGGCAAGCCTGGAGCTAGTCGAATTGTTACTGTTGACAAACAATTTTTACACAAAAAAAAATCATTAGACGAAAGGAACCGAGCATAAACTGAAATTAAAGGCTAATGATAAGATTTTAGAGTATTAATCTGCAAATAACATTCACTATTTTTAAATGAATTATAGCTTCTTCCACACTATATTTAAAAGCAGATGAAATGGTTTCTTACAAGCGTCAAGAGCAAGAAAATTCAAAGAGTTCTAACAGAACCTACATTATTGAAAAAAGGATTAGCTACAGGAAGATTTTAGTAAAAAGTAGTTACAAATAATTTTATCAAAATCCTGTTGGATTTCAGAAGGAACATACAATGTATATTTATAATGGAAATAAAATATTAGTTTGTGCAACAAGAGTGGAGCACGACGCCGTATGCGGAGTGTTCAATCGCCTAAGTGAGATATGGAAAATGCACTCAGTTGTACAGTATATTTTTTCTACGAACCACTAACGAAAATCAACAAATATTAAACATTGTTTTAGGTTATTAAAATAAAATAAATAATTTATGACTTCTACTGATTTATAAAATAAAATAAACAAGAAAAAAAATTTTATTTCATTTTTCTCCATCTGAGATTTGAACTCGAGTCTTTCGTATAAAAGGCAAGAATCCTGACCACAGGACCATTATTTTTTTACTTAAACACTTTAATTAAATTAAATAGTTTTAGTTAAATTAACAAATTATTTATAATTATAGAAAAAATAAAAATATAAATTCTAATATTTCTATTATTCATCGATTCTACATTAATACAATACAATAACTCATTTTAATGTATGTTTAATCTCAATAACTAAAAAATATACTGAAAATTAGTTTGACATAATTGTCACTTAATTAAAATTTAAAAATTGGTTGATTAAAATATGAACTGTGATGGGTAGATTTTATATTTTTGCAGTGTTCTTACTACCTAGAATAGATATGAAATATATTCGTTCAGTCGAAGGCAATAGCATACTTTTTTTTCGTTTTATAATCTGTGCATAGATAAACTAATATCCATGTGGGTATAGAAAAAATATATTTTGTCAGTTTCTAGTTATTTGAAGTAAGTATAATTTACTTAAAAAAAAAACAATTATTATACTGGGTGTTCAAATTAAAGTGTTACAGCTAAATACCGCCTTTTATAAAAAAAATCATTTCAAAATTTTCAAGTAGCTGTTACTCAAAAAGTAAAAGTCCAATAAAAAAAATATTTCCTTCAAAAGTTTCTTATTTTTTTATGAACTTTAAGAATATGTAAAAAAATGGGGTTCCAATTTAAAAAAACAAAGACCACCTCGATATGGCCATAATATGGTTAGCTATAAAAAAATGAATTTAGCCTAAATGTTTCCCCAAAAACTATAAAACTTTTGTCTGAAACTTTTTTTTTAAAATGCATATTTTCGGCGGTATTTAACTGTAACACTTTAAATTGAACACCCGGTATAATATTCTATAAATATAGGTACACAATTAGAGAAAATCAGTTTTATTATCTATTGTTTATTTGAATTAAAAAGGGTGCCTAACTAAATAAAATAGTGGTTAAAACAACATATTTATACTAATGTGAAAGCAAGACATGACATTTTATTTATATTTACATTTGAACAAAAAGTTTTTAAAATGTAAAAATACTGTTAAAATAATTACATATACAATTGAGAATAGATTAACATTACATATACTTGGAGTATTTAAATAAAATGTAGTTATGAGGCCCAACCAATTCATAATCCTTCTGGTAAAATTCGGATATTAAAGAAACTGATATTATCTGTAATTCAGTCATCAAAATTCCAGAAATGCCTATCACTCTTACAACATCATTCAAAAGACCATACTTTAAATTTATTTTAGTAGTGCACTTTTATAAAGTTCTCCAGCAAGGGATACTTCAAAATATTTCTGAGGTAAAGATACCAGCTTTTACTCAAATATCTTATCGCAAATGCTTCAGAATTTTTTTTTTTTTAACTTCAAAAGGCCTTGTATTTTTCTTTAATATAATTTGTAATAACTACTTTCCACTAAAAACTTCCTATAGCAAACTCCTTCTTCAATAATGTATGTCTTTTAGTAAAGCCCTGTGACTGTTATTGCTTTTGGTTGTGTTTAATGCTTTTAAATATAGGGCGGATGAAGCTGCACTTAATTTAGTAATAGTGAATGATATTTGCAGAATAATACTTTAAAATCTTACCATTAGCCTTTAATTTCAGTTTAGGCTCGGTTCCTTTCTTTTAATGGATTTTTTTCTGAAAAAATTTGTTTTTAAACAGCAACACTACAGCTCGCTAAAGGCTTCCCAAAATTTTAAAATATTTCAGGATATAAACAAAGTGTGATCCGAATTCGGCTCGAAGGCCGTACTTGATTTTTCCTTGCTATTTTGTATCTTGTCTTTTAAGAAACTACCGATATTATAAAATCTCTAACAATAAAACAGAGTTCAAAAATAAAAATATAATTACCACTAAATAACAATAAAATATTAGATTTTTTAAAAAACTAATTTAAGACTCCAAGTAGAATATTTTTTGTCAACTTACTTTATATTCTGTGACGCCACACCCCGTCCATAGCAACCTGACGAGACCACCGTATTGTCTACGAACCATGGTCACAGGATAAAGAACAATACAGAAATGAAACATAGGGCTAAAACAGGAACCTAGCAACCGAAGCCACACCTTCTTCATGGTGGAGCATTGTCAAAATTGAACCGTAGATTTGTTACTTGTTCGAAGTGCAACAGTGCACACTTTTATAGCAGATGAACGAAGCTGTCACTGCTGTCGCTGTTAGAAAATCAATATTTTTTTCCTGTCGTGTCTTTATTTGACGTTTTGGATTTTTGGTTGTTTTTAGCGAATATTCTGATAACTTTTACTTTTTTTTAGTGGTTTATTTTTAGTTTTTTTTTTTATGTTTTTAATTGTGGAGTTGTTAATTTAAGACTTTATTGTACGTATTAAGATTATGTTTATAAACAATGCCACGTCAAAGAGGAGGAGGATATACTTGTATTTATCGTGAATGTACCTCAAGAACAGGTGGCAAAGAAGGATTGTTCACTCTTGTGAAAAATCCAGTGAGGTAGGTATAAAACCTTGAGGGTGAAATTGGAATTGACCTTGCCATAACATGGTAGTACAATGATTGTATGTATTTTTTAGACTTGAATTGTGGCTTGAGGCAGCAAATAGAGAGAACTTATTGGGAAAGGGTGTTGAACACTTAAGTAAAAATTACAAAATTTGTGAACTACACTTCCAGAATAAATTCGTTTATCAGTCAGGAACAAGAAAACGATTATTTGCAAATGCATTCCCAACAGTATTTTCCTATTCAGAACCCACGAAAAGAGTCACAGTTTTGCAAGGTAAATAAATACAATTTATAGTTAAATGTTATAAAAAGTTTGCTACTTGTCTTGTCATTTTTTTACATAACATTTAGTAGTTTAAAAAATAAAATGATAAGTACTAATAATCTTAGAATATCTACCCATACATTCCATTTTGTAGAACTACCTCGGAGGTAAACTGCACTATGTCGACATACAACAACTTATGCAAATTAAAATAAAGTAGTTTTAGTAGTTAGGTTAGTAAAAAATTAAAATATTGCGACAAAATAAATGTGTGTCTTAATGCATATCTAGTTGAAATTTAATAATTTAACAACATTCAATCTGCTGTACTAAAAAGTTGACTAAAATGACAGTGCAGTATACCTCCTAGGCACAGAAATATATTCACATTTTATAAAATTATTTAAAATTTCATCTGGCTAAAAAGTGTGACTCAAACATTTAATTCTGATGAATGATGCACCTTCTTGACACTACTCGTAGTTGGTCTCATAAAAATTTGGTTTCTCTTTCTTTTTTTAGAGGAATTTGTTGTTCATGGCGAAAAAGGCAAAGATAACTTGTGTCTACCCTTAACTTCAGCAGAAGTAGAATTTATTAAACAAGTGCATAGTCAACCATCTGTTTCTCTACCTTGTGTAACAGCACAAATTCAAACGAGTAATGTGTTATCGTCAAATACTCCAAGAAAGCAGAGACTGCGACAGAAGATAGCAACGTTGAGAAAACGTTTGTTTGGTGCAATAAGAAGAAAAATAATTACTCATTATTTAATATTTTTTATAAGTACCGTTTATATAATTATTCTATATTTTTGTTGTATATTAGGATATAGCTATTTTAATAAAGCTACTTATCTATGTATTATAAATTAGGCTTGCTCTATAAATCTGTGTAAACAATTTTAATTTTCAAACAATTCTATTTTATAATTTTATAATTTATATTTTTGAAACCTCTGTCGGAAGTGCTACAAATCAAAAAATAATTTACTTAAATCGAGAATAGGTTCAAAGGCATTCATGCAAATTTTCATAAAATATGACACATAAATATGTAAAAGAGAAATGTTGTTTTCGCAGTGTATGTTCAGTGAATAGCTACGTTCGCGTGTACTGTGAATAATTACGTTTTCTCAGAGTATCTCTGTGGTGGATCTCAAGGTCAAATATTTCTATCCCTTCAACTTCAAAGTTCCGACCCGAGAATACCGATCAAGGAGAAGTGACAGCTTGGTGTTTTCAGTGTACCGTTTTGTAACGCGCATGTGCGAAAATAAGTTGTGTATCACTCAAAATTATGTTATCTTTTAAATTCAGTCCAAGTTGTGTTTAGTACGTGAGCAATGTTAAGTGATATTTTTTGGTGTTTGTTTTGTGTAGTAATAAGATGAAGATTTTTACACACTTAGGTATTCTAATACAAATATAAAATGTGCCAAAAAAGTTATTAGGAAACTAAGAATTTTATCACATGCATAAATATTAAGTATAATGATTTAATCATTTGTGACATTTTATTTTTCATATGTAGGTATTGTATTTTGTGAAATACATGTTTTTTTTCTTTTAAATAAATTTAATAAACAATGAACTGCAGATTTTGTTTATTTTATTTTGAAATTATATTTAAAAAAATGTAATAAATCCGCGTGTTTCAATTAGGATTGGTCAAAGTGGGCGAAATCCCTTTATTATGGCTAAATTACAATTATTATGTCAATATAAAGATGTTTTGCCCATTCATTTTTACATTTATTGAATAAATCATACTGGAGTTGATTTTGGAAATATTGGTGCATTCTTAAATAAGTACTATTTCTAAAAATTTGTCTATGCCCAGACAGCAGACATAGTCCAATGGACGTCCACTTTAGATCTATTTGAGTCAGAACGTCCATATCCGGGCATCCAGTGTACGTCCGTTTATGCTTATTAAATTGACAGCTGAATATCGGTACCCAGAGAACGTCTGTTCTTGGACTTAATTTTAAGTTTAATAGTATTTTGACGTCCAGTGGACGTCCATCTTAGATCATTATTTATTAAGCCTATCAGATAATACCCATCTATACTTCTTTTTTTTTAATATAACTGGTCATTAAAAATTGACAAATTGAATCTATTGCATTTCATTCTATCAACGGAAGTTTGAAATCTTATTCAATCATAACTGTATCTAGTAAAAAGTTTTCAAGTGGTTTCTTGGTCGATCTCGTCTAGCGATTGAAAGCGTAAAACGATAATGGATGTGTCGTGAGTTCAATTCCTGCTCAGGTTAAGCGATCTTTAATTAAAAAAAAAAAAATAACTAAATGGTATATAGCGGTTTGCGAAAATAATAAACAAATTATTAATAATATAAAATAGTGTGTGGTGAGTTGAAGTTCTGTAAAAAAAGTAGGGATGTGGTCTCAATGGAAATATAATCCTGGACGTTTTTTGAATGTCCAGTATTCGACGTCCAAATATATTCCAGAATTGGACGTCCTCTGAATGGTCAAAAGTGTGCCATTTGTATACTTCACTGGACGTCCATTGGATGTCGGAAGTCCAGAAAAAACTCATTTTTTGATGTCTAGACGATGAATTGAAAAATCTATACTATTTCCTGTGAATATTTGTTATTTAAAAAAATATATATTAATCATTCAAATATATGTAGATGATGTTCAAGTCTGTTTTTCTTTGAATAATCCTCTATGTGATTTCATGTTAGGTAAATTGTAAATAATTATTAATACTTTTTTTGTGCAAGTTGATTCTATTCCACAGAACATAATCCCATAACTTAATACCAAGGGCGGCCTTAGGGGCCATGCAACCCTCCTCCCCCTCCCCCTCGAGAAGAAAATTCTTACGATTTATGAGCCTTTATTTAAAAAAAATATGCTAAAAAGGGAATATATAAAGCAGCGTTACTCAAAGTGTGGTCATAACAAAAAAAGCAGTACCTATCGCTACAACGGGACTTTTTTAGAAGTCAGTAAGAGGAAGGATTTTGATGATTTTGAAGATTTTGAGGTTTTGAGGATTTTGTTGTAGGATATCCTCAAAGAAACGGGAGGGACCTGGCAAGAGGCTAGAACAAGGAGGATTTTGCACATAGATCTTTTTTTTAGAAATGTGTTTAGGGGTCCACCAAATATTTCGCTTTTCAAAAAGGTTCCGTCACCAAAAAAGTTTGAGAACCACTGATCTAAAGGCAATTTTTATTATTTAAATTAATTTTTCAAATTTTGTCGTACCTAAAGCGTACCGTACTCTATTTTTTACTTATAAATATACCTATATATCTTGCTTACAAAAGTGAGAAACTTTTATTTTCTTTTATTATTTATTTCTATATCATTCTAAATCGAAACATAAACTAGCTTATACACAGACATTATAATGCATCAGTGAGTTATCAATGTTTAATTTATTCTGTATTTATACTAGGTATTCATTTGAATAATTATTAAACTTTGTATTTATACTTGTAACTATTCCTATTTATTTACATTTTCTTGAACACATATTATTATTATTATATCATCATCTTTCTGCATTTTTAACATAACCTATTTTCAACTGGTACGACAATAATAAGAAATATGTCTACTTTTCAATCAAATCAAAGATCGGTACGCTCATACGCAGCAAGTGAGGACTCGGCAAGCGGTAGGACTCGGGAGGATGGTTAAGAAAAAAATATCTACGAGCCGCCCTTGTTTAATACTGACTTAAAGTTGGCATGATATAATATTTTCCTACGACCACTTAGGAAAGTGACACATATCACACTATATAGTCTTATGGAAAGTGTCCTATATCACACGCGTATGACTAAGAATTTACTTTCCACCCAAGTGAGAATATGTTACTTTCCGCAGTAGTTGTCAAAAAATGTCAAACGCCTAATTTCTATTTTGATCTATGTAATGTCCATATTAATACTAAAATCGATATGATTGTTAAATTATTGAAATTGTTTTAAATTAGATCCTAGATATTTATCTTTAACAATTATTATTAAAATAATTTTAAAATAACTAAGATTATGTTTGCTCTTTAATTTGGGTAAATACATAACCGATTAGATCATTCAATTGACGTAAGGCCCATTAGCTCAGTTGGTTTAGACGTCGAACTTATCAACTTTGCCATTTTTTGACCGCGTTCAATCTATGGTTCAAATCCTGGCGGAGCCGAATTTTTTTTTTGTTTTTTTTTTTATTTTTTATTAGTTTTTTTTGTTTAGAAAATATGAAAATTGAATAAATACGATTATTGTTGATTATTTTTTTAAATACATTTTAATTAATATAGTAATAATAACCTTGGTTTTACATTTTTTTGATATTATTTTGTAAGCTAATTTCTATTTTGATCTATGTAATATCCATATTAATACTAAAATCGATATGATTGTTAAATTATTGAAATTGTTGTAAATTAGATCCTAGATATTTATCTTTAACAATTATTATTAAAATAATTTTAAAATAATGTTTGCTCTTTATTTTGGTTAAATACATAACCGATTAGATCATTCAATTGACACAAGGGCTGTTAGCTCAGCTGGTTAGGACGTCGAACTTATCAATTTTGCCATTTTTCGACCGCGTTCAATCTATGGTTCAAATCCTGTCAGGGCAGAATTTTTTTTTTGTTTTTTTTTATTTTTTTTAGTTTTTTTTGTTTAGAAAATATGAAAATTGAATAAATACGATTATTGTTGATTATTTTTTTAAATACATTTTAATTATTATAGTAATAATAACCTTGGTTTTACATTTTTTTGATGACATTATTTTGTGGTCGTAGGAAAAATATTGTACATCACTTGTGTGAAAAGTGATTTTCCACACTCGTGTGATAGTCGCACTCGGCTTGCGCCTCGTGCGACTATATTTCCCACTCGTGTGAAAAATGTCACTTTCCACACTCGTAATGTAATATACTATTTAAAATTTTATCAATTATATATCTATATTTATTTATTGCTCTCATTGCAAAACTAACAGCAGTAAGTTTTTTTACAGTAAATTCATTGCTTATGTTTCTTTCATTTTAACAAAATATCTATGAAGATACCACAAACAGCTTAAACAGTTTTTTTCCTTTTAAGAAATTATCACCTGTGCAAAGTGATTGTTCATACTCCGCACTCGTAGTGTAATAATACTATTTCTCTCTTAGCATAAAATATTTCTCATTTTATTGTGTTTCCTATAATACACTTTGACTATTCTACAAGTTCAAAGGATTTTTAATAATTAAAAAATGATAAATAAAAAATAATTATATCTCTGCTACTAGAGTCTGATACAAAAACTTGGCTTATTGACTGTACTGAGAAAGAGCGACTACAAAATGAGACAGAAAACAAGCTGAGATAACAACCAATGAACCAATTAAAAGACGTGTTGTATATTGAATAATAATTACTTTCAGCTACTGTAAAGCTACGACTTACGTGCTCAGAAATGTAGCAATTAATGGTGGACGACAACGGATAGAGAGTTGTCTTTTAAGGAGATCACAATACAGAGAGGGACTAGGGAGAATAGTACGAATGTTCACATAATATAATTTTTTATCAAATTTATCTATGTACAATGTAAAAAGGCCAGTCATAAGGGTCAAAGCAACTGGTAAATAACATACTAGGTGGCCACGTTAATATTTCTTTTATTCACCCGGTATATTTTATGATTTTTGAAATCTACGCTTTAAATTGCCTAAGACAGTGTTACCAAAACCTAACTATTATTAAACAAATCTTTAACAAAGTAGAACATTTAAACTTAGAATTAAAAGTGTAGCAATAAGCACATTTTTATACAGTAAGAGAATTGTTTGCTTTTGCACTTGTGAATAGTACAAAATGTCAATGTTTTTTTGACTGTTTGAGAAAAAAAAAAAAAGAAACCTCCAAATTGCAATTTTTACCAAATTTTCACTTTTTATAAATGGCACCTTTTGAGGGCCATTTCACAATTAAATAGTAAATGTTATTACCTTTAAAATTTTTTTTTTGAGATTTAAAAAAATTTGGCAAAACTGTCATATGTAATTTGAACAGTATATTAAAAAAAAAAACATAAAATTTACAGAGTGCTACATTTAAAAATCAAAGTTAATGGCATAATAAAAATCTAGTAGTTTTTAAATAGAAAGGTTTTCCACCTTTGTTCTTAAGATTGCTGCCTTCTTGAGACACATAACCTCGCGAAGTATAGTTTTTTGAGTGACGCGCATAAAAATAGAATTGTGTATTAGAAAATCCTCACATTTTTGCTCTTCGCAAGAGGTTCGGTTTGCTCTCAAACGAATCAAATTCATTTTAAACATTAACATTTACGAAGTATTTTAGCAAATTTTTGCGGTTCAGATATTACTGACGAGCGAAGAAATAATTATTAAAATTACAAATTTTATTTCCCGTGACATAAACCAATAAATTCAGAGAATTTAAATATTGTTGCCAAATATCTACTTTTATTTTTCTATTAACTCAACGTTAGGCGCGTGGGTGTATCCCAGTCATCTTTGCGACACTCTATCCTCTCTATCTTGCAGATAAAGCTGTTTGCGCTTACGACCCTTTAACTATAATTTGAACAGTAAAAAATAGATCTCAATTACAGTAGATCTGAGTAGATCTTTTTCTATAAAATATTCTACATTTCTTACGTCTGGGCTACAATTCTATCCCGTGCCCACGAGTGTTATTTTAAACATAGCAAATTTGTAATTTTGCACTTATTTTATATATATATTTTGATATTGAGTTGGTCAGTTTTCCCTTCTGAGCTCGGTAAGACATTTTTTAACTCGGCAATTCGACGACGTGTACAAGTTCTCTTAGAAATACCCCAACCAATCATACCCTTGCCCGCTCCAATTCAAAATATTGTTAGATGTTGCTTGTTTTGCGATAGAAAAAGAGATATTTTTACTCAAAAATACTGCAGAAAGTGTTGCAGATTTGCATGTATATACCACGAGATACGCATGTTATGTTGAAAATTAGGTGTTACACTGCGACCTAAAAGATCTATTGTGCCCCCTTCTGTCGCTAATGCAGCAAGGAAATATATCGATGTCTTCCAACCCCATCTTCTCAAGGAAGTATAGGATTTGGAGGTAGTTAACTCTCCCTCTTCTATTTGATATGCTTCTAGATATAGAGCCCTTGGAATCTGGAGTAATACACATTCAGTCAGAAAGTGAATGGAGATTTCGCCCTTCTCAAAAAATCTGAACTTACTATCTTCTACTACTCTCAGATTACTAAGGTGTCCTTTGCATCGGTAATACCCGGTATTGGTATCAGGAAGATACATGCTTCCGATCTTTGCTGTTTATATTCACCCAGAAGTATTTTGCCTGTCTTATCCCCGACTGTTCGATTATCGATTCTTCTACTGCCTAATTCTTTTTTAATCTCTCCTAATATTGTTTTATTGCTGATACCGCAAAACGGCTCAGGTCCCACAAAAAGTGTTTGAGCCCCTTTCCCTGCGAGACTACCTTTAATCTCTTACCCTTTACCTCGTTATGTCTCGGGACCCATGTGAGGGTAAAGGTATTTTCCTCGCCCAGCTCATTCTGTTTTTCTAGGCATCTCCGAACCTTTTTCGAGCTCATTACGTAAGAGCTCAGCGCTTTGATGACTGCTTGGTTATCAGACATGATGATAATCTCTTGTCTACGATAGTTTCTCTCGATGTTAAAGTGGATACACTTTTAAATGGCGTGAATTTCCGCCTGGAAGATGGTTGGGTATTTTCCCAAACTTTCAGGGCCTGGTTCTAGGCCCATACACTCCTATTTGAGTTTCTTCTATGGTTTTGGAATAATTCGTTTACCACTGAATAGCATTTCTTTCGGTTGAGAGCGCAATGTATTTTTAGCTCCATTTTTTCTTGCAGCCCAGCTGTGGTTTTAAAGTTTTTTCACAAAACTGTATTTTTTTTTCATTTCATACTAGGGCATATCTCAAGTATCTTTGGTCCTGAAGCTGGTAGACTTTTGTCTTATTACTTCATTTCTGATCATTCTATATCGTGTCTTTTTTGCTACATTCTCTATCATTAAATGTAGAGGGGTGAGGTTTAAGATCACCTTCATTGCAGCCGTAGGACAGGTTCTTATTGCGCGGGTTATTCAAACACAAACTAGTCTTTGTATTTTTGAGATATTTACTTTCGTAGTAGCTAAACCGATGATTCGTCTCACTGTTGCTGTATACATCCATCGCAGTGTATTTGGGTTACATCTCCATCTTTTACCCGCAACGTTTTTGCATACCATTAGGGCTTTTGTGGCCTTATTTACTACTTCCTTCTCATGTATGTTCCAGAGAAGTTTGTCGTCCAAGGTTAATCCTAGATATTTGACTTCTTTTGGAATTCCATTTCTATCCCATCTAATTTAACGGTTTCGAGATTCAGTTTTCTTTTCCTGAGTGTAGTTTTCGTGGGGTTTATACCGTCTTACTTCACTGCACAATCTCTTGGTGTGTTATAGTCCTCTTTGGACTGCTTGGTTATCGGACATGATGATAATCTCTTGTATACGATAGTTTCTCTCGATGTTAAAGTGGATACACTTTTCAATGGCGTGAATTTCCGCCTGGAAGATGCTTGGGTATTTTCCCAAACTTCTTTTCAAGAATATTTCCAAACTTGCCTCTAGCATAACCTGACAGGGTATGCCGAGGTCAGTCAATCTGTATAAAAGTTTGTCTACGATTATGCTCCATATAAGTGGGGATAGAACTCCTTCTCATGGGCATCCTCTGGTTGTGCAGCTGAAGATGTCCTATCTGTGTCTCTGCAGTTTTCGTAGATATCAGCTTAGCCATCCATCTATATGTAAGTGCTCATTTAACAAATTCGTGTTGTAAAGGAATGCACACACGACCGTTTCTTTGTTTGTCAGTGCATCCTGCAATAGGTCAATCAGCTGTACCAGGACAGTTTCTGTAGATCTTCCTGCTTGGTACGCGTGCTGGCTGTGATGGAGTGGCACCTTATCCTCTGTTCTGATATAATTATCAACAGCTTTTCCGTTGGTTTTAATACAAAGGATGTGAGACTGATTGGATGTGTGGTATCCTTCTCCCCACTTTTGGAATAAAGGTGACTCTGGCCTTTCTCCATGATTCTGGTATCTAGTAATTCTTCCTGTATCCGCTGAAGCAAAAAAGGAATTATTTCATCCACAACTAGAGACTTGAACGGTTCAAAAGTGTTAACGGCCCATTTTAACCGATTGCTGCTACATATTTGTTTGGCCACTGAAGCGGCCTCTCTTGAGAGTCTGCTTAACTTAGTTTTGTCCCTTCTTAGAAAAGGTGCGCTTTCAGGAAAAAGAGTTTCGAGTAAGGGGTGAGCTCTTTTCTCCTCACTCTCAGTGAAGCTTCCATTTGGTTATTTTAAGCCATAACTGTATCAACTCTTCCTTTTACCAGGGCCTTGTTTAGTCTCACTTCTCAATTTCCTAAAGCTACTACGTTTTGCTTTCCTGATTTCTTTGTTGTAGGTAAAAAGTGTCTTGGTGTATCTTTGCTAATGACTGCTGAACTTGTCCCTATTACAGAGCTTCCGCACTTCGGATCGTAAGTTTGGCAGATGACGGTTCTATCAAGCAGCAACCCTACTAGTTCTATTTCTTTGAATGGGGCATATGCCTCAAGTATTGCCTCATGTAGTTCTTCTAGACTGCTTTCCCGAGAAAGTGTGTGCCTGCGCCCCTTTTTAGTCTGGATTCGTGCTAAGTTTAGTTTTAGAATGGTGATGTGTGAGTCCCAGTCGGTTTTTCTAAGATTCCTTCTGAGGATCGTCTCAGGAGTGTCTTTCTCTCACTTAGGCACAATTATCTTGTGATCAGATAGAGACGGTTCACTCGATACTCTCCAGTTTGTAACTAGATTTTTAATCAAATAAAGAATAAAAACTCGAAATCAATACTGCATCAAAATGTAATGTCTATTATTACAAGTGCGACTAGTTTCAGCCTTACAGGGCCATATTTTGGCCTAAAATACATAAAATTTTATCAAAGGAAAGAAAACAAAAAATATTTAAATTAATAGGGACTTACAAGTAAGTCCATCGTTAATAGTTAATATGTAGTAAGTCAAATGGAACCATAATGTACAGAACGTAGTTAGTATATAATTAAATATATGGTATTAAAACGTGTAATGGTACGAAATGTAAACTTAAAACTAGAAAGGGAGAAAAATTATTAATAACTCCAGTAAATGAAAAGTAGAGAGTTAAATGTAGTAAGTAGTTAAGACGACTGATGGGCGTATGAGCCCTATGATAGCGAGGGGTATGATTAACAGTCGAATAATACATCTCGATATAACAAAGATCGACTAAGGAAACTTGTGGAAATAAAGACAGACTGAGATTGGTTGCATGGAGTTTTGAGGTATGATCATCGTACCACGGATCACTCCTAAATATACGAGAAGACCAAGTGGCAACTGCCACCCAGAAATCAGGCACCAACTATGTTAATGTTGACAGGACGAAGATAAGGCCCGTTGCTTGAGAAATTAGATGTAAAATCTCAATTAATCCAACAACTTTTACATTCCAAGAAGTTGGGGACAAAGATAAAGGGCTACCACCTTTCTTTAGGATATCCAGGTTAAACATCGACGAAAGGAAAGTAGTCACCAAACACTTGTATTTAAAGCGTGATCACTAAGAAGTAAAAAAATTGTCCGTATTACCATACCAGCTAATCGATAACCTACAAAACATGGGGCCAAACTAGTTTTATCAAAATTGTCATTTGTCAATATTAGTGATATAAAGTGTTTGGTGTACTTAAAGTATTATCTAATACATTACTTCTTGACCTTGTTACAGACCTTGTTACAAATGTTGTAGTGTTGCAAATACTTTGCACAATAAGATTCTTATTGATCATATATTCTAAAAGTTGTTTACCTCTTTGGTGTTGTTGGTGTCGTTGCTTCCCGAGACGGTGCTGCGAGCGTTGGCGTCGCATCCAAGAAGTAATGGCAGCTTTCTCCTCTGGCAGTACTCCACTATCCTCGATACTTCCAGGGATGGTACAGACCCATTTTTTGCGAAGTAGCTAGAATCTATTACTGTATCTGACCGCCTCATCATAAGTTCGAGGTATGCTCAAATTGGGATGATATTCCACCTCATGAATTCTAAAAGACAAGAATATTTAATAATATTTTTTATCATGATACATGTTCTTGGTATTTCATCACTAGTGTGATAAATTACCCTTACAACTTTACATACAAGTCCTCTTACTGTTTTCCGTAGGTCCATGGTTTTTGAATCATTACGAACCCTAATTTTCTTTAGTTTAGGTGCTAGAGATCACAGTTGAGGCGTAAATCTTGGGCGATATCGATGCTCGCCATTTTACTCCCCTTCAATGAGGGTGCCGTTTTCATCGATAAGGGTGTGTTCCATTTCCCCCTCTTCTGCTTCTTTATCTATTTCTACATCCTCAGATGAGTCTACGCAGAGATTTAAGAGGTTGATGCTCTCTAGGCTCCCTACATCATTTTCATTTTTAGAAGTATTCTGTTCCTTTTCCCAGTTCCTTTATTTCCTCTTTCTTTCGAAGACCGTGTACGGAGATTTTCCCGAATCAAAAGTGAATAGTGAATACATTAGCCTTAATCCTTTAGTAGGATAAGCTGACGATTTTTTACAATGTGGTTCATAGCTTCACATTATGCGATTCTAATATTTGTAAAAGCTTATCTACAGGCTGCCCTTGATTTCTTGAGAGAAACAGCGTGGCTCTATATGCTTTCGAGATGTCTTCACCGGTACAAACATCCAATTCCACTCTCTTCCAGTTGCTTAGATGTAGGATTTTTACCCTGGCCGGAAGTGAATGCCTCCAAATTGGAGCTTATGCTCCCATCAAGCGAACATCCCTTCTACTATGACTTCATCCACCAGGGATTGTTCGTTTGCACTGAGAATAGTCTCAGAGAACTCGTTAGGTAGGATCGCGACCCGATCCGTCTTGACGACAGTTACATAACTGCCAAAAGCGGAGGTATGGGCCACTTTGCTTTTCTCTCTTTTACGGTGGTATGGTGTTATTCCCGTTTCGCTTTCTTTTTAGATCTGTAGAATTGATTTTACTTTTCTCTTTCTGGGATTTGTGCTCAACGGCTTATTTGCTTCCTCCGGTGTCATGCCCTGATCGATACCATCTAACTTCTGTCCCACTAGGTCCATCCCTCAGTGGGTCGTCCCTTCCACCAGGTTAATGATACTCCTCTTCTCTTCTCCATTCATCTCTTTTTTTTGTTTTCCCATTTCTTTCTTGTGAGGTTGTCTTACCTAAGAGGTTGAAGAAGGTTGATCGCATCGGATATCAGGCTCCATTTCATCAGATTTGGGGCGGTGTGGTTCCTCCGGTTTTTGTTTACTTTAAAATTATCGCCCATATAAATCTCACAAACAGCCAGGAAAGGAAAAGTCGACTGACTCAGAGCCAGGCATATGCCGGCAAGACTGGATACAAGAGGGTCTCGCCAGGTGCCCGCAGAGGAACGTTTGCAACCGCTTTTCCACTGGTCATTCAGCCTTCAGCACGTGGCCTTACAACTTCGCTTGGATTATTGATGGAGTGCCAGTCAGTTAGTTAATAGTGTTGTTCATAGAGCAGCAATATTTACGTATCCAGCGGTGCCACTAGGAGGCAGACACTCGGTGATTGCAGTGGCCAAACTACAACCAACCCCGCGCCAACGCGATACGCATAGAGTGCGTCCAGTTATTTTGTAGAAGTGGTTTGTACTTTTTTGTAAGAAACAATTAATGTTCTCGTTATTTTTTTCTAAAGGTCTTAGTGATATAAATTTTTTATGTATTACTTTATAAAATTGTCGCCAAAAACAAACTGGTTTTTATATTTCACCTTTTTTGGAATATGCTTCAAAATATTACTAAATTTGACCAATAAAAAAAGTAATGTTATATTCCTTCACTAAAATATTACGTTTTTGTTGTTACAATGCTAAAAGCTTAATTTCTGAAAAATTTGTTTTAGATGGTACTAATATACTTATTATATGTAATATAATATAAAGTGTGCTACGATTGCAGCCAGAGATAACAGAGATATAACCATTCATTGATAAAATATAATATTCACGAATAATTCAACAATCGATACACTCTGTTTGTAGGGACAGGGCGAGGCGACGAAGGGTGAGAAGTAAGAGAAGGGATAAAGGAAATAATTTTTCGCAGGTACAACTTATTTTTATCAATGAATAAATGTGTAAGGCGCTCTGGGCTTATAATAAACAACGTAAATATCCATGCCGGTGTAACCCCTGTTGCCACTTCCAACTTAACATTACTAGGTTTTAAAATTTATTAAAAATTATTACATCTAATTTAGTTAAATTTAATATAACGAATGATTCAAAGTTTTTTGGGTTCAGTTGCAATAAAATAGGTTGAATTATTTTAGCTTTTTTAATATATGTAAATAATTTTGTAAACAAAACGAAAATAATGAAATAGGCATATGACAACAGCGGATATTATACCCGCTGTGTCCCTTAGAATATGTCTTATTCAGGACCGCACGATATTTGTTAGTATTTGTTAGTTACATCTCCTCGTTGTCTCTGATTACAGTCCATGCGCCAAACTATGCAAATAATACTCATAAAGGTTATAAAAAAAACTTGTATTTCGTGCAATTTTTTTTTATTTTAAATGCAAAGCGTTTTTTTAACGTAGCGCCATCTTCAGTGATATAAAATTATGTAAATGTATCAGATATTTACACCCACAATTATTGTAGACCGAATGTCCGAGGCACGCCATGACGCCATTTTTATTTATCATAAAACATGTAAGCAAAATTGCATGACATAAGTGTTAGGTATACGAATAAGTACCTGCTGAGTTAAAATAATCATATTAAGATATCCACTTATAAATCATGCATTTTAAAACATAAACCAATATTGATTTTATTGACATTTGCTGGAATTTCTAATGAAATCAGAAACTTTCTAGTCATGCTCAAACACCAACTTTAAAATATTTAAAATAGATAACCTACCCCTATTTTAATTATAATCATCTAGCCAGACATAATCAACTAGCCAGGTAATTTAAATACCAACCAGAAATGAATAAATAAAGTAACATAGGTACCTTGTTTCTTTATACGAACCTAAACCATTAAATAACACCGACACTCTTTAAACTCTATGAAAACATTTATATTATTAAAATAGAACTCAAACAAAGACAACAGCTACAAATTATATGCCTCCCACCACATCACAGAATAACCACTATTACAGAAGCGAAGGAAAGCTAATTTTTGGGTCCACAATTTTTTGCGCATAATCAGGGCCGCCATTTTATAACCGGCAAAACTGTCATGTCACATGCGAGTGTTGTTTTGATTTGTTTTGATGTGTCAGGATCAGTCATTTATAATTTATGATTTTTTTATCGAATTTGGTGTATTTTAGTGTTTTCCTTTGTATATTTTTTAACAATTATTCAGTAAATCTGTGTTTAGTGTTTTCCTTTGTCTATTTTATGAACATTGTTTAGTAAACATGTTTTTAAACAAAGACTTTTTGTGGTATGTGCTGAGCTATTTACATATTTTTATTTATTTTATTGAAGCAAAATAATTTTTTAGTGAACTGATGGAATCTAAAAGAAAGAGATGTGTTTATCGCCCATGTCTACTTCGAACGGATTCGAATATTAGTTATTTTTCATTTCCCAAAGTTTCAGAAAGGTATGCAAAATAAATTATGCAATTTAAATGAGGAAAACTGATAGCTCTACCTAACAAATAGTTTAAATTTTGATCCAGATATCCAAATTTACCAACGTTATGTGCTACGTTTGAAAAGTACCTCCTGGAACGGAGTAGAACTAGTAGATTTTTTAATCATGTGATAATCGAGCTTATGTGGAATAAAAGAACAGCTATAGATTTGTTTGTGTTTCCGGTTTCCATTAGAATAAACTAAAACCATTCTTTTAAATCAAATTTGATTTCTCTTCTCCTGGTTTTTGTTGCAAGTTGCAAAATAAACTTCATTTTTAGCTGTAGTATTTTTCACTAGAAAATAAAACATGTTCTCATTTTCGTCTAACATTTTTTATAAAAATTTTTTGCTCTTAATAACCAGATATGTAAATAAGATGAAAAAGAATAAACTGTGACAAAAGAGACAACTGTCTGTACATCTCACAGAAGTACATCTACAACTTCAGTGGCTTTTATCCAGTGAACTGTATAGTTTTCTGGTTTTTTCTTTGTCCATTGTCACATAAATTTCCACTTTAGGAACAGTGGCGCAAGGAAACAGTAACAAGGCCTGTCTGTAGGGGTGTAGGAGTATTAGAGTACTAATACTCCTGCACTATAGAGTATTAAATTTAAACTCCTAGAAAAAGTAATTAAATGCCTTAATTCTCAGTTTTTGTTTGAATTTATTGTAGTTTGGTGGGTGTTGGAGCCATGTTGGAGCTACAATGTTTGTGCCCAATAAAGAACACTAAAATGCGATTTAATTGGTACCAAGATCGTTATAACATTAAATTTGGAGTTACAATATTTGTGCTTTAGACCGACGATATATTTTAATCCTTTTCTCAGTGTATTATCCGAATTTATAGGAATCTTGGTAATTTTTACCAGTGTACCAACCGTAAAAATCTAATCTATATCAGCACCTCAGAGGTAAGGTGTGTTAAGTCACAGTATTCAAAGGAAAGGGTTTTGTCCAGTTGTGGATTTACCATAGGTACTAAATTCTATCACCTAGTAGAAAACAGATTTAACTCCCTAGTTGCATCATTTTGCTAAAAGATGACGGAATACTTGTAAATTTGGGGTTATTAATTTTCACATCATAGTCAAAATTTTAGGACAATGTAAAAAAATCTAACAAAAAATATAAATAAATTGAGCAAACAATTGACTTTTGCAAAGACCCCAATATTTATTAAATTCACTTCCAAAAAACTAAAAAGTCTTTAAAAATGGGGGTAGAACGAAAAGTTATGCGGGTCTATATTATCTATTAGGCAGAGACACATTCTTCTCTTATTGAATTCAAAACTAAGTGTAAGATAAGTTTACTCGCAAGTAGGCAAATAGCCTCTATTATTTTAAAAGGATACCTCTACGTTGTGAATTTCAAAAATATAATAATTTGAGAAGATTTATTGGAGAAAAGATCATCTCCTGGGAACAGTCGAGATGTTTAGCTAGACCAACTAGCTATATTGGTTCGAATGTCTTTACGCAAAAATAATGAATATATCTATTCTGTCCGATTTAACAATCGATCCGAATAAACAGTGAATTGCCAGCTTTCAATTCAAAAGCTTAAACATTTTAGTCAGTTTTTTATACTAATTAATTTCCTTTCTGTTTGCACTAGAATCTTCTTCTTATATTAAAGTTGCTCGTTCTTTCGAATGTTGCGCAAGACCCACATTTAGTGTCTTAAATAGTCGATTTTTCATATTGTTCGTTTTCTATGCAAATGAAGAATAGTAAGTCTCCTTGAAACTCGAGCAAGAGTTTTCATTCATCTTGCACAATCCTTACCGAAATATTCGTATTTTAAACAACTCAAATAGTTAATGAAAACAAAACATATAATCAAGTAGCTGAAGGAAAAACCATATATTCAACAGCCAGTTCAAAAAACAAAAAATATTGATGTAATGCTCCAAAGAATTTTAGATAGATTGGACAAAATGGATGAACGTATTTCAAATTTGGAACATCGTGCTCAAGGAGCGATCACTAGGGATAAAAATGGCCAATCGTCTAGGAATTTTCGAATGAAACGCAAATAGACTACTGCAGAATCAACAAAAGTTGCATACAGTTCTAGAATTAGAAAAATTGATGTTTGTCTAATTGCTACGACACATTTCACAAAAGAGTCATTCATCAAATTTAAAAGATATAAAGTTTACTATACAATCCATCTAGAAAATGTAGCAGAAAGCGAAAGTGAGTTATAATTAAGGAATCCATTTTACACTCTCAAGAAATTGGTTACCAAACAGTAGAAATACAGGCTACATCTGTTAATATTAAAACAAAAACTTATGAAATTGTTATCACAGCTTTATATAGCCCACCAGGATATGCTATAAAGAAACTGCGGATCTAGATTGAGAACCACCAAAGGCAAAGAACTATTAGCATAAAAAAGACTACACATGCTGGCCCTCAGATTCGAACAAAATTCTCGATCTCATAGATTTTTTATAACCAAGAATATATGATATAGAAGAATCATGGGACATAAACTCAGACCACTCTGCCATTCTTTTCACATTGAGTGATACTATTATCAAAAAAGAAAATTAACCTAAACTAGTCAACAAAGGAACAGACTGGAAAAGATTCAAAATCAACTAATTGATATCTCGATTCCATTAGGCACTGAGGAAAAATTAGACCAAGAAGTTAAACTTTTTGTGAAAAATGTTCAACAAGCAGCGTGCGAAAACACTCCTGAGAATAAAGGCAGAGTACAAGGCAATAATTATCCAAAAGAGATCAGAATTCTCATCTCAGAAA
The DNA here is from genome assembly GCA_927349885.1 of Psylliodes chrysocephalus. Taxonomy (NCBI): domain Eukaryota; kingdom Metazoa; phylum Arthropoda; class Insecta; order Coleoptera; family Chrysomelidae; genus Psylliodes; species Psylliodes chrysocephalus. The sequence goes on from OV651813.1 coordinate 68,130,528, forward strand.
AAATAAAAATTAAAAGAAAATGGCAACAGACTAATGCACCAGATGATAAAACAACTTTAAACAATACAACACAACATATAAAACGTGAAATACGGCGCATTAAAAATAAGTCGATTGGCGAATACTTAAGTAAATTAACTAACGATACAATTACCGATTATTCACTCTGGATAGCTACCACAGGATTAAAAAGCCCTACTGTACATAACCCACCAATCAAAAATAGAGATGGAAAAATATTTATTTTTAAATTTCAAAGTGTAGGGAAGCGGTGCTTCCCCCGCTTCCATGGACAACACGCCCTAGATCCGCACTTTACAGAGGGTGCAAACAAGAAGATGAGACCATCGAGCATATCCTTTACTATTTACTAGTTTTACTATTGGCAAAATATGACGATATATTTAAACATCATGTGGCAGCTAAGGACGCGTTGTTAAGAAAAGAAAAGCATAAAGACAGCAGTGGCCGAGGTAATTTAATTACATTTTTAAGCAAAACAACGGTAAACAAAATAATAACTATAAACGGAAATTAAATTAAATTAAAAGTAGTAAAAGAAGTTAAAGTTGATTCAACCCAGGATATTAGCATGGTTGAACAATGTTCAATTATAGTTCGCTGTATAGATAATGAGGGTAAAGTAATAGAAAGGTTGTTAGATATTGTTCCAGTGGAGATAAGTACTGGGCTGGTTTTTAAGATCAAATTAATGTTATAAATAACTTAGACCTCGACGAGACAAAAATAATTGGCTGTAGCTTCGACGGCGCAGCTGATATGTCAGGTCAGTACAATGGACTATAAGCCCATATTAAGGTCTTTTCACCAAAATCTCCGTTTACATGGTGCTATGCACATATACTTAATTAAGTTGTTTGTGATAGCACTCAATGTAATGAAAAAATTAAATCTTACTTTGGGTTGTTAAATCGAGTAGCATGTTTTATTTCGGAGTCATATAAAAAAGTCCATTTATAAAAAACGTTAAAACCTACTCACACCCATGTTAAAAGATTACAAAAAATTGGAGAAACTAGATGGTGGGCAAAGAGTAAGACTGTGTCTAATTTATTTGGCACGTTTGACGACCATTCTAAAGAAATTTATTCTACGTTGATACTTGTTTTATTATGGCTGAAAGTACAGATTTTGACTCAAGCAACCATAGTATAAGCCAGAGATTTGAAGCCAACAAACAAATTTATGAAGATTTTTCAGGACTTGACCCCAGATATTTTAAAAACTTGGATTTATTAAGCGACTCCAAATTTACCGATATTGCAGAAAAGATTGGGATCGATAATGTGGAATTAAAAAATGAATTATTCAGTTTCACATAAATATACCCCGATATTAAAAAAATATAAAAACAGACCTCTGAATAAATAAGTCTGAAACAAATGAATGTGTAGGTTTCACACTGCACTTTTAAAATTTTAAAAGAATACAATATGCATATATCCACTTTTTCAAATTTATATATAGCTTATAAGTTTTTAATTACTTTGTCTTGCACCCAAGTGGCATGCGAACGAGTATTTTCTCTATTAAAAATAATTAAAAATAGACTGAGATCTTTATTAGGCCAAGAATTATTGCAGGCCCTAATATTAATGAATACGGAAAGAGACATCTTAAATAGTAACCCAGAAAAAAATATCGATAAGTTAGCTTCCTTAAGTTAAACTTATTATAATGCTTTGACTTTTTAAGCTTCGTTTTTTCTGATTGTGTATGCCTATCATTAATAGGCTAGTTTTTTATTTTTGTTATGTGCTTTAAGAATGGTAGTTTTATTTTGTTTTGTGATTTTGTACGTGTACCTGTTTATTTTAATTATTTATGTCTGTTGACAACGTTATATTTTGTGTATTTTTAGTCAGATTTAGTCAAATAGTACTTACTTATTTGCACTCCTATTTTTTACTATGTAATATTAATTTTCTTATTTTTTGTTGTCTATGGAAGTCAGTTTTTTTTTTAATATCTTAAAATTTTTTGTTTTATTGTTTATTTAAAAGAACTAAAAATGTTTTATATAAAAATTAACCTTTGTTTTTTATTTATTACCTACACAGTATTTATATTATGTTTTAAACACATAATTTTACAGTTCTTTTAGATTATTTGAAACGGTCGCAAAGTACTTGAAATTTTCATGATTTTGGACTATCTACTATTTCAACACTACTTTTTAATATATAAATTCTAAATATTTTTGTCTTAAATGTGAGAAATCACCTTTATGGGAATAATCGAGTTGGTCAAAAAGATTAGGATATGGGGGCCAATTACTCGTGGTGCCGATGGGGCCAAATTTAGCCAGTCCAACCCTGCTAAACTACGTACCAAAGAATTAAAGATATAGAAGGTGGCAAAAGTTATAATGATACCTAAGACAGGTAAACTTCCCCATTAACTTACATCGTACAGACCCATCTCTTTGTTACCTGTTATCTCGAAACACTATGAAAAATTGCTTCTTGAAAGATTGAAACCTATAATAAAAAAGAGGACCTAATACACTCCCACCAGTTTGACTTCAGAGAAAAATACTCGACTATCGACCAAGTTCATAGAATCATAGATATCATTGAAAGTCCCTAAAAGAAAAACACGTTTGCTCTACCGTCTTTTTGGATGTGGCTCAGGCTTTCGACAAAGTTTGGCATAAAAGTCCATATTAAAAAGAAATGCTAAAAGCTTGGTATAAATTACAAAAGAATGTATTGGTTGCTAGGAAAAAATTCCAAATTATCCACATACAACAAACTGCTTCTTTACAGGCAGATATTGAAACCCGTATGGACGTATGGTATTCAGCTTTGCCAGTAAAAGTAACATCCAAGTTATTAAACGTTTCCAGAATAAAGTATTAAGGAACATCACAATGCACCCTGGTACTGCAGCAATTCTAATCTTCATAGGGATCTTAAAGTGGAGTTGAAAATACAATGCAAAAATTTGCCAGTAGTCACCAACAACGACTATTCCAACATGGAAACCTTGAGATTATCCAGCTCCTCAACAATGCCAATCTAATAAGAAGAATCTCCTGAGTTAATTCAGTGATGTTATATAACAGCAGAGTATAGTGCGGTTTAGTGTTATACGCTACGGTAGTATAACTAAATAATTAGATTCTAATGGCCAGTTTTTCTATCATAGTTTAAAATTTCGTTTACCTGAACTTGGATCAAATAAAGAATTGAGATTACCAACAATAGCGTTTTTCAATCATGTCAGTATCACAGTTCAAGTGATCTAACAATAAGTTTAATTTATATTGGTAGTTTTGAATCGAGGGACTTCTGACAAAAATGAATGCTCTATGTCAGTTTGACGTTTCTAAAAACATTATCAGTGAAGATGAAAAATTGTACGAAATGGAAAAAAATTGACGGACCGCCAATTTTTCGAGCAACGAAAAAGAATTGTTGGTAAATTTTAATTGCTGTACTTATGTACTCTTCTTGGTTGAGGTAATTAAGAAGGATACCTATGCAAAAAATTGGATTGTATAGTTAACAGAATTATGACTTTAGGAGTTACAGCATTATTTCTAGAACATAAAATATATGTTATTGTAAATGAAATTATCTTGCATATTCTTTTGGGTACATGGTACATTAAATAGGTAGCAATTTAACCATCGTCTTCATTTATTACTTCGAATATATAATGTACGAAAATTGTGAAATATACTTATATTATGTCAGTGTCAAAACATTGATCTTACTTTAAACGCCCAACTTTGACAGGTCAATTTTTCGGATAGTTTAAATTAAGTTCAAACATGAACTACATTTTGAAATACACCATCTTTCACTTAAATTCAGTTCATTTGCTGAACTCAGTTTAAACTTTCATTGAAAAACTGGCCCGAAGGTACACTTGTGAATAGAATCTTAGTTTATGAAGTTTTTCATTCCTAGATAAGATAGAATAAAATTGCTAATTGATCTTAATGATCAGATTGTAATAATCGTAAATGCTTCCTACTTAGAGCATTTAATAATATTAAAAGAAAAATTTAACAGCACTTAATTATGCGAACGCTTGCTCAACAAACTAATTTTTAACAGATACTCTTTTCAAGATCTGACGTCGGTTCTTCGTCACACTTCATTGCTCTGATGTTGCGTTGTTTTTCCTACTGTACAAGTTTTTTATGAAAATCTATTGCTAATAATACTTTTTTAGCCATGTATTATTGTCTAGATAAAATGTTGGCGGTCAAAAAATCCATTTTAGTTTAAAGCGTTGTTCCCTTTCTGACATTTAGATATAAACAATTGTAAAAGCAAAATTAGAAAAACAAATAATAGTAATAAAAAATATAAAAGAAAAATCGCGAAAAGTTGTCAGATGGTTAGTAGGTTAAGGTGCGTACTTGCGTTGTCATGAGTTCGAATTCAGCAAAGAGATAAGAACAAAAAATTGTTTAAATACAGTGCAGAAGCAAAAATTTGAACATACCTAAGTTGTTTGATAAAATTGATAAAAAAATTAAATTCATTATTTAGTTTTATTTATTTTTAAAGCGCTTCTTGTCTACAAAATCGCTGTATAATAACTGCTACCCAATCCATTTAAAAGCTGAAGAAGCACTTCCTCTGCATACTTTAAGCAGCTGTAAGTTGATTATCTTCTCCTTTTTTAACTGTTTAATCTAAGGAAAAGAGTCTTATACAGGCAAGTAACATCTATTATTCAACCCGTTGGCTAAACACGTAGCTCATTAAGCGCTATTATAATAGTTAACCTACTTAAATTGTCTGTTGGGGAGGTTTCCGCAAATGGCTGTAGTTGAAAAGAGAGGTCAATAGATCCGTAAAATAAACAATCTGACTGCTTAAACGCTATGGTGTGCATCGCACATAAACCAGGCGTGACGTCACAAAGTGTAGCGGGGCATACGAACATTTTCAATCATTAAAATAGAATAAAGAGGAGATGCTATGACGTTACTAAAAGTGTCCACACTTTTACGTCATATGTTAAACTCGAGCTAGTGAAGTTAGTTAATTTTTGGAGAAAAAAAATTCATTTTTTAAAATAGCGTGATTTAAATATAAAAACATTTTCATTTCGTTAATTTTAAAATATAAAATAACTAACTTCAAATTAATCAAAATACGACTCAAATTGCGTTCAATTATATCGCAAAATAGTGTTCAAATAAAACTCCGACTTTAATAAATCTAAATTATGTTTGTCAATTCAACGATTGTTGCCGAGAAACATCTTGAAAGGTAAAGCATTTACTATTATTTTAGGCATAGAAGTATTTTTAAGGTTTTGTTGTTTGTTTATTTGCAATTTGTAACATTTTAAAATTTCAGTTAAAAATGTTATTTTAATTGTGTGACATCCTGAATAAATAGTATTCGATTAATTTAAATTCAATTATCGTCGCACGCAATATTCCTAAGAAAGGGAAATTTCTTGAAGTGGGAGTACAGTAAAGCAGACGATTTCGCCATTAGATCTTGAAATTTCATTTCCCGATATTATCTCCTAGTATCTGCTTGTGTTTGGCTTTAGCAGCAATTCTTATTATGATCGCATTATCAGACTGCTGAATATTTTCCTTTTTTAAACATTCGAATATATTTAAAATAACTTGTTGTGTTTGTATATCTTAATCCTTATTGTTAAAGTCATACCTGTCTTTAATCTCACTACATTGTGCAATTTAATTTTCTTCATTCGCTCACGGTCTAAAGAACGTCATATTTATATTTAATAAAAGAAATTTAAATTAAACCAACCACACATACAAAACACACCGCACGACAATACTCCACTGATATCGCAGACTGTCTTCCAGGAATATTTTCGAACACTCCTCCCCTTCGTAAACCTTTGGCCAATACAGTGCATTTAAGTTTACGATTCGATGTTTTCATTGGTTAACAACGGAGATGATGGATTTTGACACATATATATCAAGTACACGTTGACTGACCGTTCCTTTAATATTTACCGCATTGTATAAGGGGAGTAAACATTATTTTGCGTTTCTAAATTTAGCATGAGTACCGTGCGTATATATTAAATATTGATGATTCCCCACATAACTGTGTTCTGCAATTGATATTGGAAGGACTATACAATTAGATGGTGCTCCTTCTCATTTTGCGTGGGACGTGAGAAATTACTTAGACCGGAAATTTCCTAATAAATGGATGGGAAGAGGAGGCCCATGCCATTGGCCACCTAGATCACCCTGTTTAACACCCCCAGACTTTTTTTTATGGGGTTACATAAAAAGTCTTGCATACAATACCCCAGCAACCACGCCAGAAGATATGAAGGAACGAATTAAGAATGCATTTGCAACTGCATTTGCCGGATATGCTAAAAAGAGTAAGAAATTCGTTTGAACGAAGGATCACAATGTGTATTCAAGAAGACGGTCATCATTTTGAACATCTATTAAATTAATTTATTATCTTGTATTATTTTGTAATTCGTGTTTCAAAAAAAAAAAATGTAACAATGTTAGTAAAACTATTACAGATAGGTATAGTGAATACCTACATCGTTTGAAAGGGTTTCGAAAGATACTTCAAATAACGTTAAAATATATTTGGTGTTCTATTTAAAATAATGAAGTTTTTAGTGTTTAAATCTACGTATAATAAATATGTATTTCGTAAACACCCTATATAATATTTTTGATCAGTAAGTATTTGAGGTTATAGCCCAGAAGACGCTTAATGTACCTTAAAAAAATCAATTTGAAATATTAAGAAATGTAGGATATATGTGCATTTTTTAAACACCCGAAAATTTTGAAAATCCTCGAATATATCAAAAATGATAGACTCTAGGTATAACAACCCCTTGACAAAGTTACACTAATTTTCTTTATAGATTTTAAAAATTCAATAAAATATAGGGTGTTCTGATTAAAAAACCTAACTTTGATATATTCCTATTTCCTGGAGCACCCTGTATTATTGAAATTATTTTTAAATTGTTGCCTTTTCTAATATACATCTCACCGTAAAAACCGATTTTTTAAAAAAGTTTAGTTTTGGATATACAGACCGAGGCGTTACCGGTGGACCACCCTGTATATGTTAAATCTTATTATTTTTTTAAAGGTTACAACAAGTCTGTTATGCCTAAATTTTATATAATTTTTAATTAATTTCCTTTTGATAAAGCTAGAGTTTATAATTCACACTAGCTTTCTAAAAATAAAAAAAAAAAGAAAATTGGCGCCCATCTCTCCCAGAAAAGTATTATCCCCAAAGGTGTCTATTTCCTTTTAATTTGATTAAAGGTAAGTAATGTTTAGTGTTAAATTTCTATGAGCTAGTCAAAATTTCTTATAAGTGTTTTGAAATTAACATTTTATTGCAAAGTAACGCCGAGCTATTACAAATTTTAAACAATAAATTAGTTTTACGACTGTAATTTATATTTTGTTTTTTGTTCCACTGTCTAAGAATACTTCAGAATAGTTATGTGTTTTGTACTCAACTGTAAGTACTATGCAGTTAGCAAAAATTGGTCATTTTTTTGTTTCCTACAAAAAACTTAAACGAAGTTTCAAAAACAAAACTGCCTAAATCGATAGAATGTCATCTGAAGAAATCTCACATAATTTAATTATACAAATTTAAATAGGTTGACTTTTATTTAAAAAGGTAATATTTTATAGGAAAACCATCCAATTTAAGCCATGATTGGGTTCCATCAAGGAATGGGCTCTCATGGCAATGATACATAGTAACTAACTTTAAACAGATCTTAGATTGCAGTTGTCAACCAAGAAAAAGCATTGTACATTGTACCATTGATTGATGATTCTTAATACGCAAAAGTGCCTGCTATACTTCTGTGGAACGATATTTCAAATAAGTTTGAATTCCTTAGTTTTGCAGTTTTTATAAGAAATAAAATACTTTTAAGATCTGAGCAATCAATATTCCCATGTAATAATTTACATACAAAATATATATTTTTTAATGTGAAAGTTCTGTTCAAATCACGTGATTCCAGATTTATTTGCTATAAAATATATTACGACCTTGGATTGTTGTATTTATTTTATTTGAAATGGTATTTTAAATCTCTTTTATGCTTTTGTTAAATTTTAATATAAAGTTTCAAACAAAACTATGATGTTTTTTATTTTCAGAAATCTCTAAAAATCAATAAAAAAGAAAAATAAAATTTAATTGCTAATTTTTATTGATAATATTTCTATTGTATAATTAAATCCTTAATATTCTTGAATTATGTTTAAATGTGTTAGTACTATCATGTACACTTCAATATGCAATCAATGCGCAAGCGCGTGAATCTCTTTTTAAAATATGGCCGCCTTTAATTCTATGTACCTGATGAAAATTATATTTCGAATCTCCTCTAAGGGAGTGTGAACACAAACATATGATTTATATTGAAGAAGATTGGATTATTGTGTGTTTTGTTATGTTAAGAAGTAAATATTTTAGTTATTGTAATATTTGTTTGTTTTTAATACGTTGATCTATAAACAGTATTAGTTATAATCAGCTGACTTCTCTTCATATTTTGAGATTATTTTTAAATATTTATCAGATAATGCAGAAAGCCTGACATTATTTTTTGTGTACAATATTTTAATATGAAATTTTACCTACCGTTTCTCAGTTTTTATTTTAAATTTATTAATTTTCACCATTTGTGACACATGTCAATTAAAATATTTTTTTAATATCTTTTATTGGTAAATAAAACAAGTAAACTAAAATGTTTATTTTATAATCACACCACAATACACAACATTGCACAAATACAAATAATATAGGGTGGAAATCTTAACTGTGTAATATGATCTTGTTATTTTATCTATTTTTATAGTTTTTTAAGCTCTTATGATTTTGGGCAGTGGGTCAGGTTATTAAACAAATCGTATTACTTTGAAAAAGAATGTTGAGCGCCACTATATTTAAAACTTTCTAAACTTGACAATCGATTAGTGATGAAAATATAGAAAATCACTAACCATTAAGATATTATAATTAAATAAGGTTTCAGATAAGGCAGCGACAAATTCTAATTCACAGAGACTTACTTATTCAAATTTAAATGATTTAATAAAGATTTATCTGTGGTATAACAGGTAGTATTTTAGGAGTGACTGTAGAGGCCTTCTTCTAGAGGATTCATATCAGATACTTCGGATATCACCAACTCTTCAAGTATAAATCTTCCTAGGTAAACTAAAATCTCATAAACTTCTTAGATGACTCGAACTAAACCTCTTGATATACTGGAAATCAACTTCTGTAGCTGGAACTAAACTGCTAAGTTTCAATACTTTTGAACATGCAGCTAGAACTTCTAAACAATCTTTTTTGATATAACTTCTACAAAACCATCGATATAACTTCTATAGAACCATCTAGATACAGCCAGGCTACAAGGAAAAAGGTAAAAATATTAAGAAAGGAACCAGGAAGTGTATATAGGAAACAGATAAGATGCTTTTTACTATTAAATGTACAATTTAAATTATTAGTAAATAGCTTCACAGAGACAAAATTAATATGAAAAGGAAAAATCTTATTTAACATAATTAAAAATAGTAAAGCATATAATCTCTTCCAAACAAAATAATATTAAAACCATACAAAACGTTTTATCATGTGTTATCTAATTTGTCGAGGTTATGTTTAAAATTTGACATAATTAGAAATTCTTGTACAAAATATATATTTTCAACAATATATTGGTAGGAAACTTACCTTTTTAAAATCAGACTGGCATTAAAAATATTAATAGACAATTAGTACATTGAATGTCCAAGATAAAAGATAATTAAAAATTTAAATCAACTTCCTCGTTGACAGATATGACAGAAATGAATTATCAACTGTTGACACAAGGCATAAACGACAAATGACATTAGGGTAGAGACGTTTGCGTCAAAATAACGAAACCGGTTCCCACCGTTACAATGTCAACCATTACAATGTTTGGGTCTAAATAACGAAAACGGTTCCAACCGTTACAACTGGAATAAATTCGCTAGCGGGAAGGTGAATAATTTTTCTAAAATTTCCCGAGACACGTCAACGTTTTAATATATTTACTACATTTTGCAATCAATTTGAAAAATATAGCCCTCAACATGTTTTTTTCAAATGAAACCCTGTGGCTTGTGACCCTTCACTGCAAAGCTTCCAAACCATTTTTTGCCACAACTGCTATTTGCAATTTTTATAATGTTTATACATATCCGAAAAGAGAAATTTAGTTTATAGTTACAGTATTCAGCGTTTGATACGAAGTGTTGTTGAAAACTGGTGAAAATGCCTAATTATTTTACTGAAACCGTAACGATCGAAATTTTGATGATGACTGGATATGGTGATAGGATACGAACTCAAAGCGAAGTTATTCGCCTGCTTCGAGAGTCGTATCCTGATTTGCCACCAATAAATCAAGGTACTATTAGTAAAATAGAGGCACAATATCTAGTAATGGGTCATGTCAGAAAAGTACCGAGAAAGAGGCAAGCTGTTGTCGATGACGACACGAAGTTGAATTTGTTGCTTGCTCTATAGAAGAAAATCTAGTCAGTCCAGCCCGTCAACTGGCCCGTGATAGCAATTTTATTCACAAAACGGTTATAAAAATACTTAAATATGAGAAAAACGTCCATATAAAATGCCAAGTGCTACTAGAAGATGATCCAGATCGACGACTGGAATTTTACGATTTGTTGATGACTCGTATTCACCAAAGCCATTTATATTTAGACTGGATACTTTTCTCTGACGAGGCTACTTTTACATTAAATGGGCACGTAAATCGCCAAAACTGTCGTTATGGGGCTGCACAGAACCCCCATTGGATAAGTGAACCTTATACTCAGCGCCCACAGAAAACTAATGTGTGCCGGAATAATACGCGATATAATTGTAGGACCATTTTTCTTTGATGATACTATTAATGAAGCAAGATAATTTCTCCAGCATGAATTAATGCCAGTTATATGTAATTTATTTCCAAATCCCTTGAACCCTAACTTGATCGACGAGAGGCTATGGTTTCAGCAAGATGGGGCCCCGCCACACTACGCTGCTATTGTTCGTCAATATCTGGACAAATATTTTTCCCGGTAGGTGGATTGGAAGACGAGGTACTATTGAGTGGCCAGCGAGGTCTTCAAACCACCGCTGGATTTATTTTTATGGGGACATCTCAAAAGTAAAGTCTACATTCAAAAACCCAACAACATAGCAGACCTATAGAAAAGGATAAGAAAGGAAATCAATAAAAACACCGGAAATGTTGCGTAAAGTAAGAGACGAAACATACCACCGAGTGGGATGCTGCCAACAAGCCAGTGGTGCACATTTTGAGCATTTGTTATACTGAGAATAAAATTAACTTTTAAATTACTTTTAAATTTTATGCAACCCCCAACGTACTAAAAACTTAAATTTGATAAGTACGCTGGTTTCCTGATTTTATCAGCTCTGCAATGAAGGGTCACCAGCCACAGGGTTTCATTTGAAAAAAATATGTTGAGGGTGGTTTCAGCTACCCCCAAAGGGCTATATTTTTCAAATTGCTTGCAAAATTTAGGTAAATATATTAAAACGTTGACGTGTCTCGGAAGATTTTAGAAAAATTATTCACCTTCCCGCTAGAGAATTTATTTCAGTTAAGGTCTCCACCCTGTATAATCAATGTAGACTAAAAAATAGGTACAATAAAGGAATGATAAAGTCAAAGTTTTAAAACTTATTTAATATGTATATCAGTCAGAGCTGGGGAGGATTCCAATCACATAGGATTCGAATCCTGGATTCGAATCCTTTTTGAAGATCCGCGAGCGGTATTCGAATACTTAAGAAAAAAAGGATCCGTCATCCGGATTCGCCAAAGAAATTCTTAAGGATTCGTATTCGAATCACCAATATTAGTCTCGGATCCTTTTAGAGACCAAACTACGCTTGCGCGAACAGTTGACTGAAGACCGATTGTTAATATTTAGAAGAAAAACGTAAGAATCTACAAATTAATTCAAAGAAAGCAGCAAAGCACCTAGACAATGTTGAGTTGAAACCTATGCCATATTTTTAGGCTATTTTAAGGCTATATTTATACCCTATTCAGAAATTTTATGCTCTTCGTTTTTTACAAAAATCAAGGTTCTTTGCTAGCTTCGAACGAAGCCAGCAGAGCACCTCGGTTTTTTAAAGCTTTTTTCTAAAAACAACCACACTGCATTTTTTGGCTCCTGAAATAATATAAAACTACTAAAAATAATACAGGGTGCTTTGTTGGAACAAAGTCAGCAGAGCACCTCGGTTTTTTAAAGCTTTTTTTTTAACAACTACACCGCATTTTTAGACCATTTTTAGGCTCTTGAAATATTTTAAAACTTTACTAAAAATTGCTATTTTTAAATAATACAGGGTGCTTTGCTGGTACACAGTTAGCACTAGCAGTTTATTTCTTTTTTCTGGAAACATCTACTAATGCCACATGTTTGAGCTATTTTTAGGCTCTTAAAATATTATAACACTTTTTGAAATAAATATTTATTTTTTTTTTAAATACAGGGTGCTTTGTTGAAACAGAGGTGCTTTACTGGTCTCGTTCGAAGCTATCAGAGCACCTTGATTTTTGCAAAAAAAAGTAGCATAAAAATAGCCTAAATATATTGTTACGTTGTAATCGTCACTCCCTTTTAATAATTACAATATTTAATTAGTTCAAATATTCCAATATATTCTAATACTTGTTGAGTGCCCCTCGTATTTGGAAATATGGATATTATGTTAATTCGGGGAAATTACCTCTAAAAATCAATAATTACTGTCAGAGGTTGTGCGCACGCCTGGTCATCTCTTGATGTGGCCGTTTCACATTTCACACATTCAGTCGGGTTCATATTTCTTTTTCAATTTTAACAGCCAAAGGAACCGGTTGGTTTAGTGCTTTGTTAAGTGTTTCCGAACTAACTAAGGTAACAGAATCATTTTTTACTTTCCTATCTGTATACAGATATAAGGAAAGTATAGGAATCATGATTTTTTTTCGACCTCGAGTTTTCGACGGATTTTTACGTTTTGAGGTCCCCTGAATCCGTTTTGACTATTTTCGCGATGATGTGAGTGTGTGTGTGTGTGTGTGTGTGTGTGTGTGTGTGTGTGTGTGTGTGTGTGTGTGTGTGTGTGTGTGTGTGTGTGTGTGTCTGTATAACGCATAACTCATGAACCGATACACGGAAAAACACCAAATTTTAAACTTAAGCTTTGTTCTAGCGTCTAATGAGCTGATTAGATTTTGGGCAGAGTCGGAACATCTGGGGGGGTACTTTATAGGTGGCCATTTTTATATTTTATGGAATATATCTGTTATTTACGTTTGGGGAAGAAAATTCTTCAAATAAAAGTTACTTCTTATTTTATTATCTATAATTTTTATTATATACAAAATTTTCCTAAAATGGTCCGTATTCGCGAAATTTGACAAAATGTAAAAAAATATTTTTTTTTATAAAAATTGTTCAAACAAAAGTTGTTTGTAATATAATTCTCTATAATTTTTATACTATAGATAATTTCTCTAAAATGGACCGTATTCAAGATATTTGAGAAAATGTGTAAATTTCGAAATTTGAAGAAAACTCAAAAACGGATAAAGAAAAAACATTAAATTTTAAACTTAAGTTTTATTTCGGCCTGACGTGAAATGATTAGATTTTGGACAAAGTTGGAACATCTGGGGGGTACTTTATAGGAGGCCGTTTTTATATTTTATGGAATATATCTGTTATTTATGTTTGGAGAAAAAAATTGTTCAAATAAAAGTTACTTCTAATATTATTATCTATAATTTTTGCTTTATGTAAAAATTTCCTGAAATGGTCCGTATTCGAAAAATTTGACAAAATGTGCAAAATTCTGATTTTTATGAAAATTGTTGAAATAAAAGTTGTTTGCGATATCGATCTCTATAAAATTTTTTTTACATGATTTTTTTAAAATGGACCGTAATGGAAAAATTGTAGGAAAAGTGCTAAATTTAAATTTTTCAGTATTTTCATTTTCAATGAATATCTATAGAAAAATGTTTCGCGGTAGATGTATGTGGACAATGTATATATTTAGTTTATCCTCTAAACATTTATAGAGATGCTGCAATAGGTTGTACAAAATAACCGGAAAAGGCCTGTAATAACTAGATAGGAAAGTCATGTGTTGGACACATCAGATTTTTTTTATAATTAATGGTGGAAATTAATTTTATTATGTGTGTATATCCTGGTGAAATTATCTTTGAGTTATTTTATTCATTAATAGCGAGAAAAAAATCTTTCCATTCTTCATGTATTTTAATTTAAATACTATTGCAAATCTCTATTTTTGTTGTAAACTTGAAATGTTCAATTTAAAAATGTTTAATTTAAATAGTAAGCTTTTATGGCTGACCACATGTTTTGTTTTTTTTTTTTTGAAGCAATGGAAAGATACTTTTTTTTTGTTGTAACTGACACGTTTTTTCTTTCTTAAAAATTAAGGAACTGGCTCTGTAAGGACATCATCGTAGGCTGAGCTATTCTAGAACTGCAAAATATGTCTGAAGTCATCGTAGGCTGAGCTAATCTAGAACTGCAGAATATGTCTAAGTCATCGTAGGCTGACCTACAGTTAAGAGAGCGACACGGACCAGTTCGACCGTTGAAATCCGGAAACACACAAGATAAGTGTCGGCCAGGACCACACATACAATTTTTGAGTCAAAATTATACTAGTCAATTTTAATTTTAAACGTATTATCAGTCAAATAACGTAAACCGTAAAATTTGTTAAAATCAATAAATTTCATTTTCTTTTTTATTGTTAATATCACTCATTCATGAATTAATTTTAACTTAAAGCCGATTAATTGTTTAAATGAATTAATTTTAAATTAAAGCCAATTAATTGTTTTAAAATTTAAGTTCTTTTATTTTCCTTACTTTCAACTGACAAGTTAATGGCAAATTTACTTTTATTGTACATCTAAAGGTATGCCCAAATTAATTTAATTGAATTCTTTTAAGTCTTTTTAATTAAAGACCTTGTCATTGACTTGAAGGTAAATTCTAAACGAATCCAACTGACCCATTTTGATCTGAGCTAGGCCTGAGGCTTGTAAGAATTCTTATTATAAGGATTTTTACAATGAGACCCAGGTAAGGGTTAAAAAGTCATCTGGTGCAAAATATGTTTTTATAACGTAACTTTGTTACGTAACAATATGGCATAGGTTTCAACTCAAAATTATCTAGGTGCTCTGCTGCCTTCTTTGACATCACAAATTAGTAATGAATATCCAACACAAAAAATCCTAAAATTTAACACTTGCCTTCCTTCGTCTGGTGCAGTCTAACGATTATTTTTGTTTGTAGGTATTATCGACGCACCTCGAAATTTTGGTGCTATGTAAGGCCAACCAAAAGACATTTTTATTTTATTTTTTGTTTATTTTGTTTTTTTTTTTGTATTAAAATAAAATATATTTTTTCTACGAACTTGATTTCCGTCACTAGTGAGAAAAATCTTATAACGTTTACTTTCGTCTCTAGTGACGAAAGTAAGTTGTTACATATTTTCATATATCAGTCGCCTCGTATAATATTTTGGCAGCTTATAATTATTAATAATGAAATAAAAAGATGCTCATTAAATTCTATATGCGTTTTTACCTAAACTTTAATGAATTAAAGATAAAATAAAAATGTATAAAAATAGTGCAAATTAAACCAATCTACATCTAGTTTCCTGGTTTTCATTTGTTTATTTGAAGTTTTATCACTTTTGAGAAATGTCAGTTTCAGTTCGTCCTAAATTTAACAAATTTTCATGATGTCTGAGTCAGAAAGCGATTGTACTCCCCCAGAAATTCTTTTTAAAGCTGAAGAAACCTCTTCAGATTTATTACCGTCCAAATAAAAAAAGAGATATGAAGAAATTTATATCAAATTTTTGGACTGGAGAGAAAAAAATAAAGTGAAATCATTTTCGGAAACTGTACTACTAGCATACTTTGGAGAAATATGTTCAAATTTTAAACCGTCGACGTTATGGTCCATTTATTCGATGCTAAGAACTACACTCTCTGTTAAAAATGATGTCGATATTAGTAAATATCCAAAGTTACGTTCGCTTTTGAAAAGAAAATCTGATGGTTTTAAAAGCCAAAAATCCAAAATTTTTTCGCCTGAAGACATAAAGACTTTCCTAAAGAATGCACCTGACTATAAATATTTAATAACAAAGGTAACGGAATTATTATTTTTATTTTAACAAATACTTAATACATAACTACTAATATTTGTAGGTAGCATTAGTTTTTGGATTATCTGGCGCTTGTCTTTGCCACGAACTAAAAGATTTAACAATAAGCGATGTAAAGGATACTGGAAGTATTCTGTTAGTTAAAATCCGTAATACAAAAACAAAAGTTCCGCGTTCTTTTCATATTTCTGGACCCTTTTATGATATTTCTAAAAAATATATGAGCCTACGTCCCGCAAACATGGATCAAATTAATTCAAGATTCTTTATTAACTATCAGAATGGAAAGTGTAGCAGACAGGTTGTTGGAATTAATAAAATCAGTAAATTTCCTAACGAAATTGCTCAGTTTTTAACGCTTCCGAATCCTCAAGATTACACTGGGCACTGTTTCCGCAGAACATCCGCAACGCTATTAGTGGATGCAGGAGGTGACTTGCTTCTGTTAAAAAAGCACGGTGGTTGGAAATCTAGTAGTGTTGCGGAAGGATATGTTGATGAATCCACGAACAGTAAAAACCAAATACAAACCAAAATTTTACAATCTGTACAAAATAAGGAAACTACTAGTTCATCCGATTATGTCGCATCATCATCTGAAATGACATCTAACAGTAGAACAAATATGTCGGCATCTACCTCAATAAATAAAAAGCTTGAGTGTGATACCCCCATAATTTTGAACAATTGTTCAAATATAACAATAAATCAATATTTAAATAATAAATAATATTTCTGAAATATTTAATTGTTGGTTCATTTTTTGTTATTCCTAACACAAAATAAAGCATTTGCTAATGTTTGTTTTTTTTTTCATTTTAGTAGGTACCTACATGACATAATAGAGTTCGTAGAAAAAGTATAGTGTTTTACTCGTCGAAAATCATTTTTTAAAGCTCGCGAACATTACCAACCTCGGCTTCGCCTCGGTTGGTAAATTGTTCTCTCGCTTAAAAAAATGTTATTTTCGTCACTCGTGAAACAATATACTATTTTGTAGAAGAAAAAAGAATAAGAACATCTTGTATCAACCATTTGTATGCAAGTCATAGTCCGTAATAGACACATAGTTGATACTGATATTAGATTCGAAAGCATGCATAATACCATGGTATGATGCTGTCAGTGATTCGTATCCGTGATCCGAAAATATGGATTCGAATCACTTGATTCGAATCCTATTTTATTGCAAAAAGGATTCGAACATAGGATCCGTGATTCGAATCACATCTCGTGATTCGGATTCGTGATTTGAATCAATTTTTTGAGGATTCTTCCCAGCTCTGATATCAGTACATCGGAGGTAAACTACACTACTTTTTAGTAGAGCCGACTGAATGTTGTGTTTCACATTTATATAATATTTCGACAAGAAATGCAGTTAGCCCCAATTATTGTCACAATGCCCTTTACTAATAATCTAACTAATAAATCTTTTTTTTTAATATACATGAATTTAAATTCTCAAACAAATACCAGTATTACCCTTATGAAATAATGAAAATTATTTTTGAACGCTCAAGGAGAAAACAAATTAAATAAAAAATAAAGATAAAATATCCTTCCGCAGAGGGATTCGAACCCACCTACTCCTGTTTTACGCAGCGATAGCTTAGTTGGAAGAGAGGATGTGCGTAGAACAGAAGTTGGTGGGTTCGAATCTTCCGCGAACAGATTTTTTTTCAATAAATTTCCCCTTGGCGGTTCAAAAATAATTTTCATTATTTCGTAGGGGTAATATTGGGATTTGTTTGGAAATTTCTGAGGAATTTAATTTCATATTTTTCGGATATCTAACCAATAAGTTTTTAGAACTTTAAAACCGATTCTCTCACACTATACATAAATTTTGAAAGAGTAAAACCAAATTTGGTAGATTTTCACACTTTTATTTTAAAAATAAAAATTTTTAAAAAAACACTAACATGACATATGTTTCGAAGTACAACTTCTTTTTCAAATGTGACTATTTACAATTCGGTATCCAATATATATATACGAAATAATTTAACAAAACAAAGTACTTAAGAAAACATCAATAACATTACAAAATAAACTAACTATTTAAAGTAAATAAGGGTACTTAGGTAATTATAATATCCATCAGATAACAATAAGATAGCCCATTACCGGGATTATCTCACAGAAAACTGGGAAAGAGATTTAATAAGGGTGAATTATTAATATCTAATTGATCATTTAGTAAGTTATCTGAATTTTTAAATCTATTTATTTCAAGTGTTTCTAAATGGTTTAATTTAAGGCTCTTATTTTCTACATGTAAAATTTCAAAGTTGTCTGTAAAAGAATGATTTTCAGCTAAAATATGATTTTATTCATAGAAAGTATATTTCCCCAATAAACAAAATTAAATTAAATTTTCTGGTCAAAATATTAGAAAAAAACGGTAATTAATTACAACGGAGTAATTAATTTTTAACTAAACGGTTGAGAAGTTCAAAAGAAATAAAAGAAAACGGTTAGTTACGACATTCCCTATATTAGAAAAATGAAGTTTACTATGACTACATTTAATCCATCTACAATGTAAGTCTAGTAAAGGCAAACCCTCCTATTAATTTTAATGAAGTTTTCGGAACCCCCCTGTATCTTAGTTCTGACCGATCGACGCTGGCAATTTCGTCGAACGAGAATAAAATGATTTACCGCGGTGTTTGGACGAAAAATGCGATGGTTAAAGTAATTATTTTGAGATTTGCCAAAGCCAATCAAACCGGTGTGTGAATTAGTTATGATAGAAAACGTCGGGCTTCGTTCAATAAATAGTTAGTGACGGAAAACGGAATGATTCAAATATAATTGAGTGAATAAATAATAGAAAAAGAAACTTACATGAAGTGAGGCGCAAAAATTAATTTAGACGTCTTTTTGGGAAATTAGATAACGTCGTCGAGACAGAGTACACTCGTAACTCAAGGACGGATCGAACCACCGAAAAAAAAAATAAATGGGTGGTTTCCCAAAGATAATAATAAGAAAAAAAACCAAAATGAAAACGGGTTGGACCTCTCACACCAATGTTCTTAAAAGAGATTGGACAGAGTCGTCGAAACGGAGTACACTCATAGTCTAGCCTATATCCAGTCTCAAATAAAAAATTGTCAAGGTTTCCCACTAAGGGATGAAATGAAAAATACTGGGCATAAATTAAAATTCTTTCATTTATCGGACGGGTGTCCAAAACTAATTGTAAAAAAAATAATATTCGGTTTCCTACCTTACAAAAATAAACGGGGGTCGTTCAGCAGACTATTAATAACACGGTCACTATCGGGATTCGTCACTCGTCGGTAACAGAAGAGAGAAGAGCTTACGGTGGCCGGGAATCAAAGAGAATAAATTCTCAGTTGTAATCTAATTTATGCTTTTTCCATAGGCAAGCTTAAAGACCGGTAAACCGCAGTGGGGGATACCACTACAGCCGACTGTTTTCAATTTAAAAAAAATCTGATGTGTCCAACACATGACTTTCCTATCTAGTTATTACAGGCTTTTTACGGTTATTTTGTACAACCTATTGCAGCATCTCTATAAATGTTTAGAGGATAAACTAAATATATACATTGTCCACATACATCTACCGCGAAACATTTTTCTATAGATATTCTTTGAAAATGAAAATACTGAAACATTTAAATTTAGCACTTTTCCTACAATTTTTCCATTACGGTCCGTTTTAAAAAAATCATGTATGAACAAATATTATAGAGATCGATATCGCAAACAACTTTTATTTCAACAATTTTCATAAAAATCAGAATTTTGCACATTTTGTCAAATTTTTCGAATACGGACCATTTCAGGAAATTTTTTCATAAAGCAAAAATTATAGATAATAATATTAGAAGTAACTTTTATTTGAACAATTTTTTTCTCCAAACATAAATAACAGATATATTCCATAAAATATAAAAACGGCCTCCCATAAAGTACCCCCCCAGATGTTCCGACTTTGTCCAAAATCTAATCATTTCACGTCAGGCCGAAATAAAACTTAAGTTTAAAATTTAATGCTTTTTTCTTTATCCGTTTTTGAGTTTTCTTCAAATTTCGAAATTTACACATTTTCTCAAATATCTCGAATACGGTCCATTTTAGAGAAATTATCTATAGGATAAAAATTATAGAAAATTATATTACAAACAACTTTTGTTTGAACAATTTTTATAAAAAAAAATATTTTTTTACATTTTGTCAAATTTCGCGAATACGGACCATTTTAGGAAAATTTTGTATATAACAAAAATTATAGATAATAAAATAAAAAGTAACTTTCATTTGAAGAATTTTCTTCCCCAAACGTAAATAACAGATATATTCCATAAAATATAAAAATTACCACCTATAAAGTACCCCCCCAGATGTTCCGACTCTGCCCAAAATCTAATCAGCTCATTAGACGCTGGAACAAAGCTTAAGTTTGAAATTTGGTGTTTTTCCGTGTATCGGTTCATGAGTTATGCGTTATACAGACACACACACACACACACACAGACACACACACACACACACACACAGACATCATCGCGAAAATAGTCAAAACGGATTCAGGGGACCTCAAAACGTAAAAATCCGTCGAAAACTCGAGGTCGAAAAAAATCATGATTCCTATACTTTCCTTATATCTGTATACAGATAGGAAAGTAATAAAAAAATGTCCTACTAGTACCTTGACAAATACAAGTAGATAATTGATACGAAATGGACTCTACAAATGCCCATTCGGATTTCGGCAAATATAGAAATGTTTTAACCTACTAGGGTTCTCGCAATTGTTTAAAAACGGGAATTCCTGGAAAACACAAATACGGGGGATCTTCTACATGTCCTAGGCGGGAATTAATTAAAATAAACATTTTTAAAATTAATTAAAATTAAAATTTAGTGACTTCGTCACATCTCCGTATACTCCTAAAAAGGTCGGAGCTGATTAAAAAAAAAAACCTTCATAAAACTGCACTATGTCGACATAGTTCAGTTCAGCTCAACTGACATCGGTAAATATTTAATTTAGTCTTTATGATATAGGTACATACCTATCAAAGACACAGCTATTTAGTTTCTTTAATTAATTTAGGCCAATGCAATACTTATTTTTTATATCGTCTTAAAAAAAACTGTAATGTAATTTTAGCTTCAATTTTTTTTTGTAGGTGCAAGCGATACCATCAATGGAGTTAAAATCCTTACCGTTACATTAGTTTGACACTGTTTATCAGTACCTCTAGCATGTATAGACTGAGCATATTTCTATAACTTAAAATTCATTAGGGACAACCTACAAAATAAAAAAATTATTTATATAAAATTGTACTACGGTCAGGAAATTATCCTTGTTCAAATAAAACAAATAATAAAATTGTCATACTTCTGATATAATTAAATTTTGTCTGTGTGAGATATCTTCTGATGACATTGTATCTAAAACACATGACTATTCTGAAGTAGTTTAAGATACTGGAACAAAAAACAAAATATAAATTGCAGTCGTAAAACTAATTTATTGCTTAAAATTGCAAATAATCAAACAACATAACCTCAAAAATACTTTTGTGCTTAAAATAATAGTAAGTGCTTTACCTTTGGAGACGTTTTTCAGAAACAATCTGTAACAATTTTTGAACAAGCACAATTAAAATTGTCATAAGGGAATTTATCTATGGAATTTATATGGATTTAGAGTTTAATTGAAAACATTAAGATATAATGAAGTAGATAAACACTATTTTGCAATATGACAAATGGACCCACTTTGAGTCGTAATTTGATTAATTTGAAGGTAATAATTTTATATTTAAAGATTGACAGAATTAAATTGTTTTTGTATCATTTAAATCACGCTATTTTCAAAAAATGGCATTTATATTAACTAAAACTTACTAGCTCCACTAGCTCGAGTTTAACATATGTCCTAAAAGTATAATGCAAAAATGGGACACTTTTAGTATCGTCATAGCATCTGCTCTTTATTCTATCTCATTGAATGGAAAGTTTCATATGCCTCGTCCTACTTTGTCACGCCATGTTTATGTGTGATGCACAAAATAGCGTGGTTTTAAGCAGTCACATAGTTTATTTTATGGATCCGTTGACCTCTCTTTTTAAGTAAAGGGTGCTCAATCAGCATAGTGCACCGACATAGATGGAGCGCAATGAGCCAGAACGCATTGTCGTATCAAAAAAAAAAAACAGAGATTAACATGTATGAAAATAATAAAAATATTAAAATTGAATTTATATAATGTTAATTATGTGATTTTAAAATATTGTGTTTTTATAAAATTTAACTGGGTGTTTGCTGCACAAATGAACCAATGGAGAAAACGTCTCTGTCTATGACTTTTATGCTGTCACATTTGAAAAAGAAGTTGTACTTCGAAACATATGTCATGTTAGGGTTTGTTTAAAAATTTTAATTCTAAGTATGCTTAACAAAATTAATAGCAACTAGGAAATGGATCTACTCTTAGCTGTTTTTATTATAATCCAGATAGTAGAAAGTTAGTACAAGCATTGTTTAAAGAGTAGAGATAGTTAGTCAGCGACTGTATAAATTCTGTTTGACTACCTCCCGTACCCTCCCGGCATAAGGAGATGGTGCCCTACTGGTGGAGAGTAGCCGAAACTGTTAATTGATCTGTTTAAAAGTAGAAATTTATCTTCATACAATAGCGGCTACCCAAAATATTCTAAAAGTTGCCATGTTGGAAAGGATACCGAGTAAGAGAATAAGTTTCTACGACTTGTTACGAGGGGTAGTGAAAATGTTAAATCAAAATAACAGTCTATTGATATTTTGCAATGTATTTTTTTTACACGATTTTTAAGATAAAATTGCATAAATTACTCACTACAATATCCATAAATAACAAAACGAATTTAATACCCTAATTATTATAGTAAGTACAAAGAGGCAATAACATCTATCATCAAACGACAAAAAAAAAACAAGAAAAATAACAAAGCAATAACGGTTATCAGATAAATTTAGCGATACAACAGAGAACTGAATTTTGAGGACCATTTGTGTTTTTAAAAGGTTTATTAAAAAGTGGGTTTACTCTTAAAGTTGAAACATTTAAAACCAGCACAATCCAAAATGTTTTAATAAATAGAACGGTTGCAATGAAACAATTTATATGAGCTTTTATTGTTAATGACGTATTTGTCCAAACTTTTTATATGTTTTAGAAGTTAGTTTTGGTTATATTATAGTAAAATTAACTTTAGACCCCCCTATCGTTTACTTGGAATTTGTAATTCATAATAATAATATTAAAGTTTCTGATAGCAGGAAATGGAATATCAGTTGTCAGTTTTAAGAGAATTTTTATTTGGGTGCGATATAAAAATAGTTATTTGAAAGATAAAATAAACTTATTTATTGATTCTGAAGTATACACAGTTTTATATTCTTTTTGGGTTTTTTAGTGTTGCTTATGTTTTTCCAATTTCGTCATACGTTTTTACAGTATTTATAAATTTGTACTTTAATTAATAAATTTAGGATATACAATATGTGTTTTTCACCATTTTGGTTACACTCGAACCATTCCGGCAAAAGAAACATTAACTTTTTTTTAATAATTTCACGTATATTGCTCAACACTTTCTGATGAGCAAATTGGTCAATATTAACTGAAACTAGATATAAACAAATATTTGTAAATTTTTTCATTACTTTAGTGGGAGTTTTCAACCCATTTAATTGATCTAAATTATAGTTTTTATAAAAAATAAGAAGTTCATCGTTCTGGGTAATATCTTCAGAACCTTTTAACCTAATTTCACAAAATTGGCATTTAAATTTGTCTAAAACTTTTTTTATCAAGTACCCAGGAAAATAAACGGTACAACAACTCTCCAAATAAAATGAATTGTCGGAAAGAGAGGAAACTAATTTAGATTTTAAAGAAGTTTCCACGTTTGTTTCCTCTTCATCATCATAGTTCTCTTTATCTTCTTCTTCTTCCTCTTCTTCTTCCTCTTCTTCTTCCTCTTCCTCTTCTTCTTCTTCTTCCTCTTCTTCTTCCTCTTCTTCTTCCTCTTCTTCTTCTTCCTCTTCTTCTTCCTCTTCTTCTTCCTCTTCTTCTTCCTCTTCTTCTTCCTCTTCCTCTTCTTCCTTTTCTTCTTCTTCTTCTTCTTCCTCTTCTTCTTTCTCTTCTTCTTCCTCTTCTTCTTCCTCTTCTTCTTCCTCTTCTTCTACCTCTTCTTCTTCCTCTTCTTCTTCATCTTCTTCTTCCTCTTCATCTTCTTCTTCTTCCTCTTCTTCATCCTCTTCTATATTCATATTTTGCAAAATATCGTTTGACGTAGAACAACTCTCCAAAATATTTTCATCATTGTCTGGTTTTGAACCAGCATTTGCGGAAACTAGGGGCTGCATAAAATTATTAACAATATTTAGTTTAAAAGATGATTTGAAGCTCCGCGCTGTTGGATTTCTATCGTAACCGCGTTTTTGTCTGTATACCTACAACTGATTTTCTAGTGGGTCTTGAATAAGGCGACCAGTAAAAATATACCTGTATCTAGCTTGTTTTACTTCTGTCCAAAATTGCTTAACTGCATATATTGTTATTAAAAATCCATTAAAAATGTTAGGTCGGATTAATTTTCCCTTGGATTTTTGTTTGTACAGATTTGATATTAAATCATAACCTGAATTTAGAGCTGTGACAACCTCTTGATTCTTATCACAATACACTCTCTTGTAGGGATTTGATGCTCGGACACGTGTACTATTTAAGGCATCGAAAAGATTATTCACAGCCTCTACAAAGAACGCAATATTTTCGACAGTGCTAGAATTTAACTGCCCTGTTCTCGTAGATGTTTTAATAGCAGCTGCAACGCTGTGACTTAATAATTGTGTGGCTAATTTAACACTCATTTTTTGAAAGACATTTGGGTGTAAGTGTCTTTCTGTAACTTTTAAAAGAGCTTTTCCAGTTTTACTGCGGTTATCAATTTCATACACCTTTTTCAAGTCTGAAAAACTAATAAATTTTCCATTATATAAGAAATTATTATCAATAAAAATATATCTGATACATTTAAATAGATGAGGAACATCGTAAAAAGTAAATATTTTTTTCTCGTTAATAAAAAAATATGGACCATTTTTGTTTGCCCCGAGCAATTTAATTACTTTTTGATTGGTCGTTGAGAGATCACAGACAATACCAACTGGTTCTAAATTAATATTAATTAACATTGTTACAGCCTTAATAACAATAGATTTTAGAGAAATATAAGTTGCTCCATTTTCAGACAAGAAATATCCAATAGGTATTTTCCATTTGGAGAATACTCCTCTGATCATTAATACAACACTTTGAGTTGCAGCTACTGCTTTTCTTTGATTTCGTCACAGATCTTTAAATCCTTCAATGATATCTAATTTAGAATTTTATTCAATATTTTTTTTTATGGGCATCTCATCAAACATGAGTACGCATTTTTTCTGTGATGAAGACATAGATTCTGTTTTTAGTTGAAGATTTTTAAAAGTTTTGTTAAATCCTGGATTACAAATAAAGTTGCTAATCCAGCTTTTAATGGTCGATACACCAGGGAGAATTATGCCTTTTCTGCGAAGAAATTTATAGGTACTAGGTCCTTTATAAAATAAGGACTGCAGTTTTTTTCTCTGAAGGTAACCAAACGCTTGTCATTTTGTGGCGTATTTGTATATTAACGAAAGATCTTGAGAACTGTGACATGGTATATTAAAATGTTTGTAATCTTGCTGCCAAATTAGCTTTCATTAACTTTTTCTTCATGTCTCTAAGTTGAGTATTCAGGCTATTAATTTTCTTTTGTTTAAAAGATTTTACGAGGGTTTTACCCTTAATCTCATTAAACAGAAGTTGGTGTATAGGTTCGATGCTGTGTCATAATTGGTACTTTCTCTATCTAAATTATATTAGTTAGAGAGACGGAGGGAAGAAGAATAACATGAAAATTAAGGATGTGATGAAAAGGTGTCCCCCTTGCAATAAAAATCGCCTAGTTTTTGTGTTTTTTTTTTTTTAATTATTC